>CM042537.1:25779208-26291708 GCA_023630585.1 Cranoglanis bouderius
TACTGAATCATTGCTACACACCAACTCTCTTTTTAAATTTCACATGATTTTCATTATATATTGTATTTTGGTAATTGAAAGAACCAATCAGTAAAGGTATTGATGTCATGTGTGAAAAAGCCTAGCAAGGTAGCACTACATTTTCATACTGAATCAAATAGAAGCATTTGTGAGTATCTTTTATTCTTTATATTTTATGAAACCCTCAGACAGACTCAGGAGTGTGGAACAGATGTGCATGTGTGAAGTTTTTTTTTCGATCAGTACGGTTATGGAATTAGATGTCCATCCATGCAAGGCTGCTTATTGTCAGCGCGCAAGTCAGGCTAAGAGCTGGAATATGTGTGTGACTTTCCTCTGTGTTAACTCTTCTGCCAGCTCTTTACTTAGATTTAAAACAGTTTTTGGTTTGGAACGGAGGCCTTTCCCTGCCACATCATTTTAGAGTGAAAAGCCAAGTTACGAATGGTGTCTTCTTTTATCTCCACTGTTATAGCAAATCTACAAACTTTACACTCATGGCAGAAAGCCCTGTCCATTAGAAACTGCATCTTCTCTTGTGACACTCCTCGTTATAGCATGGCCAAAAACATGCCTCAAATATTTACTCAGAGCTTAACCACGTTCATTTGTACATTTTCCCTACATTGCGTGATTACAGCACAGGGAATGATTTTGATTTTCAGAAAGCAGGCTTTGCTGGTAATTCTAGGGATTAAAGTGATGATGGAAGACAGCGAGGCAAAAGCAGAAAGAGTTTTGCTCACGCACAGCTAGCATTCCTAGAGGGGTGCGTCTCTCAGTTTATTATATTTTATTGCGTTTTTAAATTCTGTACATCTTAAATCAGTGGGTGACTGAGTCCAGGTCATCCCCAACAGAATTTGTGATTATTTGTAGAGCTACTTTCTGAGAGTGAGCAGGGGAGGAGAACTGTTTTTGCTTCTTCTTCTTCTTCTTCTTAAAAAAAAATCCCCCTGAAAGCTAAGATTCTTGTTCACTCACTTAGCAAAGGCTCCTCTTATTTGAAATGAGTTGACACTTGGGCTTAATGGGCTAATACGAAAAACATTTTCCCCTCACACTCATTTCTAGACAGGAAATGAAGCTGGCACATGGTGGAAAATATGCGTAGTGAAGAAGTAAATCAGGACTGCACAGTCCATGCAAGGGCTTGCACAAGTTTAGAAGAGGAAACTACAGTATTTCCTAAACAAGGATTTTCCAAACCAACACACATGGGTTTGTATAAGGCAATGTATTAACACAAAGCTGGAAATGTCCCTTTAGTGCAAATACTGCCAAGAGGTAAGAACACAAAATGAGATTAAATCAACATGGCTTCATGAGTGCACGTTCACACAGGCTAGTGGAAAGTTATGGTTGGTAAAAGTGATGCTTCAGCCAAAAATGAAATTTACATAATTTTCCCTTTATCTCAAATGTATCAGTAAAGAAATGTTTGGTTGCTGAAGTTTGCTTCTTTGGTTTTGAATGCGAATGTGGCAACAAGTTAGGAAATCATACAGCTGTCAGATTAGTGTTGAGAAAACTGCATGTCTAAATTATCACACACGCCTCAAATTGTGTTGAGTTGTTAAATTTATCAAGTAGAGTTGCTGACCTTGACTTGTACTCTCATTTCTCATTTCTCACCCCATACTAACTCTTCTCTAACAGCTTAAATGTATTCTTAGCCCCTGACCTACTTGTACTAGCATGGAGAAATGTTTTTTTTGATGGAGACTAAAGCATTTCTAAAAGTCTCCCTTGATAATGATGCTTGCTAAACGCTGTAAACATAGTTTCTAACACTATCTATAAAAACAGACATAAGTACATTGTAGAGCTAAACACTGTGTTAGCACCTATCTTAAAGTCAGAATCACTTTGTTCTTCAGTACACAACACAAGCATCAGACTCTTTTAGGAAGTGAAGGTGGAATTGTACATTAAAATTGGTATATGGTTCACAGTTTGTATATTTAATTTTTTAAAAGGAGCAACATGGTGGTGAGTGGGCAGCATCGCCACCTCACAGCTGCAGCATTCCTGGTTTCATCCTGATCTCTGGTTACAATGTGTGGAGCTTCTCATGTTCTCCCCATGTCTGTGGGTTTCCACTGTGTGCTCCAGTTTCCTCCTACTTCCCAAAACATGCTGGTAGGTAGATTGGCTACACTTAATGCTAATTGCCCCGAAGACTGAATGTGTGTGTATATGTATATATACTATATACTAATGCTGCTTATGCACAAATGGTATTACTTAGCATGCAGTTTGTACAATGCTAAATTGATGGCTATGAGCGTCACTTATTTGTTAGCTAAAGTAACCTCATTGCCTCAGTCTACACCTGAAGAAGCTTTGGATACCAAACATGTTTTGGCTGGTCAACTACCGGTTGTCAATTTAATTATTTTAAATTATTTTAACAGTGTGTCAATTTAACTATTTATCTAAATGATTACCTTAATGTTAGGTGTCCTTGTGTTTGTATGAAACTGAATATTCACTCTTATTGGTGTTACAAGAACTCTTATAGTGTTCTTGTAACACTGGATTGGATTAAACAAAGGAAGGTTCCATTTATCTAACAGCACTGCTGATTAGAAAAGAGCAGATCAGAGAGCAGACAAAGAAAGAAAGAGAGAAGAAGAAGAAAGAGAGAGATCACACTTGCAGTTCTGGAGAGCGAGCTAAAGGCACTGAGCTATTTTTCTGCACACAGCACATATGACAGCTGAGGATTGTTACTTTAAATGCCATTTGGCTTAGTCAGATGGTGAATGTGTCTGAACTTGTGTGTGTGCACAGTTAACATGTTATTTGAGCGCCTTAATTAGCGCTTCTGAGTCTTTGCTCATTAGTGAGTGTGTGTGTGTGTGTGTGTGCGTGCGTGTGTCTGTGCGTGCGCGCGCGCATGGACTCTCGCTGATAGGGGTAAGAAGAGGACCTGTGATTGCTGGGTGTGGAGTCTGATCAAGGCTGACAGTATTTAACATAATTACGAAAAGCTTCAGTCACAGTGCCATTAAATAAACACCTCTGTGAGAGAGGGAGGATCTGATGAGAGAGAGAGAGAGAGATGAAGAAGAGAGTGAGTGAGATAGGGGGTCATTTCTCAGTCACAAGATGAGATGTGTGTGTTTGTGTCTTCTCATTACTGCACAGCTTGACCCACACATACTTCCTGTCTCGCAGCAGTGGGCACTTGTGCACACACACACAAACATGTGCATTAACTATGCTAAGCTGTATGGTAAGCTAGCATGACTTACACAGGATTTTTCAGAAAACTCATGTTCAACAAAACAACAAATGCCACAACCCTAAGATAATCAAACTTACCAGTGTCCACTACAAGATACAGCCCCTTGAACTCAGTTTGAACTCGTGTATATTATTCTTTAGCAAAATGTGTTTGAGCATCTGTGACATGACTTGGCTTGAATTATGTGATTGTTTAGTCAGGAAGTATCAAAGGAAAGCAACCTGGTCTCTGGTTCGATCCTGAGCTCAGGTTACTGGCTGAGAGTACATTGTGCATGTTGTGTTCTTGTAGGTTTGATGATTGTTTTGCAACTTCTGTTTTATTTTTCTTTAATGTTTTTGGCTGTTGAGTTTGTCTGCTGGTTCTGGCAGAGCTCCAAAGCCAAGAATGAGCGGCAGACTTCCCCTGGCCTTGATCTTCCAGTGCGTGATGTGTGTCCACCCGCATACATCTGATCACTTTTGGCATGCCTGTTACTGTGGTCAGTGGCGGGGAGTTTGGCACCATCGTTCTGAGTAGTCTTGGGGCTGCTCAGCCCTCTGTTCAACAAAGTCTCTGTACTCGCTTTGTGTGGAGCTTGTGCAGCTCTGCGGCTCTGTGGATCCATGGCGTGGCATTCAGAGTGGTGGTGCCTAGTCGCACTGTGTTTGTATGGGTTTCCTTTGGGCTCTCCAGTTTCCTCCCATCTCCAGTAGGTCCACTGGCTATGCTAAATTGCCTCTAGGTGTGAATGAATGTGTGTATGCATGGTGCCCTGGCATCCCATCCAGGGTGTTTTTCTACCTTTTCTGTGTTCCAAGGATAGGCTCTGGATCCACCACAACCCTGGCCAGGATGAAGCAGTTACTGAAGATAAACGAATGAATTATAGTGAAAAGTATTTACATGCAGATTCCCAGTATGATGGTATATTTACTTGTTAACCCCTTAAACTCCCATAACCATATGCATATATGTACCTATATATTAAGGTGGAAACCTTAATTTCACTGTACGTAGTTACTGAATAAATTTTTAGATTTAACTAAATATTAAGCCAGGACTTTAAGGAATTAATATGCACTGCTTTGTGTGAATCTTTAAAAATAGAGATGCCTTTATTTGAACTGGACAAATGAGTAATTGGACTTACATTCTTACTTTGATAAACTACTGGAGGCTAAGAGCAGTCCTTTTAACAAGCCTAGCAGTCTAATCGAATAACAGAACCTCGTATTGCTTGTGCAGGGTTTTATGCTGTTTAATGTTGTCCTCTTTAAAAATGTAATGCTGCAAGCATATACTGTGATATTGCATTTGATGTTTTTCATAATATCTGCTTACAGCTTTATATTTTTAAAGAGGACAACATTAAACCAAAATGATTGCAATATATTGTGTAATATAAAAGTCTAGTATTGTAATATTGCAAGCAATTCAGTCTGGCATAAGTCTGTTTTCAAGTGGTTAAGGTGAGCACCATAACAGTTTTCCCACTAATGAGACGCACAGGCTGGACTCCAGACTATTCAATCCTTTTGCCTCTAATTGCCAGTGTCTTCTGAGAATAAGGCCTTAATAATCAGCTCCGTCTTTACATCTCTCTCTTAGGATTGCCTTGATTATAACCATATGCTCTCGACATCCTCTTAAAAGATAAGGCCATCACTGATGTCATACATTCAGACACGTTTTCCTCCTTTGTCTGAGCACTTTGCGGTAAAGCTGAACATTGAGGAGCTAAATGATCCCTCAGGTAATTGTATTTAGAAAGTTAGTAACGGCTTCCTTTCTAAAAGAACTGTCCGTGTTGCAGATATGACTGCAATTAAGGAGTCTAAGGATCCGATGCATGGCATGCCCTTTCAGAAGAAGGCCTCTTTTGCATTCCTCATGGACGTTAAGCTCCACATATGATGTATATGGCGGCATGCATTGGGCAGCCGTGCAGTCTGGGGACAGCCTGAAGACGTGCCTGACAAGGTGACGAGAAACAGACACTCACACACACTCCTCCATGGCAGTGTGTATGAGAACGGCTCTCCTCTCTCCTCTCACACTGCTCCCTTAGGCTTTAGTTTTGTAATAGAAAACACATGACTTAACTAATAAAGCTCTTTTTTTATCCCTTGCAAAGAAATATGACTAATGGTGCATTCATGTCTTGTGCAGTTAGAACAAAGTCACTTATATTGCAACTATCAAGAATGTAAAATGGATCTGTATTTGAAACTTCTGTCTCCCAGAAGTATTGACTTCATATGGATATGCATTATATTTATTTTACCGTTTTATAGTTATTAACACTCTGCTCACTTAGATGTCCAAAGCATCTATTTCCTCAGAAGCCTTAAAATGCCTGACTTATTTAGTCTTATAGTCCATAATATTTACACAGCAAATTAAAATGAGATAATGATTTTTTTTTCCCCCTGAAAGCACTTAGGTGTTCATGGTTGATGGAGTGTTCATTAAGGGGCAGCCATTGCCTGATGTAATTGCTTATTTTTTGCCGCAGATAGTTAATTTGTTCTCTGTTTACGGCGGTTCCCGTATAATTTTCCGTTTAGATCCTATCTGAGGCAGAACCTCGAGTGAATGAGCCTGTTAATGACTTGACAAAAACAGATTCACATCAATCGCTGTTAGGTGTGACAAAATGATAAATTGACAAGGTAATAAGCAGCGCGTGTGAGGCAAGCCGTAGAAGATTTACTCCCACATCTCTCTCGGCGTGCCCTAATCAAATAATTGCCCGGCGCATGGTTAATGTTGCACAAATTATGCCTGCATTAACCCAGTAATGGACACACACTAGAGACTGTGTTCAGCTGCAAATAATGATGATAATCTCTTCGTCTTTTATCAGTCTTCATCGTTCTGTCACCAGTGTTAAACCAAAGTTTTCTATAGATGTGAAACACAGAACTGCTGTTTTTTTCCCCAGGCCAACATTTCTTTATAGCCATTAAATGTGTTAGCATTTCTAACCAACCAAACAGCTATTGAACTAAAAAACTAAATTGGAAGGAGAGAATGCAGCTCAAATTCATTCTCTGTGGATGTTTCATAATCTGACCAGTCTGATTGTGTACTGTCTATCAGGCTGAGCTTGACTGGCACTTGGTCTTGTTACACCCTGATTAAGGGCTCTGGAAGAGTTAGCGATTGTATCTCTTTCTCAGGTAACGAGTCTGTAGGTTCAGCCCAAGGCCAGTTGGCAACTATGATACTGCCACAATAGCACTTACTATGACACCAGGACTTCTTTCCACCACTGTCCACAATATAAGTCATGAATGATAGAGAGCATTTTCTTCTCAGTCAAATCAGAATGTGATTCAGTATCTGTTAATGATCTGAGATGCCAGTGAGCTGGCAATCATGTAGAAGCATAACTCCAAGCCTACTGCTGCTGGCATCACAGAAGTGTTGCTGGATCAAGGAACTTGAGCACAGGAGGACATGAGTAGAGGTCCTTGAGCGTGTTAAATACCTGTTGGTGAGTCAGCTGATTTACAAATTCTGCATTGCTCTAAACAGTCTGTCATAGAGGAATGCGTACCTTGTGGCATGCACAGAACTACTCTGACTTTTGAATTGTCTGGTTTCAGACTATCAGCTCTCATCAATGATCCCACATCTGGAACTGCTGATTGACAAATAGAAAACTTGTAGAAAATAAGCTAGCTGGTGCAAGAGCTTTCTACAGGGAATTGCAACATGCTGTTCCATTATGAGTGTTCCATCCATAATCCATGTAGTGCTGGCAAAACCTTTCATCCTGCTTTCCAAGATGATTGTTGAAGGATATCTCTGAGGCCGAAGGGTAACATCTACCAAATTGAAACTCCCATCTGGCATATTAATGCGACAATGCCTCATATGGATCAAATTTAAGTAACCCAGCAGCCAGCATGGTGGACACAGTTTTTTCTGTTGGTACACATGGGATAATACCTCTATCTAATTATCTCTTTATTTAGGTCACTTGGGTCTATATGGGAGGGCATGGTGGCTTAGTGGTTAGCAAGCTTTCCTCGCACTAGCAGGGTTGGGGGTACGATTCCTGCCTCCACCCTATATAATAGAGATAATTAGGTGGGGGTATTATCCCATGTGTACCAACAGAAAAAACGGTGTCCACTGTGCTGGCTGTTTGATCCATATGAGGCATTGTCACATGTCAACTCCACACATAAGGGTTACCTCCTCCAGTCCAAAAACATGCATTCTGTGATGATTGGCATTTCCAAATTGTCCACGTGTGTGATTGCCATTCAATGGGTTGGAACCCTGTCCAGAGTGTCCCCTGCCTTGTGCCCCAAGTTCCTTGGGATAGGCTTCAGGCCCCCCTACAACCTTATGTAGGATAAGCAGTACAGAAAATTGATGGAAGAATGGGTCTATACAGATTCTGACACCCCCACTGGACATGACTGGAAAGAACTCCACCAAAGAACTAACCTACTATGGAAATAGGTTTAATTCCATTACCATTAAAACTGTCTACCATCTCATCTTTCTTTTGAGTGGTGCCATCAGTCAATGCACAGGATGCACTGCACATTTGCCTGGCAAAGTTCCATTTCAGTGCCAGTTCAGAAAAGACATCCAGTCCAGCTGGTACATTTTGCACTAATGAGGCCTTGTCAGCACTGTCTGTCTTGTCTTTTTCACTGCTATACTGAGGGGAAACTAATAATTAGACATAGAGCACATTCTCATGATATATGTTCACAGTTTCAGACTCTGTTGTTTAACTGAGGTGACCAACTGTGGCCACCGGTTGCAGCTTGTGATTGGAATAAATATGAAGTACTTTGAGTGTTTCAACTCACCATGGCAGTTCACAATAAGTATGTTGCGCATATGTCTACTCTGAACTGCACATCCTGAGATGGAATTTTGACATTCGCTGTTCATTTATCTCTTTCACATATAACTGCCATATCATCTGTCTATGTCACATTCATATCCATCATCTAGAGAAGGTTGTGCTGCTTCCAAATGTTTTATTGCAAGTTTGCAGCAACCAGCCACCCAGTGATTTGGTAAGAACATAGAGAGCCTTTAGCAGGATTTCCTGCAGTTCAGACAATTTCTGATGTTGTGTCCTGATTTGTAGTTTTCACCCTGTGACATTGTGGTTTATTAATTCTGGTAGACACTGCAGACTCTTTTGCACCATTTACACTGGCTATTTTGATTTCATTTTATGACATTTCATACAGCTGGAATTTCAACTGCCAGATGTTCACTCTTATCTAAAACCTTTCCTGTACTTTCTTTTCCCACACTCCTGCAATTACAGAGTTTATCAGCATGTCATCTGGGTCAATGTACTCCCAGTCTCAAAGTAGGAGTCACAAATCATGTACAAAATGATCAAAGGTCTCACTCACACCATGCTTCCTATGCCTGAAACTATGCCTGGCTAAATAGTAGTTAGCAAATGTATCCAGTACTTTAATGGGATTTGCCTTCTCACTGTCACCTCATTCTGGTGTCTTGGAATTTCTCTGCCTTGCTTGCCAATCTATGTGTCTAGCCTGCTCACTGGATCTCTGTGAGTTCAGATAGAGGGCCATCTAAGACAGAAGTAACAAGGCTCTGAAACTAGAGTCGTATGCTTATTGCAATCAGTGTATACTGATATCAGCAGGTCTCACTTTTCACAACTTTGGGATCCAACTACAAACAGTTCAATTCAATTCTATTTGATTTCTATAACTTTTTTTAACAATAGACATTGTCACAAAGCAGCTATACAGAAATCTGAATGCAGATCTAAATCCCTAATGAGCAATCCAGAGGAGACAGTCTCAAAGAAAAACTCTCTGAGACGACATGAGGAAGAAACCTCAAGAGGATCCAGATTCCAAAGGGAACCTGTCCTCTTCTGGATGAATGTAGATTAAGTGTGTTGAAAGGACATTCGGTATGAGCATGTATAACAAATTGATTGATTCAAAATGATGATCTTCTCCTTTAGTAACAGAGACATACTGTAACTGAACAACTTAAACTTTTTTTTTTTTGTAACAACAATATATAACAATATAACCATCTGAGTACCTACACAGAGTATGGGCAATCAACAAATCACAATACAAAATGAAAATTCTTGACAGATAGGATGGACAGCTGAATGTACAGTGGGGGAAAAAATATTTGATCCCCTGCTGATTTTGTACATTTGCCCACTGACAAAGAAATGATCAGTCTATAATTTTAATGGTAGGTGTATTTTAACAGTGAGAGACAGAATAACAACAAAAAAATCCAGAAAAACGCATTTCAAAAAAGTTAGAAATTGATTTGCATTTTAATGAGTGAAATAAGTATTTGACTCCTTCGACTTGGTACTTGGTGGCAAAACCCTTGTTGGCAATAACAGAGGTCAGACGTTTCTTGTAGTTGGCCACCAGGTTTGCACACATCTCAGGAGGGATTTTGTCCCACTCCTCTTTGCAGATCCTCTCCAAGTCATTAAGGTCATTTTCAATGCCCTGGCTGAGGGAAGGAGGTTCTCAGCCAAGATTTGACGGTACATGGCCACATCCATCGTCCCTTTGATGCGGTGCAGTTGTCCTGTCCCCTTAGTAGAAAAACACCCCCAAAGCATAATGTTCCCACCTCCATGTTTGACTGTGGGGATGGTGTTATGACTTGGGGTCATAGGCAGCATTCCTCCTCCTCCAAACATGGCGAGTTGAGTTGATGCCAAAGAGATCTGACCACAACTGACCACAACACTTTCACCAAGTTCTCCTCTGAATCATTCAGGCAAACTTCCCGTGTAGTTCTGGGCTGATTCCTCACTGTTCTCAAGATCATTGAAACTCCACGAGGTGAGATCTTGCATGGAGCCCCAGACCGAGGAAGACTGACAGTTTCTTCCATTTGCAAATAATTGCACCAACTGTTGTCACCTTCTCACCAAGGTGCTTGGCGATGGTCTTGTAGCCCATTCCAGCCTTGTGTAGGTCTACAATCTTGTCCCTGACATCCTTGGACAGCTCTTTGGTCTTGGCCATGGTGGAGAGTTTGGAACCTGATTGATTGCTTCTGTGGACAGGTGTCTTTTTACAGGTAACACACTGAAATTAGGAGCACTCCCTTTAAGAGAGTGCTCCTAATCTCAGCTCATTACCTGTGTAAAAGACACCTGGGAGCCAGAAATCTTGCTGACTGATAGGGGATCAAATACTTATTTCCCTCATTAAAATGCAAATCAATTTATAACTTTTTTAAAATGCGTTTTTCTGGATTTTTTGTTGTTATTCTTTCTCTCACTGTTAAAATACACTTACCATTAAAATTATAGACTGATCATTTCTTTGTCAGTGGGCAAACGTACAAAATCAGCAGGGGATCAAATACTTTCCCCCCCCCACTGTATGTATATATGTAGATATGTTGACTTAATTGACTTTTATACCCTATGCTCACTGCAGCATCAGATTCCTGTTCTTGGCTGACAGGAGTAGAACCCAATGTGGTGTCAAAGTTTGGTGTGTTGTGTGTTCTGAGATGTTTCTGCTCACCACGGTTGTAAAGAGTGGTTATTTGAGTTATTGTAGATGTTCTGTCAGTTCGGACCAGTCTGACTATTGTCCTTTGATAGCGCTCATAAGTGAGGCATTTCTGCCTGCAAAACTGCCACTTACAATGGTAAATGGTCTGCACTTATATAGCACCTTTTAACCTAAGCGGTTCTACAAAGTGCTTTACACTTTTTCTCATTCACCCATTCACTCACACACAGCATCGGGAGCAATTTGGGGTCTGGGTCTTGCCCAAGGACACTTTGGCCGGGGATCAAACTGCCAACCCTGCGACTAGTGGACAACCCACTCTACCACCTGAGCCACAGCCCCAAGAAGTGAACAGTGTGGTTTATTTATTTATTTATTTATTTAATTTATTTATTTTTATGCTATTCTGTGTAAACTCTATAGACTGTTGTGTGTGTGAAAATCCCAGGAACCAGAAGTTTTTGAAAGACACAATTCAGGCAGTTTTGTACTGAAATCCAGGCCATGGTCAGAATCACTGAGATCACATTTTTTCCCCATTTGGACATTTGATATGAAAATTAACTGAAGTTCTTTAAGTGCTGGCATGATTTTATGAATTGCATTGAAATGATTTTACAGGCTCTATTGGAGAAACTCACGTACAGTAGGTGGTGTTGTTCTGTTCTGCAATTCTGTGCTGATTTTTTTTTTTTTTTTTTTTTTTTTTTTTTTTGCTGGCATTTATTTAGTTCCAGTTCTTTTGTTTTTTTTTTGTTTTTGCAGAAACTCCTGAGTGTTTCATCTGCAGAGACGTGCAGCTGGTGGATGGAGAACAACTGAAAAGGTTTTGTGACTGCAAGAACCTCATGGCACATCATGGTTGCCTGCTCACTTGGGTCAGAACGGTATGCTTGCTTTATTTTACATACAAACTTTCTTTATTTTGAACACCTGTGCTGATCAAATGTGCTATATGTCCAGGCAAGTGCACACCTGGACTTGGTGCAATACTTAGCCATGCATTTTTTGTGCACAGTTTGGTCTAATCAGCATGTGCAAGAAGTAAAAACACCAAGTAGAAAGTTAGCTTACACATTTTTTGCACCCTTGCAATTTTTCATTTTTAATTAAGGCTTCTGAAAGGCTGGTTGGGTGTGTTGGTCGGAGGCATGTCTGGGTGTTTTTTATCTTGTAGTCGAGGCTGTGTTAGGTCCTGCAGGTGGAGGTGGTAGGGGAGCTGCTCTCACCCCAGGACTAGTGATGAATACACACACAGTGTCGTTCATCATCGCTGCACATCGGCCATCGATAGCCCATCGCTGTGATTAACTGCAGCCGATAGGCATTGTAGTTAGTTCTGTTTAATTAAACTCCATGCTCAGTGCAAACACAATTGGATTTCAACGCTGAAAAAAGGAAGAAAGACATCACTAATGGAGGTTGTCTCAAACTTTCTCTAAAATATTACAAAAAATTGATGTAACAACCGTTCTTCCTACCTAGTGGCACAGTTTTTATTGCCACAATAGAAAAGTGACTTAAGCACAAATCATGCATCTCCATCCGACAAGGAATGTGCAGGCCAGAGCTGAAAAAAAGGAGCTTCAATATGGTTAAGTAATGGCTGTAATTAGCAGGACCTCCCAGTATGAAGTCTATAAAGAAGAATAAAATGAAGGCAAAAGCTCTTTTTGATTGGGCCTGGTTGTTTAGATTGTGACCGGAATCTGCCAACACAGCGATCGCTTGTCCCAACAGTTAATACTGCTTTATGGGTTTTGCGTCTTTTGATGAAAGTCTCGCTAAATCCTGTTTATGCAGTTGCCGTTTCATAAACACTGGCTCTCTGATTTGAAGACCGCCACAAATCCCAGAATGCTTTTTCAAAACAGTCACACACACACACATGCGTACATATACACGCACAGGACTCGTCTGTTGTTTTCCACATGAAATTGAAACCAGCGGATCTCCTTCATCATCATGCCGAAACTATTCCAAAATAGAGCACTCCAATCCACAGCAAGATTATGATGATCAAAAGACACATTTTTCCAAAGTGACAAAGGATTTGTCTTTGTTTTATAGCCTGCTTAGCTCATGCTGGGAGATTCGGTTTTGTTCTCCTCACTAAATAATAAGTGGGTTTTATTATTGTACATGCAGAAATAACATATCACTTATACTGTGCACACATAACTGTGAACTTTTAAAATCTGTCTGTCCCACATATTTCTGAGTAAAATTACTCCAGTGTTTGGTTAAACCATTTGCCTGTATTTGACAAACCAAGAGTAGCACTCGATGTGTGCAGCTGAAAGATGCATTAGAGAGTCTAAGTGCTGAAAAGCTCATGTGTGTGTGTAGCAATACTGAGTGTTGGTATGGTACAGGAGTCATCTGTCCTATAGTTGTTCTGCACCAGAGTCATTTCTGTGCGGTTTACACACACAAACACACCGTACAATACTCTTAAAATGCAAAATTAAAAGAGAACAGAGAAAAAAGGAGTCAATAAAAGGAAAGGAGAATAGGAAGAAAAGCAGGGAAGGGAGAGAAGAGAAGAGAAACACAAAAAGGGGAGTAGAAGACAAGAGAATGGAAGCCATTGTCTCGCTCAGTTAGTCACTTTTTTTTGTACATGCACTAAATATTTATATGGATTTTTGTTTGATGGATGATGTTTGGACGAAAATAGAAATGTGTACTATTTGAACTCCTCTTGATTATTGCCAATTGATGCTTATTGGGTTTAATTATAAAATAGAATCATTAGTTTGGGTGGCATGGTGGCACAGCTTGGGTTGCAGTCTGTGCAGAGTTTCACACATTCTCCGCATGTCCATGTGCGTTTTCTCTAAGTTCACTGGTTTCCTCCCACCCCCCCAAAAAACATGCTGGTAATTTGCCACAGGGTGTGAACAAGTGTGCAGATGTGTGTGTGCATGGTGCTGGATTGGCGTCTGATCCAGGGTTCCTCACACCCAATGTTCCCAAGATTCCAGGCTTTGGATCCACCATAACCCTGACCAGAGTAAAGCATTTACTGGAGATGAATGAATGAATTAATAGTTAGCCTAAATGGACAGCTTGCTGAGTTACTTATATCAAGTGCTACCAACTTCAGGAGAAACAACAAAGCTAGATAACTTAGGAAAAGTGGAGTAGGGAAATCGAGAAAATACAAGAGGTAGAGAGCTCATCATTTGAGAGGAAAACGAGGAAAGGGGAGGAGGACAGAGCAGTGGACAGACAAGGAGAGGATAGAAAATGAGAAGAGTGGAGACCAGAGAGGAGAGAAGAGAAGAGAGCAGAGGAAAGTAGAAGGAGCTCTGTGCCTCTGACAGTGAAGCTGAACTCAGTGATTGACCTGTCACTTCTCATCTGATAGATATCTCCCCGAAAAGCAGGTCAGCCGCGTCCACCTAAAGTGCCTCTTAACCGCATTTTATGAAGCCAGAACATGTAATCCAATAACCATTTGACTCGCGAGTGCTTTGTGCCATGAAGCTTCCAATGAGAGCATGTAGGCCTACTGATACTACTCTTAAAAGCAGCCTAGGTGAAGAAAAAAGAGATAATAAAGCAAAGTCCATGTCCTTTACCCAAGTTCGCTAAGAACATTTACTGACTGGTTAGTAATAACAAAGCACTAGTCATGATCCAAACAGCAAAGACCAAAAAAACCTCACAATCCATTATTTGCTTTCTTTTGTGTTATGTACGCAGACCAGATGCAGAATTTGTATTGTAATAGCTTTGGAAGAACATATTGTGTGTCTCTGTGTCATGGTGGAGAAAAAATTGCATGCACTTGGCATCTTTTTTTAGGCCAGTGCAGTTCCCCCACCCCAAACCCCACCCGGGCTCAGAGAGACAAATAGCGAGACACAAAAACTAATTAACAACCAGGAAGTAGTTAAAAGATGCAGCCAAGCGCCAGAGGCCTGATTTAAATATAGGGCCCGAGTCAGTGACTGAGTGGGCCTGGGAGATCCTGCCTCCTCTATGCACACAGCTCAATGACCTTTGACCCTCATTAGGAGCAGGCCGCTCCTGGTAGAGAGAGACTCTTGACAGAGTACAAGGACGTAGGAGGCATTAGGACAACTGAAATCAGGATCAGGCTTGTAGTGTAGGCAGTAGATGTAGCAATAGACATCCCACTGAGCCACCTCTTTTCAATTTTAGAGTAGAAATACAATTGTGACAAAATACACTATATCTTTATTTCAGTGATTGGCAATATAAAAATACTTTGTTTTGATACCTTTTTTTTTTTTTTTTAAATACCCCCCCTCAGAGGACCATGATGTTTTCGTCGAATTTACAGAAGACAAAAATTAATGAATAAATAAATAATAAAAATAATAATATAAAAATAAATAAATACATAAATGAGAAGAAAGAAGAAAATGTTTTTGTATTTTTTTTATTAAATAACTCATCATGTTTATTGGAGCATGTTAATAATAATAATAATAATAATAATAATAATAATAATAATAATAATAATAAATAGTCCTATTCTGCTAAAACAGGTTATTTTGTCACTGAAAGACAAAAGGGGTTTGATACTGGATTGAGATAACGCAGAACAAGAACAATATCATCCATTACTGCTCTGCATAAAGCTCATGTCAAAACCACCGCAATCATTCGCTCCATATACCGACATATGAATATGTTTTCCATTCTTGTATGAAAGGGCTGACATCTGTTTTCAGTCTGCTGCAGTTAATGGAAGTGATCTTACGTGAAAAATAATACTCTTTTCAAAATATGTAATTCAATCCATATGAAATAAACCTCAGAGTTATGGAGCAAATGACAAGGGAAAAATAGTGGATATGATTATGGTTGGCCAGATGCAGCGCAGTCTGTAAAATGCTAACAACTGCCTAAATTTAGCCCGCTCTCGGCGCTGGCTTCTGAGAAGTGGCCTTGGCTAAATGATGCTTAGGATTTTTCAAAGACCTGCTTGCAAGGATAAAACAGTTTTATATGCTGGATTCAGTAAAAGTGACTTAACCACAGTTCCTTAAGCTCCCTGCGTTCTGCATATTGCATTTCGAGATATTGGCGTAACATGATGCATTATATATTTGTCTTCACAAAGTTTAAGTCTTTTATTTCTGTTCTGTAAATAAACAGGAGGATGGAATTTTTTGGAGAGGTTTATTTTAACATGGCTTAATTACAGTGTTCAGAACATCATGTTTTGTATTTAATTTGTTGAAAAATCATCTTTTTTTTTCTCCTGTCCTCATACCAAAAGCTCTTATGATCACACCAAACATTGTATTTGTGTGCTCGAGGCGTGAGTGTTGCGTTTCGTTCGTGAAGCAGCCGTGCCTTGGTGGGCGTATGAAGAATGTGTGCGGTTAAGTGGACTCTGTGTGCTGAGAGTAATCCTAAGTGGACGGGTTTAGATGTCATATTTCTCTCTCTCTCTCTCTCACTCTCTCATGGCTTGATAATTCTCATCATTGCAAACACACATGCATTTCCATTCATTAGCCAAACACTCTCAGCAATCAGGCCAGTGCGCCAGGGGGCAACGGGCCCCTTGTAAAATCACATCGCTTAATAGCACTGTTCCATAATTATATGCCATTAACATCTATCAAAATGAGCTCCCGCATGTCAGGCATATAAGCTCTGGATTTAGCCATCTCTCTCCCTCTCTCTCTGCATGTCTTTCCATTACCACGTCCAGCGTTTAGAAGGATAAATCTGGCTAATTGCTAATGAGTAGCTTTTATACTATGAGATCCTTAATTATTTAGGTAATTAAATTACATGTAGTGCATAAAGTATCTCTCTCTCTCTCTCTCTCTCTCTCTCTCTCTCTCTCTCATATAGAGATATATATATATATATATATATACACACACACAGTATCTCACAAAAGTGAGTACACCCCTCACATTTTTGTAAATATTATATCTTTTCATGGGACAACACTGAAGAAATGACACTTTGCTACAATGTAAAGTAGTGAGTGTACAGCTTGTATAACAGTGTAAATTTGCTGTCCCCTCAAAATAACTCAACAAACAGCCATTAATGTCTAAACCGCTGGCAACAAAAGTGAGTACACCCCTAAGTGAAAATGTCCAAATTGGGCCCAATTAGCCATTTTCCCTCCCCGGTGTCATGTGACTTGTTATTGTTACAAGGTCTCAGGTGTGAATGGGGAGCAGGTGTGTTAAGTTTGGTGTTATCGCTCTCACACTCTCTCATACTGGTCACTGGAAGTTCAACATGGCACCTCATGGCAAAGAATTCTCTGAGGATCTGAAAAAAAGAATTGTTGCTCTACATAAAGATGGCCTAGGCTATAAGAAGATTGCCAACACCCTGAAACTGAGCTGCAGCACGGTGGCCAAGACCATACAGCGGTTTAACAGGACAGGTTCCACTCAGAACAGGCCTCGCCATGGTCGACCAAAGAAGTTGAGTGCACGTGCTCAGCATCATATCCAGAGGTTGGCTTTGCAGAATAGACGTATGAGTGCTGCCAGCATTGCTGCAGAGGTTGAAGGGGTGGGGGGTCAGCCTGTCAGTGCTCAGACCATACGCCGCACACTGCATCAAATTGGTCTGCATGGCTGTCATCCCAGAAGGAAGCCTCTTCTAAAGATGATGCACAAGAAAGCCCGCAAACAGTTTGCTGAAGACAAGCAGACTAAGAACATGGATTACTGGAACCACGTCCTGTGGTCTGATGAGACCAAGATAAACTTATTTGGTTCCGATGGTGTCAAGCGTGTGTGGCGGCAACCAGGTGAGGAGTACAAAGACAAGTGTGTCTTGCTTACAGTCAAGCATGGTGGTGGTCATGGTCTGGGGCTGCATGAGTGCTGCCGGCACTGGGGAGTGTACTGTGACATGTATTGTGACATACTGAAGCAGAGCATGATCCCCTCCCTTCGGAAACTGGGCCGCAGGGCAGTATTCCAACATGATAACGACCCCAAACACATCTCCAAGACGACCACTGCCTTGCTAAAGAAGCTGAGGGTAAAGGTGATGGACTGGCCAAGCATGTCTCCAGACCTAAACCCTATTGAGCATCTGTGGGGCATCCTCAAACGGAAGGTGGAGGAGCGCAAGGTCTCTAACATCCACCAGCTCTGTGATGTCATCATGGAGGAGTGGAAGAGGATTCCAGTGGCAACCTGTGAAGCTCTGGTGAACTCCATGCCCAACACGGTTAAGGCAGTGCTGGAGAATAATGGTGGCCACACAAAATATTGACACTTTGGGCCCAATTTGGACATTTTCACTTAGGGGTGTACTCACTTTTGTTGCCAGCGGTTTAGACATTAATGGCTGTGTGATGAATGTTATTTTGAGGGGACAGCAAATTTACACTGTTATACAAGCTGCACACTCACTACTTTACATTGTAGCAAAGTGTCATTTCGTCAGTGTTGTCCCATGAAAAGATATAATAAAATATTTACAAAAATGTGAGGGGTGTACTCACTTTTGTGAGATACTGTGTGTATATATACACGAATTATTCTTCTAAATTATGCATATCTCTCTGCTGGTGCATGATCACAGAAATGTAAACGTGAGCCTAAGTTAGGTAACGTTTAAAAGAGTCTGTAATCATTTGAAAATGTGTTAGATGTATGTCAGTTTACTTGTTAGTAGCTTTGTAATCTGTTCTTTTATTTTAGGGGCTGAAGAGGGACAATCGGCTGAGGTGTCACGTGTGTAATGCAGAGGTAAGGCCATCATATCTACAGTGCTGTTGAATTCTCAAATCCGATTGGTCAGAAGATGTGTATTAATGTTCTAAAACAGTGGTCCTGGATATCATTCAAATCACAACTTTATATTAATCCACTTATTCTGATACATTATCATTGCTATAGTAACAGGACATTCACTAGTTTGGTGGACACGTCACAAAATCTAAGGATAACAATAAATGGATTAAAAAGCAAAAGAAAAACCTCTAGACATTGATATGGTGAAACTTTATTTAAAATTTAGAGAGGTAGTCTCAGGTGTCAGTTTGTAACAGTCAACATGTTTTTCCACTACCAGAGATTCTTCAGTTCAGTTTCTTTGGAAAATTATAAGATGCACTGTTTTGTCTTATTAATTTCAAGAGCAGGGAAAAAATGGCTGTTTATAGCTATTATAACATAAGTGATAACCAGATGTTCCACAACATTAGAGTACAAGTATATTCTTTAGGATATACTTGAGATGAACCATCTCATTTTTAAGTGGGTCCTAACATACAATACAAAGAAAGAAAAAAACAAACAAACAAAAAATTTAATGTAACTATAAATGGATAAAGAGTATGATAAATAAAAATTGTAACTAGTCGCAAATTGCTTTGGTATGAGAAGAATAAAACAGTTCAGGATGTGCTGTTCTAGGAAAATATGCATCATTCCGTTGTTGATTATTTTCTTTCAACAGTTTCACTCCTTCCACATTTCATTGTATTGGGTCTTTTTATGCTGGTACTGTACTTGTCAGTATCTTTGCTTTCATGCATGCAGGAGCACCTTCATGATAATCTTACAGTCAGTAAATTTAGTGCAGTTAAACGGATACAGAAGAAAAAAACGCCTGCCTTTTAGTTTATAGTTTCCCAGGGCCAAGACGTTATAAACGCTGCCATCTTGGATTGAAGCACAAGGCCACCATCACAAATCTTGAGTGTGTACATGTTCTCTGTGTTAGCGGGCCATTTTGTCCTCTCCCAGCAGAGAGTATTTAAGTCATTAATAGGACATCGTCTCCTGAAACAGAGCGAAACCCGCCGATTCAGCCCACTAATAGAACTAATGAGCAATCAGCTCTCTCTCCCACTCCGGTTGGGACCGGTCTAAGAGCGGCCATGTTAGTTATGCGTTTTATATGCCTTAGGATTATCTGCTAATAATGTGCCAGGACACCCACAGTGGGGGGAGGGTAAATAAGTGATCATAATATTTGGCACGGGAGGTGAGCGATGTAATTTCCCAAAGCATATTCAGTGTGTGAGCTGAAATTTAGCACTCAGACCCCCAATACCTCCATGATGCTAATTCTATGAGGCCGTATCACGCAGCACTGCAGGAACTCATTTGTGGGAAATGACAGATGTTGATGTGGCGACACACAGGAGGTCAGCACTTCGGTACGGCATGTGTGTGGGGCGCAGTGCCCTACTTTTCTGTTGGCCCATGTTATGATTTTAGGTGTGTATTCATGCTAACGTTCCAGCTGAACTCTGAGAAAGGCAGTAAACAGTAGTGACTACATTAGAATCTCAAAGAGAGTGCGTATGAGTTGTTTTTTCAAAGAAGAAGGTTTTCTTTTATTTCAACCGACTAGAGGATCAAATGCGTAAGGATGTTAACTGTTTTGTTGTATTTTGCCTTGCATTTGGAAAAGTGGATTTTTTTTTGCGCATTTACTTTTTAAAACTTTAGAAGCATGAAAACTATGTGAGTCCAAGGCTCTTTGAATCATGAAGTTTGTTTGTGAAGGTTTTCAGACATGTCACCTCATTTTAACGTGTTTAAAGATGTTTCAAGTTTCATTCTGAGGTGCTTTAGCAGAAATGATAAACAGATTAAATCCTACACCTTAGTTGAAACCCCATACAAAATGTCATACGGTATGTGAATCTGGGAAGTCTAGGAAAATACAAATTGTCAGTACATAAATATAAATTGTCCATATACATTTTAATATATATATATATATATATATATATATATATATATATATATATATATATATATATATATATATATATATATATATATATATATATATATATATATGGGCATGTCTTCAAGACTACAGTGGGTAAAGAAAGAATCACCCCCCTTTAAAATAATCACATTTTGTTGCTTTTCAACCTGAAATGAAGACGGACAAGGTTTTTGTTTTATCCAGCTGTATTTACTCATTGCAACTTATCCAAGTGAAAGATATAACACCAACATGTCAGAATTTTTTATTTTTTATTTATTTTTTTAAATTAAAAACCAGAATCACTGAGTTGGAAAAAGGATCACCCCCTTGCTTTAATTTGCCTTATTTTTTTAATTACAGCCTTTAGTCTGTTGGGATATGTCTCTACTAACTTTGCACATCTAGACTTTGCAATATTTGCAGTTATTTTAAAGGGGGGTGATTTCTTTTCTATACCCACTGTATATGCCAAGTTTAGCTGCCTTAGCTTACTATTACCAGACACAACATTATTTTATGAGGGGCACAGTGGCTTAGTGGTTAGCATATTTGCCTTGCACCTCTAGGGCTGGGGGTTCGAATACCACCTCTGTTCTGTGTGTAATCCAGTTTCTCTGGGTACTCCAGTCCAAAGACATGCATTGTAGGCAGAGTGGGATTTCCATATTGTCCATAGTGTGTGAATGGGTGTGTGAGTGTGCCCTGTGATGGGTTGGCACCCTGTCAAGGGTGTCCCCTTCCTTGTTCCCTGTGACAGGCTCCGGACTCCCCTGTGTAGGATAAGCCATACAGAAAATGGATGGATATTACTTTATTATTATTTTTTTTAAAAATCTCTTCTGATCCTTTGTCCTTTGCTGTCAGTTAAGTTTGTTGTTCTCTTGTTCAAGCAAGTCCTTGTTCAAGTTTAAAGACTGGCTGGAGAGCCTGGTACACCACAGCACACACTCTCAACCAGGCGAAAAGTTCTTCAGATGTTTAGCTACTGTCTGTGTGTTATATAGTGAAGTATAGTGAAGAAGTATGGTGTTGGAGTTAGTGGGGGCAAGTTGTCATATACAACCCAGTTTAGCTAACATCTCACCACAGTACCATGTATAATAATCATAAACACAAAAAGCTAAGTGAACATCACTTAGCTGAAAAGCTAAGTGAACATCAGAAAGCACCACAACAAAAATGACTACAATTAGCAGTTTTCTTTTTGGCAACATTTTTATATCATTTGAGGAATATGAGTTTGAACTAAATAATGATAATGATTTTTAAAACATACAACATACACAAACAAAGAATATTAAGAAGTATGTTATATAGCAGTTCTACCCATGTTATCATGCAGATTCCTACTCTCAGAAAAAAATAGTGCCGAAAGTATGTATGTTTTACCTGCAAAGGTGTATGTGTTATCAAGTTCAAACCTTTGCTCTAAAAGCTAATTAAAGGTATAAAATTGGTCATTAAGGTATGCTATAATTCACATTTTCAGGTAAAAGGTACAAAAGATGAACTGTTATGAACACCATCTTAAGGAGAGTGCATAATTGCCTTAAATATAATAATAATAATAATAATAATAATAATAATAATAATAATAATAATGTTTAATTTATATTCTCACACCCAATATCACTTTAGAATTACAAAGGTAATCAAACAAACAAACACAGAAAAGACACAAATGCAGAGTCCTCCAAAAGCTGCTAGGATCTAATTTCAGTGGCATAGCTGCTCATAGTCGCACTGAAGGCCTACTTGGGTAAGTCCCACTAATTCTGTACAGCCGCAATGCTACTGGGCAACAACACTCAGAACGCTGTGCCATGGATCCACAGTGAGTACAGACACATTGCAGCACAGAGAGCTGTGCAGTCCCAAAACCACTCAGAATGATCATACAACAGGCATGCCGTAGTCTATAGTGAGCGGCCAGACAGACATTATGCATGGTGGATCAAGACCTGGGGAAACCTGTTGCTCAAGATTGGGTCTGGAATTCTGTCAGAACCAACAACCAGCGGACAAAGGGACAAAAACAGCAAAACATTAAAACAGAAGACAAACATCAAACATACAAACGGCAACACATACAAATACAGAAAAATAGAAGGAAAAAAAAGAAGAAAAAAAAAGAAAAAGTTCTGGTGAGAACCTGCAGCCAAAGCGTGAACAGCACTCTCATTTTATAATGAAAGTCACAGTTCTGATGAATTTGGGGAAAAAAGGCCACTCCACATTTAACGCACCTGCCAGCTCTTAACTCCTTCATCTGGACTCTCCGTCTATTGGAACAATATGAAAAAGAAGACTTATTTCATTATAGCCCATATGTCCTCCACAATCTCTCATCCCTCGGGCTTTTGTCTTTACTGAGTGACATAGAGACTACTCATATTCTAACGTCTTTTTTTTTTTTTTTTAAGATCTAACCCTAACTGTAATAGTGGTATATTATGTAGAAAATAGCATTTAGAAGGCCATGGCTCTCTGTCTTGTCTGGCCTGACTACACTTCAGTATAGATTTTGCAATAGATTATGTGCCCACTTAACGTTAGTGTGCATTAGCTGCCATCTGATGATTATCGTGCCAAAACAAATAATGGCTCCATTTAGGCTCTGTAACCCAGGGGCATTAGAGTTTCTTTTGTGTTGTTTTTGTGTTAAACTTGGCTCAACTAAATGATATCTTAATATTTAGATATATGTCTGGTCATATTTCAAGAGCCATAGAACGGTAATATCACCAGCATGACTGATCATGGGATTCGCTCTCTCTTTATTGCCCTTCCTCTCTGTCTCTATTTTTTTTTTTTTCATTTTTGTCTTATTTTGCGCCTTGCAGCACCAAGTGGCCTCCACAACCCTCCATAATGGCTTGCAGACTCTCCCACCTGACCAGGGTAATGCAACCCAATACCCTTTAAATGGGAGTCATTTTCAGCTTTTGTTGCCTCACCGAGCCTTTGGGGCAGCTGAGCGAGGCAGGCCGGGGACACTGAGCGTGCAAAACAATTTCGAGCAAAGTGAGCAGCACTCTTCCCTTCACCTTACTCTTGAGTGAACACACACACACACACACGCGCGCACACACACACACACACACACACACACACACACACACACTGTCTTCAATCAGTAGCATCATACACCAACTTTTTTTTTTTGAGGGGACACACCCCTCAACCCTACTCACTACCATCACCATCTCCTGTATCCATGTCGCCAAAATATGTACCTCACTGCCTCTAGGATTACACACTTTTTTTTTTTGTTCTGCTCATATTTCTGCACATTTTAGGTGACTTGAAAGTCCCACTGGTAATCAGTGGATCAACAGGTTGTGCTCGGATTTAGTTTTATTGTTCATTGTGAAAATCCTATCCTAAATACAACACAGAACAAAAATCAATTTGGGCTGTATTTAGAGTTGGTGACCAAAAGTCCGAACATAATGTAAATATTTAAACGGGTTGTGCACCTGCTTAAGTCAATTTCCCTGGGCTTCCCATTAAGGTTATACATAAGGTTATGTAGTTTACACTTCCAAGGTTGCCAATTTTATTTTTTTAGTAGAAGCATCTAAGACCGGGTTTTTCATTAGCATATACACCACTGCCTTTAAGCGCAAGCACTTGTCTATCTGGCGATCTATTTTCTGTACGCTTACCCTACACAGGGTCATGGGGAGCATGGAGCCAATCCCACGGAACTTGGGGCACAGGGCGAGGGGCACCCTGAATGGGCTGCCAACCCATCATGGGGCACAATCACACACGCACTCACACACTATGGCATTTCCAAATTGTCCAGTCAGCCTACAATGCATGTCTTTGGACTCGGGGAGGAAACCGGAGTACCCAGAGGAAACCTCCGAAGCACGTGAAGATCATGCAAACTCTGCGCACATAGGACGGAGGCGGGAATTGAACCCTAACCCCGGAGGTGTGAGGCACTAACCACTAAGCCACCAGCAAGCACTTATCTATAAAGCAAAATAAATAAATAAATAAATAAACAAATAAATAAACAAATAATAATAAACAACAAGAATAGAAAATATAGACTGAATGTTGTTGTTATAAAAGCAAGAAAAAATTTAGAAATGAAAAATTAAATCTACTAATTCGGTGATATATGGGTGAGAGGATGGCAAGCATTGAAATAACATCTAATGGAGTGTAGTACATTTATAGTCAATTTATACAACAGTTAGTTCCGGTCCACTAATTTGATTGGTTGAGCGGCGTTCCAAGAGTGCTTATATTTACTATAACCGTACTGGGTCTTTCACTGTGTGTATCACTCTGCTTGTCTGTGTTCACCACGTAAAATTCCACTTCCTAGTTCAAAACAGTTACTACAGTAGAGTTAGCGACATAATCAGCAGACATGGAAAACAATACATTTTCATAAATATAACTTTTGACTTAAAATATGAAAGCTTGTCAGCTTAAGATGAAACAGAAGAAAGGATGCCAGTTTTACCGGAAGCTCTTTTAATGGGAATGTACAAATAAATGTGAGCTAGCTAGCCAGCTAGCTGATGTGCTATAAAGTGAGTGTGGCTTCTTCAGGATCAACGTCTGCTAGCGGAGCAAAAATAAACACAACATTTGGCCATATTGTGTCCGAAATGACATTTACTCAAACCAGTATCGCACTTGCAATCGTGCAGTTATGCTGAATATTGGCACATACATTCAGTATAACTTCACTCTTGTTCATGCGATATTGCTTAAATATTGCTGCATTACTGCAAATTTGGTTTTACCAAATAACCAGATACAATGGTTCACAAGTAAATTTTTATATCGTATAGTTTAACTCTTAACCAGAGGCCAAAAGAAATGGAATTCCACCTGTTTTGGGGGAACCTGTGTTCAGCATTGAATTTATTTGGGATATCACACCCCACAGTAATGGTTAATAGCTCGTATGAAAGTAGACACTCTGTGCTTTAAGAATTTACGGGGGGGGGGGGGGGGGCTTTTAGGTTTAAATGTCATAATTTTATTGTGGCAGTAGTGTGGCTGTGTTTTACTATCAAAAAAAGCTTTAGTTGTGCTGTCCATTTTATCTCTGTACTAATGTAATTGAGGAGAAGTGTGAATTGTTTGCCCAGCTAGGGGACTCACACCCCTCCGCTTTCTCATCACCCTGCTCACCAGCAGCTAAACACAGATTCACGATACTCTACACACAGAAACCCAACAGTGTCCTGACTAATCTTATAACAGACTTGCTGCGCTAAAATAATTAATTTGTTCATACTGATTGAAAATGTCTGATAAGTCGAGTTCCATTCTGCTGCACTGCTAGAAAGGGACTTAATGAGCAAGATGCTCCTGAATCTACTGGTTGCATGTGCTAAGCCATTCTGTTCACATTTAAAATCTTGTTAAAGCCATAACTTGAAGCTTTCACTGTTTCATCTCCTGCTGTGAGACACACACACACACACACACACACACACACACACACACACACACACACACACACACACACACACACACACACACATCACATGCTAGTAGACATACATATCATCAGGGGTGGATCTACAGTCTGGCAGGAGTTGGCCACCTCCTCCTCCACATTAACCTCAGTTGCCACCCCACTTTGGCAGCCAAAGAAATAATATATAACATCAAGCGCAATTTGACTATGCTACTAAAAAATTGTATGAATTCACACACACAGCCCAGTTCCGAGAAATCACAGTATGCCTGTGTGCATGAGCCGCTTTCCCACTCATAATACACAGAACACATCATCTGACCTAATATTCCAGTTGCTTTGCAGAACTGTTGTTGGGTCTGAGTGAGTAAGAATAGAAACAGTAACCTTTTAGCATAAAGTTCAACCCAAAAAGGGAGCATTTAAAGTGTACTGGATTAAATTCTTTAATAATCACCCCACCACAGTACATCTGCTCTAGTTACATTTATCATTAGAAGTTACTTTAAAAAAAAAAAAAAAAGCATACACAAGCTTCGGTAGCGCTGTCTAGCTACACCTGCCCATTTAACATGTTCGATAGCAAATTAAATGAAAAATGATGACTACTGTGCAGCTTCATCTGTTTTCACTGATAACTTCTGAACTAGTACATTGGTACATTGGTTTTCTTCAAAACTGATTCTTTAGATGTTATTTTTTATTACTTAAAGTTGTTTGTTAATGTTAAGTACCAAAATTATAGAAAAAAAGCAATGTTTTTTGACATTTAAAAAATTGTGTAGTATAGGATTGTTGTGTGGTGTAGCAGTGTGATGCAGGTGTGTGTGTTTTTTTTATTATTATTGTTTAAAAAAAAAGCTAAGGCATTCGTTGGATTTATTTTTATTTTATATTTATTTTGTTTCTAAACAAAAATTGTTAACACTTAGGTCTAAAATATTTAATGTTGATAACCAAAATCCATCCATTTTCTGTACAGTTTATCCTACATTTTTGGTCATCAGAGGTCCCCCGATGACCAAAATAATAGAAAATAATATTTTTGAATAGAAACTGATTTTGTAGGTACAAATTTTTAATAATCAGAATACAAAAGTTATGTTACAAAGGCTAAGGCATTAACTGGAGATTATTTAAGTTGGGATTTTGTGTAGAACATAGTAATATTAATGTCCTTGTAATACAGAGACATGTTGGTTGCAGTTGCTTTGTTTGTTCAGTTTTCATAGGTTTGTATGACATTATAAAAGGAATGACACAGCCAAGGTGAAGCAAACAATGCGTGAATAAGATATTCAGATAGATTTCAATTTCCTACAAGGATTTCTTGGAGCAGCTAAAAATGCATTTGTTTACATAAAGTACTATTATGCAATAAGTATAAGTAAAATTTGGTATTAATTTCTGATAACTGATGCCATTATAGCACAATCAGACCTTTACTCTACAGCATTTCTTTGCATGTGCCTAAAACTTTTGCACAGTACTGTAAGTAGAAGAACACATATGCTCATATCTATAGTTACAGTCAGATTCAAAGGTCTGATTGTGCTAGATTAAAAGATGTCTTCAAAATAATGAAATTAAATGTTTCTACATTTAAAAAAAAACAAAACAAAAAAAACAAAAACATAAAGAGCAGTAAACAGTAGTAAATGAAACAAAGTCAATATTTGGTGTGACAAAAAAATAAAAAATTAAAATAGTAGTCTCCGGTACAATTTGTGCAGTTTTATAAGGAAATGAGCTGGTAAATTTTATTGAGCATCTTGCAGAACCAGCCACAGTTCTTCTGGAGACTTTGACTTTCGCACTTGCTTCTTATTTTTGCAGCAAAACCCAGCAGCCTTCATTGTGTTTTTTGTCTGAAAAGTGGTCTCTTACGTAATATGCTGCTTTCTTTAATGACATACAAACATTTTTCTGTAACATTTAGTTTTGTGCTAGAAAACTAATGTTCAGGAATCTAATGTTTTTTTGTACTGACTCGATAATGTAGAAGTCATAAAATAAAAAGTTTGTACTAAAAAAAATAGGGTGCCTAAAACTTTTGCACAGTACTGTATGTCCAGTTTGGAGAGAGGTGAATTATTAAAAGCATTCAGAGTGTGAAAGTCGTTTTTATCAGAGGCTGACGTACAGCACAGCAGCCATGCGAGAGGCAGTTCGTGCCCTCATCAAACTGATGATGTTTCAGCAGCACTCAACATCAACTAATGCATCAGCGTAATAACCTTTTAATGTCTGCATTATGGTGCCCATTTAATATTCACTCTCAGAGCGATGCACTTGTAGATCAGCTATGATGGTTATGATGATAATGATAATCATGCAGCGCTAAGCTATAAAGCAATACAGCGCTCTGCTCTGCTCACCGGTGGTTAAAATTAAGAGCCTTCAGCCATTATGGCTTTAGCGAGGAAAAAAAAAAGCATGTGCATTTTATTAATGGCATTTTTTTCTTGTTGTTGCTGCTGTTGTTATTTTTTCCTTGTTTTTTTTTTTCCCTGGTCTTAACAAGTGGCTTCAAAATGTGGGCCATTTGCATGAGTTATGCTAATTTGTTAGGGCAACGAATGCATTAATTTCATCAGCACATGGCCTCAAAGCAATAATTACCAGAGTAGGTGTGTCACAAGCAATCATGTAAAAATTTGCCAGTTAATTATTAAGATTTTGTTCGGAGGGACCGAGATTTGACACGAGTAGCTGAGGGAGGGAGGGAGGGAGGGAGAGAGAGAGAGAGAGAGAGAGGTACAGAGAAGGGGATAAGCTAATGTTCTTGTGGTCGCTGCAAGGTGCTTGTTGTTGTGTTGGCCTCCGGAGCAGAAAGGCGGGAGGATTTCTTTTTTTTTTTGCATGTCGACAGTACACATTGTGCACTAATTACCACAAATAGCAGCAGGCTTGCTCTTACTCTCTGAATCCAGTAGGGTGTAATTAGAAGAGAAAGGAGGGCAGAGGCTGGCCGTTACCTTATGCCATAACTAGCAGAGGCTGAGAAAGGACACGAGGACTCGTGATAGGAGGTGCTGTTGTGATAGATGATGCTCTACCAGTCTGAAGGGGTGAGGTGACCTAAGAATGCTGGGTAATGTATGCTCACGGGAGCCAAAGTTCTGTCCTGTACTCAAATTGTTTCAGGCTTCTTACTCATAACCTGTTCTGTTTCTCTCCCTGAGCTTTTAGTTTTTTAAATTCATTGTTCAAAAAAACATTTTTTTTTTTTGACCTTCAAAAAATAAATGTATTGTATTTATGTTGAAGCATAACATGCTACTCATTCTGAATCACCTGCTTCACTACACACACTGGCGAGATTCGATCTGTTGTCTTTTTATTTTATTTTATTTTATTTTTTTACTAGACTAATTAGCATGCACGTATGATGATATTTTCAGAATCAGGAACTCATACAGTGGGTAAGCGGAAAGAAAAAATCCAGCACAATAGTGTTACATAAGCCTCCTGCTATAAGTAACACCTCATGGTTATGCATATCAAGTGATGTGAGGACAGAACACCTACATTGACCAATGACTGACTGACTTTCTGTCAACAGCGCAAACATAATGTGCTACATTAGAAATTTTGTTAGAATAGGATAATGAACATACTGTATATTCATTCTTTTCCCTTTCTAACTTACAGTGCAGGGAGGTGGGATGCAAGTGTGTAAAATCAGTATGCTCTTTATTATGGGGAGTTCTGGAATCTTGGTCATAATATATAGCAGGGGTCAAGCTACAGGCAGACAGGCTTATTACAGGCATATCTAAATATATAAACCAATACACAGATGCGGGTCAAAACAATGAGGACAATGACCTAGAAACAATAGCTTGGCAATTTATGGAACATTCGATGAACAGTAACAGACAGAGGATATAAGAAGGCAAACTAGTCATGAATCAAACACAGAACAGATGAACACAATAAGAAATAAGCCAAATGAGAGGACAGGGGCAGAGACAGGACTGGAACAGAAACACAGTGCATAATAAACAAAAGCAAATGGAGAACACAAATCAAACCACATGACATAAAATTAGCACTTGTCATACTGGGCATATGTTATTACATTATATTAGCTACACGTTTTAGTTTTTCAATTAGGTTTCTGGGCAACTAAAACATGAAACTGGGCAGCACATTGGATATTTTACTTGCCTGGTGGGCTAGCTAATGAATTTATAATTTGTCCACCCTTGTAATGCATGCTGAGAGGAGTAAAAGTCAGATTTGTGTTCGCATAACCATGTATTTTTTTTTAGTGTGTCTACCCTCCAGGAGGTGAGAAAAGAATTGACACCAAAAACAATAAAATTTACAGGGCAGGGTTACCCATGGACCAGGATTAATAAACCCTAGAGTAGTCTGAGTCCAGAGGGGGCATGAATAACTATTTTTTTCTGTCCCATGATCTAGAGATAGTAATATAATTATAATGAACCAATAAGATAACCAATAAGTTTTGTTCACCCTGGAACTATGCTAAACTATGTTAGTGCTATAGTTACCCTTTAGCCAGTAAGCTTAGGCTATCTATGTGATCTTAAGAAAACGACTTTGTTTTCAGCTGAAATGTGATTCTGCATATTATGCATATCAGCCCATAACACTTCCTGTGTTGTTCCTCATTTCCAGTTGTGTTATACAGTGGGGGAAAAAAGTATTTGATCCCCTGCTGATTTTGTACATTTGCCCACTAACAAAGAAATGATCAGTCTATAATTTTAATGGTAGGTGTATTTTAACAGTGAGAGACAGAATACAAACCAAAAAATCCAGAAAAACGCATTTCAAAAAAGTTATAAATTGATTTGCATTTTAATGAGGGAAATAAGTATTTGACCCCTTCGACTTAGTACTTGGTGGCAAAACCCTTGTTGGCAATAACAGAGGTCAGACATTTCTTGTAGTTGGCCACCAGGTTTGCACACATCTCAGGAGGGATTTTGTTCCACTCCTCTTTGCAGATCCTCTCCAAGTCATTAAGGTCATTTTCAATGCCCTGGCTGAGGGAAGGAGGTTCTCACCCAAGATTTGACGGTACATGGCTCCATCCATCGTCCCTTTGATGCAGTTCAGTTGTCCTGTCCCCTTAGCAGAAAAACACCCCCAAAGCATAATGTTCCCACCTCCATGTTTGACAGTGGGGATGGTGCTATGACTTTGGGTCATAGGCAGCATTCCTCCTCCTCCAAACACAGCGAGTTGAGTTGATGCCAGAGAGATCTGACCACACCTGACCACAACACTTTCACCCAGTTCTCCTCTGAATCATTCAGGCAAACTTCAGACGGGCCTGTACATGTGCTTTCTTGAGCAAGGGGACCTTGCGGGCGCTGCAGGATTTCAGTCCTTCACGGCGTAGTGTGTTACCAATTGTTTTCTTGGTGACTATGGTCCCAGCTGCCTTGAGTTCATTAACAAGATCCTCCCGTGTAGTTCTGGGCTGATTCCTCACTGTTCTCAAGATCATTGAAACTCCACGAGGTGAGATCTTGCATGGAGCCCCAGACCGAGGGAGACTGACAGTTTCTTCCATTTGCGAATAATCGCACCAACTGTTGTCACCTTCTCACCAAGCTGCTTGGTGATGGTCTTGTAGCCCATTCCAGCCTTTTGTAGGTCTACAATCTTGTCCATGACATCCTTGGACAGCTCTTTGGTCTTGGCCATGGTGGAGAGTTTGAAATCTGATTGATTGATTGCTTCTGTTGACAGGTGTCTTTTTACAGGTAACACACTGAGATTAGGAGCACTCCCTTTAAGAGAGTGCTCCTAATCTCAGCTCATTACCTGGGTAAAAGACACCTGGGAGCCAGAAATCTTGCTGATTGATAGGGGATCAAATACTTATTTCCCTCATTAAAATGCAAATCAATTTATAACTTTTTTGAAATGCGCTTTTCTGGATTTTTTTGTTGTTATTCTGTCTCTCACTGTTAAAATACACCTACCATTAAAATTATAGACTGATCATTTCTTTGTCAGTGGGCAAACGTACAAAATCAGCAGGGGAGCAAATACTTTTTTCCCCCACTGTACAAAAGATGGTTAGTGCATCAATAGGGTTGTATTTAAACCTGTATTATTTTGGATATGCGTGTTGTATGGAAATGTATTATATACTGTAGATCTTGATACAACCTTTTTATACAATGACAAGTAAAATGGTCATTGGTTGAGGTAACACGACCAACCAAAAAGCATGGCCTCTCAGGACTTCTGTGGAGTCTCAGTCATATTAACCACTTAACACTCCATACAGATAGCAGGTCTTCCTTGTACAGACTGCTGTCTCTTTGGAAAGGAGGTTGGCATCCATCCTCGACAATCGAACCACAAATCTTCGACTACACTTTAAGGGGTTTTCTCCGTTTTTTCTTAATCCACTAACACCCTCTCAAAGCCTTTCTCCCTCCCATCTCTCAAGTGCCTCCTTGAAGTGAACAAGCCCGTATTTACTCCTCTCCATCAAGCACTCTGGGAAATAAAACATATTAATCATGGCTTGATTCCAAATGAAAGGTGGTTTATTTGGAAGAGCAGCTACTAGATTCACCACTGCACTGAAAGTGGGTGTCGGTTTGATAGCCTGTCTTCCTCACGACTCTCAGATGTACTGCGGGAGATGATAACATATAAACAGGTTCTCTTTGTATATTGCCTGAAATGGATTTAGTCTTGATGCACGTTTATATCATTATATTGTGTGCTTACATTTGTTTCTCTTGTTCCTTATCCATTACTTCTCTTATACTGTATGTCTCAGATGTATGACTAGGAACCAGACCTGTCCACAGAAGTTAGTAAGTATAACATAGCAATGTAAATTTGGAGTTTAGTGCTCTAAATATCCATATCTATATTTGGATTTGGATTTAAACATGAAGTGGGTGTGACATAAACTGGAATTTTTTTTCCCCATGAATTATTTATGTGACATTTTCTAACAAATTTATTTGGTTCTATTTCCCAAAATATAAGCAAACTTGTAGCCTAATTTAAATCAATGCAAACCTGACCAGGCAATTACTAAGGATGCTGAAAATGCATCGTGCTGCACTGATCTTTCCTTCTCCCGCAAACTTCATATCTGAGTGCTCGCTTGCATATCTGTATTTATATCCATGTAGAACATTTATATCTGTTCAATCCAAATAATGTATTCATATGTGGTTACATCCCCAGTCTCTATTATTGGCAAATGAGTTTATTGGGCTACTTAACACACTTGGACAATCGCATTGGTATGGACCATGTCCAGCTTAAAGGTGATGTGGGGTCAGCAGTGGAATTGCCTTCATGAAGCAGCTGGTCAGAATTAATATGTTAAAACAGCAGTTTTAATTTACATCAATAGTCAGGCAATTGCAGCCTGGCGTTTGGCTAAAGCTAATTTAACTCCATTTCTTTAACCCCTCTGCTCACCCCCTCCACTCTCTCCATGTCTGCATGCCAGGCTCAGCTCATTTGAGCTTGGCCTTGTGAAGGTCCTGTGGCGCACTCAATCAGACGCGCCTTTAATTGGCTCTCAGGCATTCAGATTGAAACCGATGGAGGATTAATAACAGCCACAACTGGTTGTCTTGCTGGTTTGTAGCCCTGGAAACGGATGGAGAAATTGGATGTAGGTACCATTCTGGGACCCTTTTTGATTGCAGACAGGATGATGTTGGAGTTAATAGAGAGCGCTGTCACATACAAGCACGCATACACTCTCTTCGAGCTCCTTTCTCTTTCTCTAGCGGTCCAGTAGTGTGTGGATTAATGTTTGTGTGCTGTCCTGTAGCTCATTCCCCTTGTCATCACCCTCCACCTTTCCCTCATGCAGAAACACATATACACACATGTCCACACACATACAGAAATTCAAAGAGCCAGGTGTTCAGTTGTGGAAGCGGATCTTTATCCTAAGCGCACACACACACACACATGTGCACACAGTTCAGGCTTGTCCCAGTGCTGCACATGTTTACTGAAAACCTGCAGAGTTGTGCAAGGCTTTATTGCCATGTGTGTTTTGACAACTGAGGATGAAAGGCCAGCACAGGTGAGAGCAAGATGAAGCTTTTACGACTGAAACATTCTTACTAAATGCTGGCGCTGACCTCTGACCTCAAGGCCAGATGGAGGAACTCACAGGAAGCTCGAACAGCAACAATCTCTGCACTTAATTCCAACAGAAATATTTATTTTTGTAAAATACTTTAAATTCAAACATATATTTTGTATATTTTTTGTGTCTTATAAGTTGCAAACTAAGATTATATTAGAATTTAATAATATAAATCAGAATAAATAAAGACATAATTTTAGTCACATGCACTGTACTTTATGTACAGTAGTATAGGTTAAAAACTATTTATGTTACTTAAATATATTTCACATACATTGGGAGCTAAATTTTTAGTATTGTTCCTCTTTTAGTTAAAAAAAAAAGGTAATTTCACCCTGAATTAATTTTTTTTGTTTGTTTGTTTTTTTTGGTATGTATGACGTGCTGGTCCTACATACTCCATATGTATGCAGTCCGAAGCCCATATCTTCTGCCTTAATTCTTTTCTGTGATGTGCTAACCACACCTGACAGATCACAGACAGGGACCCGCAGGACGTTTGTGTTTTCTGATGCGTGTGTATGTGTATGAGTGTGTGTGTGTGTGTGTGTATGTGTGTGAGAGACCAGTCAATGTTTGTCATTGTGGACATGTCTGAGTAGTCATGGCCATCGCAGCCTTCATATGCTGAGGTCACTGAGCATTAATCCAAACCAGCACAGGCCAACGAAGATCCTAACATTCCCCTACTGCTCAACAGACCTTATTTAGCACCTAGCTGGGAGGAACAATATGCCAAACCCTTTTTTGTTGTTTTGCTGTTTTGTTTCTATGAAAGACAGCTGTGCTTAATGTAAACAGTTACAGGGAGTCTCTAAATGAAATGCATATTTCTTTGAATGTAGAACATGTACTCCTCATTTTAAGATGGCTGGCAAAAGAATTCGCATGAAAAGCTAAAGCTGAAGCTTCTTAACCCATCCTGTAATGCAGCTCAAACCAGAAAGTTTCCCCATCCAAAACGCAGGTAAAAACAAAATTGTTGTATTATCAGTTGGGGTGTTGCTGCTTTATCTCTATTCTTGGATGGATGCAGAATAGGATTTCGATCTATATAAAAATAATGACATTTTATTTTACAGTTAAACAATATGAAGTTCATATTGAGACATGGGCTCAGACAAAACTTAATTGACCCTGAGGGACCTCATGCTGTCAGTAGATTTGGGACATGTCTGGAGCTTACACTGCTGACATTTAGGTGGGGGGGTTGGGGCAAAGCGTCTGGGTCTGGTGGCTCTTTTTCAGCTTCATCACTCAGGATCATGGCTAATTTTGAGACATGACATGGATCAGGATGGCAATCAGAATCAGAATACAATTTCTATTTTATTTTATGACTTCTACATTATCAAGTCAGTATAAAAAACATTTTAGATTCCCAAACATTACTTTTCAAGCACAAAATTAAATGTTACAGATAAATGTTTGTATGTCATTAAAGAAAGCAGCATATTACGTAGGAGACCACTTTTCAGACAAAAAACACAATGAAGGCTGCTGGGTTTTGCTGCAAAAATAAGAAGCAAGTGCGAAAGTCAAAGTCTCCAGAAGAACTGTGGCTGGTTCTGCAAGATGTTCAATAAAACTTACCAGCTCATTTCCTTATAAAACTGCACAAATTGTACCAGAGACTACTATTTTTATTTTTATTTTTTTGTATTGTCACACAGACTTGGCAAAGAAAAATATGAACAAAACTTCACTCTGTAGATGAATTTATGAGGCCTGGCATTTGGATCAACCACATTTCCTGTATTTAAGAAAGACCTGTTAGGTGATCTTGGCTTCCATTACTTATTATCTGCATTAATCTCACAGCTCTAATGCAAAACGTCAACAAATAAAAAACACAAAAGTCAGACAACGAACATGCTTTGGTTAGTTGAATATGTTTAGAGTAAAAAATCTTTTTTTTTTAATAAAACTATTCCTGTAAGATTATAGCTCTGCATTAATATTTGCACAAAGCAGCAGAAGGTGGCATAGAGTCTATCACATGCAACACAGTCTGTACGTGTGATTAGCTGGTGACACTTCACTACTGAACATGTACGTGATCTACTTTGGCAGATCTTGCTCCTTCAGGTTTCATTGTCTTTCACACAATTGAGATAATTGCAGTAATGTTGTCTATAATTAATGACCAGCTTGATACACATGCATGAAGATTTGTAGATCTACATTACTTTAGTTGATACAAGGGAGTTTTATATGATAAACTATGCAGAACACGTCCATTCACAGCAAAGCAGCAGCAGCGAGAAGACAAACGGAACAAGACTTATGAATAATTCTGAATTCAAAGTGATCTGGTTTTAACACGGCCGTGAATCCACTTTAAAACAGCTTAGCTCATTATTAGCGAGACACTTAAGAAGTGTCTTGTCCGGAATGGCCGATGTCCTTGGCTGACCTGATGTGTGGCGAGGCTCGCGTTACCCAGACGGAAATGTCGTCGTCATCTTGTTAGCCTTCTGATGTAAGCCTGAGGCATGGTGTCAGATGGTCTCAAAATTTACAGCTCAATTTGGAGGCCACAGATCCAGCTGAGTATGGCTGTGGGCTGTCTTATAATGAAAATACCAATCCAAATTAGTGGCACTTGCCACAAGCGAAATGTTAATATCAGAGCTAGAAAAAAATGCTACTGAGGGGGGAAAAAAGAGATTGCTGTTTACGGTTGTGACATTCCCAGTGAATGTTTTAGGCTTTTCAGTAATGTTTGATAGTTTTGCGATGCCACGTGTGTAGAATGAACAATGGTGGCATGTTGATGAGGGAGTGTATGTCTATAGGCCTTCTTTTATATCAGTGTCATTCAAAATTACCACTGAAGGCTTGGATTATGAAGGAGAGTGCCTATCTGCAGCACTGAGGAAAACAAGGAGCGTGAATGCCTGGCTAGTAGCTAATGCAGTGTCTTCTTTTGGTGCCTCACCCTTCTGCCCTCTGGCACCAAGTAAATTAAAGCCTTTCTTTTCTGCTCCGATTTTCCACCAATGTCATGCTCATTACAGAAGGATATTGCCATCGACTCATACAAATAATGAAGGGAAATGAACACATTACTGTCTGGGTGTAGTAAAACACATTTATCCTCTCAGCTATCCTCACAAAAACGGCATGAATCCCCCTTTAAAACGATTTCCATTTGAATGAAGCAAAAGCTTGAATAAGCTTTGTATTGGGAGTCCAGCTCAGAATAGAAATCTTGTCCTCCCCCCGTCTTTCTTTCTGGTTTGTTTGTGTGCAAGGCCAGGCTGTGTCAGTGATTATGTGTCTGATTAAGTCATAGTTTCATAAGGCTAGTGTTTCACAGCCACAAGTGAGACTCAAAGAGCAGAAAGGAAACTCTGAAGGAAGATTAGGATGCAGCTCTCCAAGCTCAGGTTGCAGTTCTGCTTTATCATTTAGATGCTCATTTCCTGTCCTTAACTTACATATTATACAGTACTTCATATAGATATAGCTATATATGTGCCTAAAACAACACTCATTTTTGTTGCCTTCCAAAAACCGGCAGTGTTACATTCAGCTGTACACTCTCACACAAAGATTACTAAACTGTACCTTTCCTTGTAGCTGGGGTGCTGGATCTTTTCTTTATTTAGTTTGCATCATTGACCTGAACATGCATTTAGTGTACTAATGGTCTAAAAACTAATTCTAGACCATTTATGTATCTTATATCATTTTAAATGTGTGCTCCACATTACCAGGTGAGTGATATGTATTAAAGGCACAAAAGAGTGACAAGGAAAGGTACAGTACTGTTTTTCTGAGAGTGTAGGAGCAGGAAATAAATAGTAAAAAAATACAGAAAATATGGGTGACCCTGACTCCAATATAACGTGGGGGGTTAATGTCAGTGCTGATGTGCAGTGAAGTGTGTTATGAGCAGCGCATATTGATAGATAATGATTTATTCAATCACAGCTGAAGCGCCAGAGCTGATTGGCTTATATGACAGTCCTCAATGTCCTCTCTGCACTTTTTTTTTCAATTAGATATCCATTTTATGTTGTAATGGTCCATTTACTAAGGTTTATGCCTGATGAGTTTAGGCCAGGGGTAATTACAAGGATTATTTACTTCTGTTAATTCAGGTCCCACATTTGCATGGGCGGTAAAGGTTAATGTCCTTTTGATATATATTTTCTTTCCTCCTCCACAGACTGAGATGTTCCTGCGCAGTACAGGAGTAGCTCATGTAGACCAAATGCTCAAGGGTGAAGGATTAGACGACCGCTTGTGTTTCTGACCCATGTCAAAAGATATAGAGTCTTCTGGCATTTTTAACATTTTGGAATCGTCTAATCGAGGTTCATTTTTAAGCTTAGCTGATGCCATGACTTCCTTCTTTGCCCCAGGTTGGTGTATACCACCGCTGCTTTAAACCCATCAGCTATTTTAACCGGATCCTAATCCTTCTCATTCTCCATGCCTCTTAAGCACATGTAAATCATGGAGGTTTATATTAACATGAAACTTAGATTTGAAGCAACATCTGAGTGCAAGCTTTTTTCCCCCTACACTTTAAGTGACTCTGTGGTGAAGCTGTTTAAATAATCTTTCCTTTGGCATTTTAAGGCAAGATACTAAAGGTAGAAATGACAACTTTGGTCTTCTCTTAAACTGTAGCAATAAATATATGAAAATGCAGCAGAAAAATGTTTATTTCACTGTTTTTGTCCAGTCCTGGTCACCACATTATCTGAAAGTGAGCAACTTTGAAGAAGGCTTTAACTCTGCCTACTTGGCACAGTCATATCATCTCATATATCCTTGGACAGCTTGGTTCCTGATGTATATACATGTCAATTTATGCATCTTTATGATAAACATGCCAATTTATCATTATAAACCTTATAAACCACACTAACTAGAGTGGAAACATAAAACACATGTTTTATGTGTATTTGAAACTGATTCTCTCAAAATCAGTTTTTATTCTTTATTCAGAACCAAATTCTCAGGTTCTAGATGATTTGCATTGATTAAAAAATAGTTCATACTAGAAATTTCATTCTGATTTTGAAATTTGAGGAATTTCCCAAAATGTTGATTATAGGTTAGATTTTCTAGTGAAAAAAATAGCATAAAATATTTTGTTTTATAACAGAGCATGGTATTTTTTTGATCAATAAAGAAATTATTTTCCAACAACCATTCTGTAGAAGACTTTCTCCTGAGCATGTCTTTACAGGAAAATAAGTATTTTTGTTAGAGTTTCCTTCGTTCTCAGAGGTCGCTACGTGAACACTTCCGCATTCCTCGCACGCGTTGCTGAAAACAGCCTGAGATTCATTCACAAAAACATCGCTGGACTATGCATTCATGAACTCTCGCTTTGTTTATATCACCATGTGCTTGTGTTTTGGTTTACGTCATGCCTCCGCCTCCTTTATTCCTTTTGTTTCTCTGGTTTGTGTCATGTCTCTGCCCCTGCTCATTCATAGGCTTGTCGTTTATGGTTTAATGATTAGTTTCAGGTGTTCTGTGTTTAACGTCTGTTGTCTCTGATTGTTCTGTGTATATAAACCTCATTCCGTTTCCGCTTCCTCGCGGAGTATTATCAGTGAATACAGCTTTTTGCGCTTTTGTTTACTACATGTTCCCTGGACTTTGGATTATTGCCTTGTCATTTAGTGGATTATTGTCTTGTGAGTTTGTGGATTACTGCCTTGTCGTTTTGTGAATTTATGCCTGAACACTTTGTGGATTTTTTGTTTGACTGTTTGCCTTTTTTTTGACCCTGCCGGTGCATTGCCTTTCCCCCTGTTTTGTATATGTTCCTATACTTTTGAATGTTCCTTTACTTTCGCATGTTCCTATTAAACTGACTTTTCCCCTGCGCATGCATCCTGCCTCCCTCCATCCGTGTTTTGTAACAGAATACACCGACAAACATGGATGCAGCGGGGAAATTTGGGACATGCCACAATTTTTGTTCCTCCCCTGGACTCAGTCTCTTTCTCCCAGTGGGCCTGCATTCATCCCCCTTCTGCTTATACTGGTTTTTCTGCCAAACCCCAGTATTTTCTGTGGCAGGCCCAGACATATTTTTATAGTGTAAAGGACCCCAAACCCAGTGAGGAACAATGGGCGTGCTTCCTCCTATTGCGTTTAGTCGGCTCAGCCCGCTCATTGGCAGAGATCCACCTTGCCAGCGGGTACCATGAACTGTATACAGTTTCGGGTTTTGTGGATTTTCTGATCCGTGAATATGGGAGCCCGGAATTCGAGCCGGACCTAAACGCCTTCCTGAACCGAATTTACGTGCCAGGTGAGCCCAGCCAGTCGTTCCTGGAGTACTACGAGAGGAAGCAGGCAAATGTGGCGGCCTGCACCTCTCAATCCTGGACCCAGGAGTGCGCAACCGAGGGCTGCACCCGACAGGCCAGCTTACAGTGCCCCACCTGTCGAAAACAGGGTATAAGGAGCTACTACTTCTGCTCACAAGCCTGTTTCAAGGACCGCTGGCAAGTACATAAGTGGCTCCATAGTCGGGCACCCACAGAGCTCCAGCAGGAAGCCCAGCAAGAGGTCTCCTCAGCAGAGCTGCCCCTGGAGGTTAACATGGCAACCTCCAGCCCCGAGCTCCAGCCGGAGGCCCAGCAGGAGGTCTCTCCAGCGGAGCGCCACCTGGAGGTTAACGTGGCAACCTCCAGCCCCGAGCTCCAGCCGGAGGCCCAGCAGGAAGTCTCCTCAGCGGAGCTGCCCCTGGAGGTTAATGTGGCAACCTCCAGCCCCGAGCTCCAGCCGGAGGCCCAGCAGGAGGTCTCCTCAGCGGAGCTGCCCCTGGAGGTTAATGTGGCAACCTCCAGCCCCGAGCTCCAGCCGGAGGCCCATCAGGAGGTCTCCTCAGCGGAGCGCCCTCCGGAGGTCCACGAGGGGACCTCCGTTCCTGTCCTGTTCCTGTCAGGGGTTCTCGAGGAGACCTCCGTTCTTGTCCTGCGCCTGCCGGAGGTTCACGAGGAGACCTCTGTTCCTGTCCTGCGCCTGACGGAGGTCCACGGGATGACCTCCTCCGAAGCCAAGTCCATGTCAGAGGTCCACGGGATGACCTCCTCCAAAGCCAAGCTCATGTCTGAGGTCCGCGAGATGACCTCCTCCCAAGCCAAGTCCATGTCAGAGGTCCGCGGGATGACCTCCTCCCAAGCCAAGTCCATGTCAGAGGTCCGCAGGGTGACCTCCTCCCAAGCCAAGTCCATGTCAGAGGTCCGCGGGATGACCTCCTCCCAAGCCAAGTCCATGTCAGAGGTCCACGGGATGACCTCCTCCAAAGCCAAGTCCATGTCAGAGGTCCATGGGATGACCTCCTCCAAAGCCAAGTCCATGTCAGAGGTCCACAGGATGACCTCCTCTGAAGCCAAGTCCATGTCAGAGGTCCATGGGATGACCTCCTTGCCAAGTCCAAGTCTATGTCCAAGTCCAGATCCAGGTTTCTGTCCTGACCCATATCCTAGTCCATGTCTCAGTCCTGATCCATACTCTAAACCAGAGTCATGTTCTAATCCATGCCTTAGCCCATGCTTCAGTGCAGACCTAGAGTCACATCCAGAATCTAGTCTAGTTCTCAGTCCAGGTCTCAGTCCTGTTTCCAGTCCAGGTCCCAGTCCTGCTTCTAGTCCAGTTTCTGGTTTAGTTTCCAGTACAGGTTCAGATCCAGTCCCCAATCCAGTTTCCAGTCTAGGTCTCAGTCCAGAATCCAGTCCACCTCTGTCTCCTGTCTGGTTTAAATCTCCGTTTCCAGCTCCATTTCCTGTCAGGTTTCTAACTTCATTTCCAGTTCTATTTCTAGCTTAGCTCTCAGTCCAGTTGTTAGTTTTGTTGCACATCCACTTTCCAGTTCAGGTTCTAACTTTGTTTCCAGTCCAGTTCTCAGTCCTGCTCTCAGTCCAGTTCCCTGTCCTGTCTCCAAGTCTGTCTCCAAGTCTGTCTCCAATCCAGGTGCCAAGTCTGTCTCCAATCCAGGTGCCAAGTCTGATTCCAGTCCTGGTTCCAGGCCAAGCTCCAAACTAGGCAGCAAGTCAAACACCAGGTCAAACACCACTCCAAGCTCCAAGTCAAGCATCAGGTCATGCATCACTCCAAGCTCCAAGTCAAGCACCAAGCCAAGCACCAGGTCAAACACAGCTCCAAGCTCCAAGCCAAGCTCCAAGTCAAGCACAGCTCCAAGCTCCAAGTCAAGCACCAGGCCAAGCACCAGGTCACGCATCACTCCAAGCGCCAAGTCAAGCACCAGGTCACGCATCACTCCAAGCTCCAAGTCAAGCACCGCACCAAGTCTGTCTCCAAGTCTGTCTCCAAGTCTGTCTCCAAGTCTGTCTCCAATCCAGGTGCCAAGTCTGATTCCAGTCCTGGTTCCAGGCCAAGCTCCAAACTAGGCATCAAGCCAAGCACCAAGCCAAGCACCAGGTCAAACACAGCTCCAAGCTCCAAGCCAAGCTCCAAGTCAAGCACTAGGCCAAGCACCAGGTCACGCATCACTCCAAGCTCCAAGTCAAGCACCGCACAAAGTTGTCGACCAAGTTGTCGACCAAGTTGTCGACCAAGTTGTCGACCAAGTTGTCGACCAGGGCTGAAGGGACAACCCAACACGCTCTGCTCTGGCCTCGGGACACTGGACATCGCCAGCCTCGGGTCCTGGGGGGCAGATGTTAGGATCCTGCCCAGGGGCCCAGAGCGGTCAGAACTTTTGGCGCTTCGGGAGAAGCACCTTTGGGGGGTGGGGTCTCTGTTAGAGTTTCCTTCATTCTCGGAGTTCGCTATGCGAACACTTCCGCATTCCTCATGCCGCGTTGCTGAAAACAGCGTGAGCTTCATTCACAAAAACATCGCTGGACTATGCATTCATGAGCTCTCACTTTGTTTATATCACTATGTGCTTGTGTTTTGGTTTACGTCATGTCTCCTCCTCCTTTATGCTTATTGGTTCTCTGGTTTGTGTCATGTCTCCGCCCCTGCTCATTCATAGGTTTGCCGTTTATGGTTTAATGATTACTTTCAGGTGTTCTGTGTTTAACGTCTTTTGTCTCTGATTGTTCTGTGTATATAAACCTCATTCCGTTTCCGCTTCCTCGCGGAGTATTATCAGTGAATACAGCTTTTTGCGCTTTTGTTTACCACGCGGTCCCTGGACTTTGGATTATTGCCTTGTCATTTAGTGGATTATTGTCTTGTGAGTTTGTGGATTACTGCCTTGTCGTTTTGTGGATTTATGCCTGAACACTTTGTGGATTTTTTGTTTGACTGTTTGCCTTTTTTTGACCCTGCCGGTGCGTTGCCTTTCCCCCTGTTTTGTGTATGTCCCTATACTTTTGAATGTTCCTTTACTTTCGCATGCTCCTATTAAACTGACTTTTCCCCTGCGCATGCATCCTGCCTCCCTCCATCCATGTTTTGTAACAATTTTAATCCTAACAAAATGCATATTCAGTTAGACTGTGCATAATTTGCATAAATGAGTGTAGAAAAATGTTAGAAAAATTTCCAATACAAGAAGTACTTGAATGTCAGCAATCAACTGGCAAAGACTGATTGTGATATCTATTGTTCTGAAAGTGAATTTGGTAATTAAAAAAAATAAAAAATAAAAATATCTATATATATATTATATATATAATATATATATATAATTCAAATCAAATTTAGTTTTTTTTTATTCCAAAAATTACCTTATTGCCTTAAATCACAAAAAAATGCTAACCTTCAATAGAACCAATAGAATGTTAATTTTGTTATCTAGAGTTTAGTTTAATTGGCTTCCACAGATCTCTTTAAACTGTTTTTGGGTTCAATAAATATGTAAAAGGAGTCTGAATCTCCAGCTGTCAAAATAATAAATGAGGCCATTTCATCAGTAAAGTCTTCTGACAGAGACGCCATGTACTTTCCTGACACAATTATCCTTTAAAGTAATGAATCACGTAAATATGTTAAATATTTCACATGGTTCTTGTGGCTTAAAGCAGTGAATACCAAGATTATGTGTATTTTATCACATTAAAAGTGTTTGTTCAGTGTCAAGGAAAGGAATGAGGTATAATATAACTCTTGGGTTATAGCTGCTTTGGCCTTTGATCTCTCCTTTAGTCCTATAGCACCATGTTTTTCATGTTTTGTGATCTACATTGCCTCACTACTTATAGCATTATTGGCTGTTTTTGATTCATTTTATTCAGTGGTTTTGAATACAGATTCAATCCTGACAATATGGCATTGAGCTCCTGGCCTTTTCTACCTGATCCAGTGGCATAAAGACAGCGCTGAAAATATCCACTTGCACAATGCAAGCTTTATATTTTGACAGTATAACCTTTCTATGAAAACTATCCGCATTACAGATCCATTATACATTTCATCATTTCTATCTTTTAGAGTTGAGGATGAAGCAAAATATCACAAGATTGTCATTTTTGCAGGTATCTAGGTGTAAATCTGTGAGCTGTTAACAAAGCAGCTAATGTGACAGGATGTGTAGCCCCAGAGCTGTGGGACATCAGTGTTCGAGACAGTGAGCAGAGAGCAGCTGATGGAAACACTCCAGGCATTTGATGTGACTCTCTTTAGCATGGATACTGTTACACATGTTGATCCTATTGACTCTCCTCTCTTTGCTCCTGAGTTTCAGTGTGTATCGTGTCTCAGTCCTCCGGGAGATCTGCTCCTCTCTCCACAGGACCAGTGCAGATCTGCCTTCAATTAAGGGATTACTGTATGTCAACATATGACTTCCCTTCATTGTGTGTGTTTTTCAAACACCAAGGTGTGTTTCCCTCCAGTACTGGTTGAGTTTCAGGTAATTTGGGGTAAATGGGTGGCAAATGGATAGGCCTCACCTGACACCAGAGTAAAACGGATGAAACACAATCAGCCACATCAGCTTAAAGGAATAGTTCTTTCTCAGTAAAGTATCACATTTACATAATTCTATGCTGCTTTCTATCTGACATTAATATATTTTATTTTCAGTTGCACACAAAAAATAGCTTAAAAGTACAAAATGATGTATCACAGAATGTGATCTCAATATATAGTATGGGTAATAGGCCAAGAAAAAAATAAATAAATAAATAATAAAAAAAAAATTATATATATATATATATATATATATACAGGTGCATCTCAATAAATTAGAATGTCGTGGAAAAGTTCATTTATTTCAGTAATTCAACTCAAATTGTGAAACTCGTGTATTAAATAAATTCAATGCACACAGACTGAAGTAGTTTAAGTCTTTGGTTCTTTTAATTGTGATGATTTTGGCTCACATTTAACAAAAACCCACCAATTCACTATCTCAACAAATTAGAATACTTCATAAGACAAATAAAAAAAAACATTTTTAGTGAATTGTTGGCCTTCTGGAAAGTATGTTCATTTACTGTACATGTACTCAATACTTGGTAGGGGCTCCTTTTGCTTTAATTGCTGCCTCAATTCGGCGTGGCATGGAGGTGATCAGTTTGTGGCACTGCTGAGGTGGTATGGAAGCCCAGGTTTCTTTGACAGTGGCCTTCAGCTCATCTGCATTTTTTGGTCTCTTGTTTCTCATTTTCCTCTTGACAATACCCCATAGATTCTCTATGGGGTTCAGGTGTGGTGAGTTTGCTGGCCAGTCAAGCACACCAACACCATGGTCATTTAACCAACTTTTGGTGCTTTTGGCAGAGTGGGCAGGTGCCAAATCCTGCTGGAAAATGAAATCAGCATCTTCAAAAAGCTGGTCAGCTGAAGGAAGCATGAAGTGCTCCAAAATTTCTTGGTAAACGGGTGCAGTGACTTTGGTTTTCAAAAAACACAATGGACCAACACCAGCAGATGACATTGCACCCCAAATCATCACAGACTGTGGAAACTTAACACTGGACTTCAAGCAACTTGGGCTATGAGCTTCTCCACCCTTCCTCCAGATTCAGGACCTTGGTTTCCAAATGAAATACAAAACTTGCTCTCATCTGAAAAGAGGACTTTGGACCACTGGGCAACAGTCCAGTTCTTCTTCTCCTTAGTCCAGGTAAGACGCCTCTGACGTTGTCTGTGGTTCAGGAGTGGCTTAACAAGAGGAATACGACAACTGTAGCCAAATTCCTTGAAACGTCTGTGTGTGGTGGCTCTTGATGCCTTGACCCCAGCCTCAGTCCATTCCTTGTGAAGTTCACTCAAATTCTTGAATCGATTTTGCTTGACAATCCTCATAAGGCTGTGGTTCTCTCGGTTGGTTGTGCATCTTTTTCTTCCACAATTTTTCCTTCCACTCAACTTTCTGTTAACATGCTTGGATACAGCACTCTGTGAACAGCCAGCTTCTTTGGCAATGAATGTTTGTGGCTTACCTAGTGAACCAAACTGAGAGACCATTTTGAAGGCTCAGGAAACCTTTGCAGGTGTTTTGAGTTGATTAGCTGATTGGCATGTCACCATATTCTAATTTGTTGAGATAGTGAATTGGTGGGTTTTTGTTAAATGTGAGCCAAAATCATCACAATTAAAAGAACCAAAGACTTAAACTACTTCAGTCTGTGTGCACTGAATTTATTTAATACACGAGTTTCACAATTTGAGTTGAATTACTGAAATAAACAAACTTTTCCACGACATTCTAATTTATTGAGATGCACCTGTATATATATATATATATATATATATATATATATATATATATATATATATATATATACATATATATATATATATATATATATATATATATATATATATATATATATATATATATATATATATATATATATATATATATATATATATATAAATTCACAGACATGCAACCTTCCAAAATTTGAAGGAAGAATTGTACTGGAAATCTGAGCATTATGTGGATAGCAATATAGTTTCATTTTAAACTTAAATGTGCAAATATGGACGCTCTTTTTGAAATAATAAAGTAAATATTATATAATACAATACAAGATTTTGGATTGCATTTGTTTTCGTTGATGTTCCCTTGTAGAAAATTCACACGAACTTTGCATAATTGCATGATTCACATGTGAATTTTACACATGTAGTATACTTTTCACATGTAGTTTTATTTTTTTTCATATGATTCATTTAGTCACATTTTTCACATCATTCATATGATGTGAATATGTAATATTATAATATTATTATAATATCATAATAACATGATTCACTTGAGTTGAGTACTTAAATACAGTACATGTGTACAATTTCAGAGCATAACGGGGAAATGAACCTTCGCACATTTTTCACATGGGATCAGATATTATTCACATTATCCCGTGTGAAAAACATATGATGACATGTCAAATGTGTGTGATTATTCCATGCAAAACATGTCTGATTGACTACTTTTTTGGCGTAAGGATGAGAAGTATATGAATTTATTTTTTGTCAAACCATTCCTTTAGTGCTAATTAAGTCAAGCTTTTATTCACTTTATCTCCATCCCTAAAATGGAGGAGGGAGCCTAAACAGTGAAAAAGTGGGTCTGAGTTAGTTTGTGTGTGTGTGTGTGCGTGTGTGTGTGTGTGCGTGTGTGTGTGTGCAGGGCTGTTAGCCTCAGGGCTTTAGCTAATGGGCCACCCAATTCCCAGCAGGCCCTGAGGCTGCAGCAGCTCTACATGAGTGGACCCTCATCATTAACTCTCAAACACTGCTCTTGCCTTAGCCATGTTCTGGCATTCTCATCAAATAACCTCGCTAATTATCACTCTCTGTCTTTTGTAAACACATGTGCAAAATATGCCAAACAGAACCTGAAACCAGAATTTAACCCATTTTCAAAACCCTTAAGCAACATTGTGGAAATTGTGAGTGAAGTTTGCCAAATTTTTATTCGCATAGTGTATGTCATGCATCTTTCGCAATTAAAAAAAAAAAAAAAGACTATGCCAGCTGCATCAGTTTTAACAGCAAAGTTTTGCTGGTCAACCAGCATGGTCAGAATTACCAGACCAGCACTAACCAGCATAAACTGCCAATGTAAGCTACATTTTTCAGCAACTCTGAAGAAGCCAATGCCATATTGCAAACCCATGACATTCCATCATAGCCATAGGAGTTATGCATTGATTACTGAGATATCTTCTAAACCCAGAAATTATTCAAATCTTCAAAAACAACATAAAGCCTCAAACATTTTAAATTTTTATGCCAATGGCTCTTGGAGTACAATTCAGCCTTTGGCTCAAGAATTCAGCATTAATATCAGCATTTTAGGAAATTCAGCATGGGTGGATATTTTGTTCTGACATTTAATTGTGGCTTACAAGAGGCAGCAACTGTGCCCAGCACTGTATATTTCTATACAATAGTGGAAGCAAATAACCCAAAAGCCAAACTACAACAGTATTCTATTTAGTCTGATAAATCCAGTGGTACACAGGAGGTGTGACTTCTCAAAGAGTTGTTCACCCTTGAGAAAAGCTAAGCACTAATGAAGGCTCATTTTGTTGCCTTAAATAGAAAAGCAGGGATACTATAATAGCTGTGTTCAATCCCTGCACTTGCAATGTTAAAGTTTACAAGTGGAGTCCTATTTGTATTCTTTTTACCTTTCTTGATTTATGAATCCCACTCTCCAGCTCTCAGTGGTCACTGAGTGGCTTTCTGAATGCTTAGAATCCTCTCACTATAACAAGGGCAGTCCGTAGACATCCATTACACCAGGTCCTTTGCTTAATGCATTCTTTTGTGACTGATGTCCTTTTAAACGCCGCTCATAATCTCCTTTCATATTGTGTATTGATATCCAGCTCTTAACGTGTTATCTCTGCATATAAACATGGGTAATGGCAATCTGAGTGTTTACAGGAGCTAAAGGGACACTCGCCACTCCATTTGCATAAGAATGTGACAGCAGGCTTAAATCGCATCGGCCGCTACTCTGCGTGCTTTCAAGGTCAATGCGGGTGCTACTTTTCACTGCTTTATGTTGTTGTTGTGGTTGTTCTTAAAAGTCTTGCTATCTGAACAAAGAAGGCATAGTGAATAAGAAACATGGAGCTACATTAGACAGGGCTGTACAGGTCACAGACCAGGGCCCCAAAGTACTGAATGACCCTGTGTGGTGCTTTTTTTTTTTCTCACTATTGTGCCCACACTGAGTTATTTTGACTTAGTTATCTAGTATCTACAAGTCTATTTTACCTTAGCTACAGTTATACCTTTATGTTGTGTGGTCATAGGTAACTAGCTAAGCTACCTGCCTTGCTGCTTGATGGCTCTATATCTGGTTTATGCTCCAAATATTTGTATCTGTCTCTCTTTTCAGATTTAAACCAGATGTGGGTATGGCCTAACAGGAATATTTTTGCTTTTTTTTCTCAAATGGAAATGTTCACAGGACTGTTTTATAAATCCCACTCGCAGTTATTTATTCATTTTTTTTAAACAACTGTGACCCTGACCAGGCAGTTACTAAGGATGAATAAATTATCGTGCACAGTCATGTTAATTAAGTGGTCTTTCCTTGTTCTGCGAGCTTCATATCTGACCATTTACTCATGCCCATGAGCTTCATATCTGACCACTTGCACCTTTAGCACCCCACAGACCTATGGGCTGGCTCTACTGTTAGGGAGTGACAATTTTCTTAGACTCAGATCTCAGTATGTACTCAGTATGAAAAATGGTTCCTCAGTGGTTCATTGTATAGTTAAAGGTTCTAAATCTATAGCTGTGCTCTTCAATAGTTATCGCTTCTAGCTTTCTAAAGTGGGTCTACATGAAACATTTTCTAAAATGAAATGCTCTGTTGTAGGATTGAACCTGTCAAGAAGAACAAACTACCTCTTTTTTAAGTGTATAAATGTAAAAATGAACAGCTGTGAAGTTTTTATTCAGAGATTCCTGATAGCCACACAAAAGAGTGTGCACCTGTACAGAGTATTTATTCACGCATCATTTTAAAATGAGATGATGGTAAAGGCCAGTAAAGTAGCTATCAAGTAAACTGGATATCTTGGGTCAGGATCCCAGCAGTGCCTTCTGTTCTGTAAGCAGGGCTAAAGTGCAGTGGTTAAAGTTCTGTATGGTTCTGGAAGGTTGTAAGTTTATCTACTTGGTTCTATGCTTGAATTCTATTCCACCTTGTTTGTAATTCACTTTGGATAAAAATCGTTTGCAAAATGAATGAAGGTAAATGAAAGAACATGAACTGAATGTCTTTACACAGTCAAGTATGTCATCATAATAACAACAACATTGACTAAACACAATTTTCTTGTTCCTGCAGCTCCCTGTTTAGCTCTGTGCCTCTCCTCGTTAGAGCTGCATAAAGATTAAGGGAACGAGTGAGTACTAACTCACTTCCTCGAGCCTGCAGGGCAGCAGCAGCAGCATGCTAATCTGCTATCAGTGTGGCATTCTCATTTGGCTTAAGAGATAGGCAAGCTTTTATAAGCAGCACCTCCGGATACAGCCTAGATTTCCATACTCAAGATGATAAACTTGTTCTGGCACCTGTGTAATTTGCTAATGACACATAATTTTAGCATGAACTGACTGCAAAGCAAAATGAGAGAGAGGCTCAAATTTCCACAGTGGGAGAAAAAACGGTCTGTCGTCGCATCACGGAGAGTTTTTAGACTGACGCCTGTGTGGTCATTTTAACTGTCACTTTCTTTAACGAGGTGTGCTTAGTTTTCGGTTTTATTTGCAAAGATCACAGAAGTGCCTGGAGATGGGTAGATTTAATTAAGGGAAGTTGATGAAAGCACAAAGCCCTCACCATCTCATGAGTGTTTCTTCTGATAACAGTGAACATCCTGCCAGTGACAGGCTGAGCTGGAGAAAAGCTACAGTTGTCAGTGAGCCACACATCAAGAGTGTTCATGTCACTTTTTGCTTTTTTTTTTTTTTTTTTAATTTATACATGACTGTCAGTAGTGAAATAACTTTTAGACCAGCTGAATGAGTGTAGTTGTGTGGAGTCTTCTAACTCCTGTCTTAAACAAGTTAATTGCATGTTGTGAAGATTCCCATTTCCCATTTGAATAATTTTAGGACAAAAATGATGTAGATTTTAGGAAAGAATGACCAACATATTTGAGCATCATTAAACTGCAGTGTTTAGAGCCTGTTACTGACTACAGATATATTGGGTTGAAGCACCAGTGTACATAATATTAACAAAGAGATGCTCTATATTAGAAATCTGTTCAGCAGACTATGTGCAATATGGCCCAGACTGTTTTAACCCTCTGGATGTGGGCAAATTGTGATGAACTGCAGGGTGTCCATCATTACCAGCCTGGAAGATATTTATAGCTCTAGAACACTTGCTCTGAATAATTATTTCAAATCCTAGGCACCCATCTTTAACAGCCTTTGAGCTTCTACTTTCTGGTTGCAAGTTTTATTTATTTTTTTTATTTATACCACAAGCCAATACATTACTGAACAAAATTATCCAAGTAATAAAGTATAAAGCTTATTCATTTACACTCATTTACACTAATAGTGTTTTTGACTCATTGTCTACCACACTGAAAATGCAACTTATTCTAAATTATCAACTTTGAAGAAGGCTTAAGCTCCACCCACTTGGCACAATCACACCAATCACACCACACCATATGTCCCCAAAACTTGGCTTAGTGGTTGGGGGTTTGATTCCCACTTCTGCCCTGTGTGTGCGGAGTTTGCATGTTCTGCCTGTGCTTCGGGGGGTTTCCTCTGGGTACTGCGGTTATCTCCCCCAGTCCAAACACAAGCACTGTAGGCTGATTGGCATTTCCAAACTGTCTGTAGTGTGTGAATGTGTGTGTGTGAGTGTGTGTGTGCGATTGCGCCCTGCGATGGGTTGGCACCCTGTCCAGGGTGTGACCGCCTTGTGCCCCAAGTTCCCTGGGATAGGATCCAGGCTGGACATATAATTTACAGTATGCATCATTATGATATACATACAGTTTATAATCCTTATAAACCACACTTACTAATGCTAACACCATTTTAAAAATAGTTTTTCCTGTACTCAGAACCAAAAATCTCTGATTCTGAAAATTGTTGGAATTACATTAGATTTTATACTGAAAAATAAAGAAAACTTTTGAAAACATTTTTATTGCAGCCCATGGTGTTTTCTTGGTTAAACAATAAAGAAATGATTTTCCAACACACAGTTCTTTCACTTGTGAAGTAAATATTTTAATTATAACATCACCAAAAGACTAGATTTTTGGTTTTATTAAGTATGCAAATTGATGCATGTTTAATCAGATGATGCCTCATTTACATGAATAAATATACATTTGTAAAGGGTTCCAATACAACATTACTTTAAATAACATAACAAATCAACTGGTGAAGAGTGATTGTGATTTCTGTTGTTTTTAAAATATGATTCTATTCACAGGTAGTGTCTTTCCTTAAGCTGAAATTTAAATGTCATAGCAGATTCATTGACAGACATGATAATCATAGAGCTAGAAAGCAGTAAAATATGTGATATATTGGAGAGATTTAACACATAGGCCTGTCAGGGAAAAAAAACAAACTGAACTTTCATAGCTCTGTAAACTAGTTGAAACTTTTCACTCAAAGCTCTAGATATGCCATAAGTGAAGCTGTGGATGAAGTGAATTGAACGAGTCTTTACTCTGTGGCCTCTGTGTGCTAATTAGTGTATCCTATCACTGTTAGCACAGACCACTAAGAGAGAGTCTACCTCGCTCTCATTATGTATTCTTATCTCCTTTCAGTTGAACATCGAGCAGATGGCACCTCCATATCAAAAGATAATAATGATGTAGTTAGGAAATTAAGGTGTTATTAAAGTCCATTATATATGAAGAGGGAAAAAAACAGGGAATTCAAAATACATGGAGGCATTAGTTGTTCCTTGATGATCCCATCTCTCTCTCTCTCTCTCTCTCTCTCTCTCTGTGTGTGTGTGTGTGTGTGTGTGTGTGTGTGTGTGTAGTCAAATGAAGCTATACATGCCATTTCATATGCCGTAATACACACTGATACTAATTTTATGGTTTTCAGTCACCTAGGTCATACATTTTTGAACAATTATGTTAACTAAGCAAGCGAGCTATGCTGAAGTGAACACCACCTCCATTATCTGCAGTATACAGAGAATGGTAATGTTACCTGGCTATCTAACTTTGCCAAATGCTTTTTTGGGTTTCAGTAGCTTGCTAGGTCTGTTGGCTATGTAGCTAGCTCATGTTAATTATGTGTTTTCAAGCTACAGAGTTTGGTATCTAGAAAAAATGCCCATTACACATTATCCTGAACAATATCTATATGCAATCGCTATCAAACATCAAAGTGACGTCTTAAGGTTAATACAGAGCTTTCACAATGTAAAAGATCAAAAGATCTAGCTAGATAATCTACCTCAGTCAGCTAGCTAACATATTATCCGTACATGTTTCTGCAGCTTGGATATCTCCACTGCATAATTTTCAGATTATAATGTTTCCTTTGAAGGATTTTTAAACTGAAGATACTGTATCTGATAAAATGGGTCAGGGATGCTCATCTGTCTTCACTGTCTCAAGCTTTTGGTGCCTGAAATGTAGACGTTTGGCAGGAAACTGCTTTATTTTGATTGTTTTTTTTGTCTGTTAATGGTGATCAAAAATAAATGTAGCATTGTTGAATATTTTATTTTTTAAAAACTCAAGTAAAAGTACTGATTTCATGAATCTAAAAAAGTATAGTTACAGTGAAACATGTACTCAAGTACTGTAAAGAGAGTAAATATAGTTTGTTACTTTGCACTCCTGCATTTAGCTCACTTACATGTGACAGTCCAGGCATACAGCTGAACAGAAGAAATGTGGAAGACCCCTACACTGGTGTCACAACAGCCCAGGACAGTACACCTCCCTGCCAGCAGAGGTCAATATCTCCAGATTTGTAATCAGTTGTTAATTTCCTGTTTACTACTTGCTTGCACTATATAAGCACATGTCTTTCGGTTCATCTTTGTGACGTTTTTCCAGTTTTTAGAGTTGTGTAAGTTCTGAACCATGGCCTTCTGTTCCCTGGAAGCTTAACTGCTGGACTAACACAGCCAAATCTGTATGATTCCATAATATTGTATTCAATGGTTTTTATAAGCAAGTCCACCAACAGTGGCTCTTTGGCAGTCCTGGGATTTGAAGTCACAAACTTCCAGTCACTAGCAAAAGCCTTAACCGTTAAGCTTCCATTGCTACAAGTCAAAGCAATCATGTTTATTACTATCAGAACTAACTAGTATTGTGTGACTCTAAGCTTAGCTGAGTGCTTTTAGCTCTGATGATGCAGCACAGCTTTTTTTCACTTTCCAGCAGGAAGCCCACACCTCACAGTCAATATCTATCAAGAAGCTTTTGGCAAATACCATTTACTAGATGGCCTGGTGTACATGCCAGCAGGCTTTTTAGGCCTCTTTTTAGATGCTATTATTAACAGAGTGACCAAAACTGTTGCATTAACAGCTCGCTTCAGTGATTTATGATCAATATATCGCCACTACAGGGAGTGTGATTGCTTCTGTCCAATCAATTTCAGGTCATGGGCTGAAAATTGCTTTATGGAATGTAAACCAGACACTGTGGACTGAATTTCAGCTGCTTTACTGAATCAAAATGGGATTGGTCCTAATTCTGTTTGATTGGTTACATCTGGAATGATGTTGCTGCTCCATACTCAGCTGGTCATAATGTTGCTGTCCATGTGAGAACAATTCATTAGTAATTTTACATTTCAGTTCTGATACTAGTGAAAGTGAAAAGCCCCAACTCATCTGTGTTGTCACTCAGAACGTGAACTTGAGCCACTGTGAAAAAAGTTTCAAACGTCTCTCACCAACAAAGGGAAGAAGACTCTTCATGAAAAAGACTTGCCTCCCTTTGACATGTCAAATTATTACTGTCAGGGACCTCATGACTTGAAATTCCTCTGTGGCTTATTAGTAGCCTGCAGCTCACTCTCTCTGCCTTAACAGGGCTGACTAATGGACATGATTGGCAGACTACACCTAAAAAAAAAAAGTCACAGCTCAAAAATGTGCCTCCTTATACCTATATACTGAACTGACTATTCTAACTGTGTATTAATTATGTATATTGTATGTAAGATCTCTCTCCTTTTCTCACACAATCACTCTCACACACACAATGGTTAATGTCATAACAGCTTATTTATATCTAGAAAAACATCATGGATCATATATTTAACAGGGGGAAAAATTAAATTCGAAATAGTTATCTTATCAAAATAATTAAGATGGTCTGTTATAAATATATTTAAAAAATGATGACAGCCAAAGCTAGAGGTGGAAAAAAAAACAAACCTCAAATTAGACTACAATAATCACAGCAGCTGATTGAAATGCAGTCTTTTTTTTTTTTTTTTCAGCATGTGGCTGAACATTTCCTCTTGTCTTTGTTTAAATGAAACACATCCATGTTAGTCAAATACAGATTACATTTTGTTATCCAATAACATGTTCACTACTAAACAAACTGTTCAACAACGTGTTTCTGCCTCAGGGTGCGACCCTGGAGGGTGATACAAGGAGGTTAATGCAGCCAGCAGAGAGGGAGTTTGTGTGTGTGTGTGTGTGTGTGTGTGTGTGTGTGTGTGTGTGTGTGTGTATATATATATATATATATATATATATATATATATATATATATATATATATATATATATATGCGCACACACACACACTGGATATAAAGTGTGAGAAAGTGAATTAAGCACTGGAATGTTAAGGTATTCCTGTGCTAAGGTGGCAAATTCTTAATAATATAAACCCTTTCAGGCTTTTGCCTGCTTGTGTTTGCTTTCATCCTTTTTTGTTGTTGGTTTCATCTTTCTTTAATTATGCTGAGTGATTGAGATTTGGGGAGAAAGTGAAAATGTGATCTTTCGGAAATGATTGCTATGTTCACAGATTATATTTAGTAATAAACCCTGTGTTTATTTCATTTGCACCAGTTCCTCTGTTTTAGCGATGAATAAAATGCATTTCAACTCCATTGAAATTCAGCTCTAATCTAATGCCTCAGTATTAGAGAGTGCATCTTATTGATCTCAGATTATATCAGCAGCCTTCATTTTCCAGGTTAACTGATATTTCTGCAAAGTGTAATAAATCGCCTCCTCTGTGAAAAAGGTAAAAGCGTGTTATTTAGGATCAAAGGGCAGTTTATACCGACGACTATTTTTGAGTCTAGAAACTGCCATGACAGTCCATTTTTTGCTACACAGTACAGCAATTTAAATCATCTGGATCTGCAAAGTAATTTGTATCTGTTATCAGATTTACATGGACTTTAAGAAAATGGGAGTGTGATTGTTTCTGAATCACACACACAATTTAAGTGCATATATTTAACTTGTGGTATTTAAAATATATACAGTGCTGTGAAAAAGTATTTGCCCCATCCTGATTTCTTCTGTTTTTGTGTATATCTCATACTAAATAGTTTTAGATCTTCAAACAAAATACAACATAAAACAAAGGAGAGTAAACACACAATACAGTTTTTATTTATTTCTTATTTATTTATTTTTTTAATTAAAAAAGGTTATCCAACAACTATCACCCATGTGAAAAACTAATTGCCCCCTTAAACTTAAAATCTGGTTGTACCACCTTTAGCAGCAATAACTGCAACCAAACGCTTCTGAAAACTGGAGATCAGTCTTTTACTTACTACTAGGACTTACTCCTATGCTTTGGATCACTGTCTTGCTGCATAACCCAGTTGTGCAGACATTCTCCTTTAGGATTTTCTGGTAGAGAGCAGAATTCATGTGTCCCTCAATTATTGCAAGTTGCCCAGGCCCTGAAGCGTGGAATTCTGTGTTTGGTTTATGCCAGATGTAACGGGACCCCCGTCCACACTTCCACTTTCGACTCATCAGTCCACAAAACATTCTACCAAAAGTTTTGAGGATCATCAAGGTGTGTTTTGTCAATATTCAAATGAGCCTTAATATTCTTCTGGGTTAGCAGTGGTTTTCACCTCGCTACTCTTCCATAGATGCCATTTTTGCCCAGTGTCTTTCTGATAGTGGAGTCATGAACAGTGGCCTTTATTGATGCAAGAGAGGCCTGTAGTTCCTTTGATGTTGTCCTTGGCTCTTTTGTGACTTCCTGGATGAGTCATTGCTGTGCTCTTGGAGGAATTTTGGAAGGTCGGCCACTTCTGGGAAGGTTCACTACTGTGCTGAGTTTTTCCATTTGGAGATAATGGCTCTCACTGTGGTTCTTTGGAGTCCCAGAGCCTTTGAAATAGCTTTGTAACCCTTCCCCGACTGATGTATTTCAATCACCTTCCTCCTCATCATTTCTGGAATTTCTTTCAATTTTGGCATAGTGTGTTACTGGGTAAGACCTTTTAACCAACTTCATGGTTTTGAAAAAGTTCTATTTAAGTGTTGATTTGATTGAACAGGGTTTGCAGTAATCAGGCCTGGTTGCGTCTAGTCCAGCTGAACCCCATTATGAATGCAATTTCATAGATTTGGGGAATTAGTAACTATGGGGGCAAATACATTTTCACACAGGCCCAGTTGGTATTGGATAACTTTTTTGCTCCAATAAATAACATTATCATTTAAAAACTGTATTTTGTGTTTACTCGGGTTGCCTTTGTTTTATCTTAGATTTTGTTTTAATTTCTGAAACAATTTAGTATGAGATATACACAAAAACAAAATATATATACTATATATTTGCTTTTGATTTACTTATCTTGATGATTATGGTTTACAGCTCATGGAAATAAAAAAAAAATCCAGTATCTCAAAATATTAGAATATTACAATAAGAATATTAGATGGGGTGAACTGAAGAGGAGAGTCCACCAGTGTGTAATATATATATATATATATATATATATATATATATATATATATATATATATATATATATATATATATATATATATATAATCTCACAGGGCTGTATTGTAAATAGCCTGATAATGTGTGTGATTTATTTTCAATCTGCTTGCCTTTAAGGATATTAGAGGCATGTAAGAAAGATAAATATTCTCTCTGCAATTGGTACATGCTGGCCACAAATGGACCTGTCTGGACCTCAAAAGGTTCAGTGATTAATCTGTTTGGCTAAAATCATTTTGATTGTGGATAGAGAAAGAAACAGAGATAGAGAGGACACCTGGATATCAGCTCTGGTCTATGTGGTGTGATTTTGAATGACTAAGAGGTGAATTAAAATGTCCCCACGAAAGGACTCACGTACACAGAGGACGCATCACTGAAGCCAACAGTCTTGCATCTCATATTCCCCAAAAGTAAACATCCTCCAAAGACACATTGATTTTTTACATAAATATATATTTATTTAGTTTTTTTATTTATAAAAAAGGGGGGTGGGTGGTGGGGGGCAATTACAAAAGCAAAGGAAGGAAAAAGAGAGAAAAGAATTCAATAATTCATCAATAGAAGATCTTTTTGCATTAAAAAAAAAAAAAGGAAATAAGGAAATATTATGTATTCATCCTTAAACATCAAACATCATTCTGCAGCAAAATAACACAAAATACTTGGGAGATAGCATTTCTATATCACACAGCAATTTTGTGTCTTTGTGAAAAAGTGAAAGTGACATGTGAAGGCCAACCCATACTTGGAATTTGTCCTCTGCATTTAACCCATCCAAGTTAGTGCACACACATTAGGAGTTGTGAGTAGTGAACACACACATTAGGAGTTGTGAGTAGTGAACACAGTAGGGCCTTGCTCAAGTGCCCAACAGTGGCAGCTTGGTGGTGCTGGGATTTGAACTCACAACCTTCTGATCAGTAGCCCAACTTCTTAACCACTGAGCTACCATCACCCCAGCCTATTAATGTGTGTGATTTATTTTCAATCTGCTTGCCTTTAAGGGTATTAGAGGCCTGTCTGGTCCTTTGTCCTATAGTAGCCATATTTAACTCTTTAACACATACATTTTAGCATCTCCATCACATAGCATTTCCATCTAAGACACACACATGTCAGTCTCTCCATCCCATAGCATCCTCTGTAGAGTTTATGCATTTGCTGAGATTTACAAAAGTTACTATAATCTTCACAGTGAAACAATTAATTTAATTTAGAACTGTATTCAATATGTCATGATATTTGTTTGTTTGATAAGTTAGCTTGGATGAAAATCTTAATGACAAATAGGGTACAGATTTATGATGATAACATTTATGTAAGTCTTTCTCTAGTCTTGAACCTGCCAAGTGAAACAATTTAATCATTTGTGTACCTGTATTTTTTATTTGCTAATTGGATGAAAAATGCACACATTTTAGCATCTCTGTCTCAAAGCATCCGTATGTAACACACATGCATGGACATTAGGTGCCTATTTTCCTCAGATTAATGTTCCACTGCTTCTGTCGAATGACCTTGATTTAAATTACACAGCTGTGTGTGAACATTCACAACTCTTTCTAAAAGTAGATGAGTGTTTTACCATTAGCTTTGACTTCTACATGTTCCTGTGGTGTTGGTCAGGGTCAGTACCCCTCTCTCTCCAGCACCAAACTCCCCTAAACAATTAGCTCTTATCAAATATGCACATTAATTGGTTTAATTATCTCCTCTACACTAAGAGGATGTCTGTAGAATACTTTGATAAAAGTGCTGTCCCGTTTTTTCCCCCTCTAACTAACAGGCTAATTTTCAGAAGTTTAAAAACCCCACAAATAAAATTTACCCGTCGATGATTCCGCGTGTGGAACATTTTAAGAAGCACGTTTCACTGATTCAGCCAGCAGCAGCGCCAGCTAGTTTAGTTGTTTTGCTCATCAATCATGGTGAGAGGAGTGGATTACGCCTAATAAAGGTGGCGTTGATAGCTGAGATGTGGGTGCTGAAACTGTGGCTGTAGCTCCTCGGCTGCGAGCGAGAGGTTCCATCTGGATCTGATCAGCATAAGGCCGCAGGACCTACCATAATCGCCCTAGAGTAACTCAGGTAAACTATCACAGATGTGAGATAATTGCGAGGAGTTCGCTCTCAAAACAATATAATTCAGGGGGAAGTCGCGAACCTCACAGCCTCCGCATCACTACAGTTTTATAATGAAGTCTAAAGGAAGAACTTGACTAAGGACTTTCAATAAAAGGCTCTTTGTGCTCAGTTCTTTTTTTAAATTCCTGGAAGGAAGTTTAAGGTGTTTGAGGTTATAACCCTTGGTCATGTCTATTTTTGGTCACTGCAACTTTAAACAGAAAAGACCAATTCAATTCAAACTTCTATACAGTTGAGGTCATAAGTTTACATACACCTTGCAGAATCTGCAAATGTTAATAATAATAATAAAAATAAATAAATAAAAACAAAACTGGATTTACACAAATGAACCAGTTAAAAAGTTTGCATACGCTTGATTCTTAATACTGTGTGTTGTTACCTGGATGATCAACCATTGTTTTTATGTGTTGTGATAGTTGTTCATGAGTCCCTTGCTTGTCCTGAGTAGTTAAACTACATTTCCAACAGCTATATGATGTTGAGATCCATATTTTCCCACATTAAGGACAACTGAGGGACTCATACACAACTATTACAAAAGTTGAGAACATTCACTGATTCTCAAGAAGGCAACATGATACATTAAGATCCAGGGGGGTGTAAAAATTTTGAACAGGATGATCAGTGTAAATTTATTTTATTTACATTTAAATTGCATTATATTTTAAATTTTATTAGTTATTATTTTGTCTTCTGGGAAACGTAAATATTTTATGTAGCTTCTGAATGGCAGTACATAAGATAAAATAAGATCTTTAAACAAAATAATAACAATTTACACTGATTATATGTAACCATCGTATGTAAAGACCTAAGAATTTTACTTGAACTAATTAAATTTTTTTTTAAATTATTTTTTTTGCACTGTTCATAAAATACCTTATACTAGAAACACATTTTTTTTATAATAAAAATATTGAGAGGAATAAAAGATTTAAAGGAAAAAGTGTTGAAATGTGTTAGTTTAGTATTAATTCTATATTCAGTTGTACTTTGCACAAATATGTCCAGGACTACCAAAACCTTCCACTTTCCTGATTATTATATAATAATCATGCTGTGCATGAGTGCATTATGTAGGGTATAGTATATAAATTATAACTCATTAGGGATTCAATGTACCTTGTTTAACAGAGGCTTAGACCAAATGAGTATGTACTGTAGCTTTAAATTAGGCTTGCCATCTGAGATCTAATTATATACACCACCCTTGTCTAAAAGTCATCTATTTATAACTATTAATAATGGTGCTCTAGGCATTACCCAAAATTCTGGATATGAATCGAATTAATTTGAAATATAACTCATGCAGCCATGAAAAAACATACGTCTACTCAGTCATTTCCACTAAATTAGTATTTACAGGCCACCAGGGCACTCTTCTGAATTTCTACAGGAATTTGCAGACCTCCTCTTCAATCTAGTTGTTTGAATAGACAAAAAACAGTAATCAGTAGAGACTGGAACATTCGTTTTGATACTCCTCTCACCTTCTGAACCTGCCTCATTCATCCTACTGCTCTACTTCTGCTCAGAGATTTCTACACTTCTGAATCAGCTTCTACTTATATGAACAGTCTCACATGGATACCCTAAAGATTTGTACTTCCCTAACAACTGCTACTGTAATCATAGAGACTATCCTGTGTTTATCCCAGGACTCTTAATCCCAATATGCTCATGCTGTTCAACACACTTAGTATTGTTTGCTTTTACATGTTTACAAATGTATACTAGTATAATGATTTATAATGCCACTCTTCAGAGTCACCCAGAATAGGGTGAGCTTTCTTTAGACTCTAGTTTTGAGTCACTCAAAATTTATTTCTCATGTCGTCTCAGGGTTTTTTTCATTGTTACAGTTAACTCTGGCTTGTTCATTCAGGATCTAGATCGGATTTGTAAGTGGTATATAAATAAAATTGAAGTGAAGTAAATAATACACATGTGGGGCCATATTCAGAGTTGAGTTATGCATGCATAATGCCAAGGTAGTATTAAGTAATACTGTAGTATTTGTTTTATACAGAGGATATCTGAAGAGGCAGCATCTTAATTGCATGTGATATAGTATAGGATGTAATATGTAGGATGCAGAATATACGTTGCACTATAGAGCAGTATGTATGGGTACTCTGTATTGGATGCATATGCTGGAGGTAGTAGGTAGATTACAGTGTTTAGGGCATAATATGTAGGATTCAGTTTGTAAGGTACAAAACTGAAAAAAAAAAGGTTTAACATGTAGGGTGCACTATGTGAGGTGCAGTATTTAGAGTGTAATATGTCAGGTGCCAAATGTAGCAAGCACTATGTAGGCTGCAATGTATAAAGTACAGTTTGGAAGTTGCAGTAACTAAGAGGCAGGTTGCAGGGTGCATTGTATGTTGTGTGACATTTTGTTACATCATGTAGAGTGTAGTACAGTATGATGGGTGCACTAAATAGTATGCCATATATTGGGTATAGTATGTAGGCCGCAGTGAACTGGGTGTAATATAAGCTTTATTATATTGGGAGTAGTATTACATCCAATATACTGCACCCAATATACCATGGTCTATATACTACACCAAATACACTGCAGCCTACATACTACACCATATATACTGCATTAAATACACTGAAGCCTACATACTACACCCAATATACTGCAACCTACATACTGTAATACACTATATATACTACACCAAATACACTGAAGCCTACATACTGCACCTTACATACTGCAATGTACCATATATACTACACCAAATACACTGAAGCCAGCATACTGCACCTTATATACTACACACAATATACTGGGTATAGTATGTCAGTTGCAGTTTATTTACATTTATGGCATTTGTCAGACACCCTTATCCAGAGCAACTTACATTTTATTTCTTTTATACATCTGAGCAGTTGAGGGTTAAGGACATTGCTCAAGGGCCCAACAGTTGTAGCTCGGTGGTGTTGGGGTGTGAACTCACGACCTTCCGAGCAGTAGCCCAACGTTTTAACCACTGAGCTACCACTGCCCACTTACTTGGTGTACTATGCAACCTGTAGTATGTAGGAACATTATTTATTAACCGGGTGTAGTATGTTAGGCGCAGTATCTATGCTGCAATATATAGTGGCTGTAGTATGTAGGCTGTAGTATATTGGGTGTAGTATGTAAGGTGCAGTATGCAGGCTTCACTATATTGGATGTTGTATAAGTGATGTAGTATGTATGATTTTTCAACAAATGTGTCAAACTTGTTTTTGTCCACTTTTTGTCCTGTCCACAATTGAATCTTGAACTTATTTAGAATTCCTGAATGCTGAAAGGCCAAAAAATGCATGCATAGCTGTGGTTTTGACCCACCCCTGACAACACATTTTTCTGGAAAATCAACCAGTAAGTATCTAGCTGTAAAAATGATAATTTGCACAAGATGCTATAAAAGTTTTATGTATTTATTTGCCCTGAACAGCATCCACTGCTTTATTAAATGAGGAGAAGAGGGCGAAGACTCAAGGCTCAGAGCAGAAACAGGTGCTGAGGAAATAAAAAGCTTTTTTTATGAATCGTGTTTGGATCCAGCAATTACTTTCTCTCCAATTACCTTTTCGCTTTTTTTGCCCCCGAGAAATAGTCCTCCCTTGGCTCACAAACATGAGCGCACGCACATCTCTGAGAGGCTAAGAGCCATTTTTGTGGTCATGCTTTAACAGTGTATGACTGGAGGGGAGGGAGAATCAATATAATCAGGAAGGAAAAACGACAGAGAGAGGAAAAGAGAGAGACAGTTGGATTCAGCCCGTGCATGTTGGAGAGTATTTTCAGTAATTGTAAATAATTGGTTGCTTCGCGGAGAAGTGACACGGATGCCAAGTCATACCAGGCTACATGGTTGAATATTCTAACTAATTGGCTCTTTCAAAAAGGCTAAGGCATTTTTAAGGTCCTCAAATTGGTCTTCTCTCCTTCAGAGAATGGCACGAGTGCCAAAACTAATTAGACCGTTGCTGATTGTTTAGAAACCCAAAGTGCGCTAAGGCAAACCAGACGAGAGTGAGAGGGAGGCCGAGCCAGGAACTGCTCTACAATGTCTCAGCTGGGGAGCAAAAACAAAATGGGCCTTATTGGGTAAGAACTTCACAACAAGGATTGCTTTGACAATATGCGGTATACCAGCACAAAAAAACCCTCATTTCAGATCTCTTTAATCTGAGCATATGTGACTCACACACACACACACACACACACACACACACTCTCTCTTTTGTTCTTTTTTCATTGCAGAATTGGAGCTGTGGCTCTATGGAATGGCATAGAATAAAGTCTCTAATGAGAGATAGTTGTGGTTTGAGGATCTTGTATCACACAGGGCTGCAGCATTTTAATCAGAGAGAACATTTAGCTGTGTGTTTATCAGGCTCTGTCACATCGGCTCTGGGCTTTAGCGGTTTCCTGACCTTTAACCTGTGTTCTCATCAGTGGCTGTATGGACTCCTGTTTCCATTTGTTCCTAAAATTATGGTGCTTATTATTCACAGCTTGTTGCCCTTTAACAGAGGAAATTATCCAGCACTGTTTTGACTATTCATATTTCCCTTTCTTAATTCATCACAGATGCTTATGTTCTCTGTTTTACTCCAGAATTGTCCACCTTACATGCCTCGTTCCATCCCCCAACCCCATGTTCTGGTGTGTCCTTTACTTTATGGCTAGGAATGTGTATCAGGTATGCATTAATTGTGCCAACTGTGGAGCAACAGCTCATTTCCCATGGTGCACCTGGGAGGGTTGGGTTTGGTGTGCCATGGTACAACAAAGCTCTGTGGAACACTGAGAGATGAAAATAGAGTGAAAGAGAGAGAGAGAGAGGGAAAGAGAGAACAGGCCACTGTGTCCTAGTAGCCTCATTCTCCATGCTAGCAGAGCATGTCCCAACTGTTGTCAATTTATCAATGTAACGTGCACTAGTGGGCACAGTTTGAGCCTCCATTAGTGCAGGTGTTTCCATCCATCTCTGCCTCCCTCACTTACTCCACCTTGTCAGAGGAAACTAAATGGGGCATTTGAAGAAATGTAAACAAGCCTCAGTGGACGATTGGCACGTCCTCGGGCCTAAACGCAGAGGAGGAGTTCAGGCCTGCTGTTCAAAAAAAAAAAAAAGGCTCTCAAAGTGCTTTATATGGCTCCATTTAATCACTCATCACTCGTTTTCTCTCTGGGAAGACTGTCAATCTTTTTGCTACATCAGTCTTTTTGCCATCTGTTTTTTTTTTTTTTTCTCAGACAAGAATGCCATTGCTGTCTATGATATGGACCATTTTGACTCTTAATAATCAAGAAGCTATTGTTGTAAGGGTTTCTAATTTGTTCAGTGAACAACATACCTGGATTGTTTTCTTCACGCATGCACATCGAAAGTGGGGTTTATTCACACATAATGAACAATAAACTGATGGAAACAAGCCAGGTTTGATCTTTAGATACACTATATTACTTTTAAAATCCGAATATTTTGAAAATCCTGGGCATCATACACTTTCTTAATGATTTTCATAGATTTTTATGGCAAACCCATACAATATGACTGGAGACTACACTCTAACAACTAGGAATGCCAGATTATTCTAGTGTGTTGTTTGAAGCAGTTAGAGGCGCATAAATGAAATCTCACATTTGCCAACAGAATTTGGGAATGGCCTGCGGTTGGTCATTTACAAAGTAAAACAGCATCTTCCTGTTTAATTAGGCAGTTCCTGGTAACATTTATTGACAAAATGAATCACTTTCCAAGTACTAAGTGACATTCATTCATTCATTCATTCATTCATCTTCAGCAGCCAGTTTGTCCTGGTCAGAGTCAGGGTGGATGCAGAGTTTAACAACGGTACACTGCGGGAATACATCCTGAATGGGATGCCAGTGCAAGTTCAAGGCTATGCAAGGCAGGAAAAGCATTTTCCCATGTCCGCGATGTTGTGCTAGATCATCAGATTTGTATCATACAGGCACTCGTTCAGTAGCCACAACTCTATTACTTTCTCCTCCACCGATTAGCTCTACTGCAGCCGCAAATGTCCGGTGTTTTTCTCTACTTATGCTGTGTGCTTATTTATTTTATTGCACTCTCAGTTTTCATTGGTTAGGGCAGAATCCATTCAAATTCATATATACTACTAGACTACATCTATTTAGTCATGCTTAATACATTCCATCTAGATATGGCTGGCTGAAAACCCACTTGCGAGGCAAGGAATTAGAGCCTGTGCCCCTTGCACATGTTTCTAGTTTCAGTGCCAAGCACTAGCTCCAACAGCCCCAAATATCTACAGATAAGCTGACCATAAGAGACTTGGTATAATAGTGGTAGATTATATGATGTTTACCATTTTTGTTAAAAAGTTTATTTTATCTATCTTTGGCCTATCTAGTTCTTTAGATCAATGTTTCTTAAAGTGGGGTCTGTGGATTTATGAAGCATAGCCAACAGTGTTGCTGCTACCAACAGGCTGTGGAAACCACAACCCACCTTCCATCCATCCATCCATTTTCTGCACTGATTTATCCTGCACAGGGTTGTGGGTAGCCTGGAGCCTATCCCAGGGGACTCAGGGTATGAGGCAGGGGACACCCTGAATGGGGTGCCAACCCATCGCAGGGCACAATCACACACACATTCACATACCCATTTATACACTATGGACAGCCTACAATGCATGTCTTTGGACTGGGGGAGGAAACCAGAGTACTCATATGAAACCCCCGAAGCATGGGGAGAACCTGCAAACTCCACACACACAGGACAGTGGCAGTAATCGAACCCCCAAAACTGGACGTGTGAGGCAAACATGCTAACCACTAAGCCACCATGCCCCCCACAAGCCATCATTATCAAAGTTATTATGCCTATACTGTACCTAACATCAACTGGTATCTAATGACAATTTTAACTTAAAGAAAATTCATTATATGGGTTTACAAGTCAGAAATATAAGACTCTTGGGCTCCAAATAATAGCCAAAATATCATTGAACACATTTAAATAATGTGCTTAATCTTTAAATAGTTTATTTGTAAAATAAATCTATACTTAGCGGGTATACTTTTTTTATTATTATTATTACAGTTAAATGGTTCCCTGACTGTAAGAACCCCAGAACAGGTCTTCTGTAAGTTATAAAGCCTTAGAAACATTTTTAAAGCATTCCTACTTCTCTACTGGTTCCTTAAAAATAGGCTAGAGTATCCAAATCTGTGAGTGGTAAAACAACAGCTCTTGCAATCTTTCTTCAGTTCCTTCCTGTTACACTGCCTGATTATGTGGCACAACTTCATGTCCCACTGTCCCTCTGCCAATAGCATCTGCTTAGGTATTTCAGGTGCAAGGTGTGGGTCCTACAGTCATGATGATACTGCAGATTTCTGCCATACACTGTGAGAGTTCTCTTTCACCGAACATGCAGTACAGCAGCACAGAAGATGTGACTCATGCTACATCTGCTGTAATGGCATCCATTAGTGAGCACATTAATTTTCCAGGCAGTTGACTGTGGTTGTTCATGAAAGACTTTATTACTGGAAATATATAGAACTACCAAGAATTGTTTTTTCAATACTTAAGTATCATTGGTGTAGTTGTGGATCAGTACTCTTGGTGTGTGTTTTTTTCCCCTTCTCATCTCCACAGCCATCTCCACAGGTCTAGTTTGAATATTAGGTGTATAACCAGAAGTTCTAGATGCAATAATTAAAGCATGTCCGTGTGCAAATGTGCAAGTAGTTCTGCTTTTAACAGCAGTGTTGTAGTAAAGGTGAAGCAATTAGAACAAAAGAGGCTGTTATATATTTCTGTTTATAGATGTCTGACAGCTCTGGATCTCTAATATAAGAAACTATTCTCCCTGTAGGCATTTGGTTAATGAGTGCAATAAATCACTCTGATAAATCTGTGAAAGATGTTCAACAGTGATTTAGTTCCGCATTCGATATGTATAGAACTAGGTGAACACTTTAAACTACTCTGACCAAGTCAATGTTTCTGATACCATTAAAAAAAAAGCTGTTGTTTTACTGAAATTTGTGAGTGCAAACATATAAGAATTCATTAAATCCTAGTGATGCGAGTTCACGCCAGATTCAACAACTCACTTTTAAGAACAACAATAGGAGTATCTTCATGAATCATTGAGAGAATTAGTGAGCGAGTGGGTGGGAGAGTGAGTGAGTTGGTGGGCGGGCGGGTGGTTGGTTGTATGGTTGAGTGAGTGAGTGAGATTGTGAGTGAGAGTGAGATTGAGTGAGTGAGTGAGATTGTGAATGAGTGAGTGAGGGAGTGAGTGAGTGAGTGAGATTGTGAGGGAGGGAGGGAGGGAGTGAGTGAGATTGTGAGTGAGTGAGTAAGACTATGAGTGAGTGATAGTGAGACTGTGATTGAGTGAGTGTGAGATTGTGATTGAGTGAGGTTATGATTGAATGAATGAATGGGTGATTGAGGGAATGATTGATTGAGTGAATGATTGAGTGAACGAGTGAGTGAGATTATGATTGCATGAGTGAGTGAGTGAGTGAATGAGTGAGAGATTATGATTGAATGAATGAATGAGTGAGTGATTGAGTGAGTGAATGATTGAGTGAGAGTGTGTGTGTGAGTTAGCAGGTCCGTGTTTAAACAGTAAAATCTGACATTATTTTTCTCAAACAATATTGGTAATATAAGAAAATACATGCTTTCTGCCTGAAAGCAGTAGGACAACAATGACAAATGACAAAAAAAAACAAAACTGAAAAGTGCTAATTTATGCAAGCTTGGTGTCTCACTGCATTATGTGCTACATGTGTTTTAATTATGCTATTTTTATACTGTAACAAAGTTGTTGTTTTTTTCTTTTTTTTCTTCTAGTGGACTGAGACTTTTGGATGTTGTTATAGCAGTTTAGCAGAGTCTGAACAAATGTAATATGTGATCAGAGAGACTTTCTGCAATATTTAGAAACAATTGCCAAAACTACAAGTTAATATATATTTAGTATTGAGAAATTATTGAAATTATGTCTTAAAATACAAATCAATATTGAATGAACTTTAATTAGCTTTAAAGTACATCTCTGTCCTAGATTGTCCAGACAATCAGTGAGAGAGTGTAGGATTGTTGTAATGTGAGACTGAAACTCCACAAATTCATGAATAGCGAAGCTACTTCCCTATTATTCTGTGCTGGATATTACCCTTAGGCTAGTCTATGTTCATTTCACTGCACAGCAGCTCCATGCAGCCAGTGGGTGAACATAACTAGCTTTTAATTAAAACAGAGAACAGAAATTAAAAGTAGAGGGATAAGACAGTGATATGAAGACAGTATGAAGCTGTCAATTGGTCATGACAACTCTCATAAGGAGCACTGTGTCTCATAATGGATGTAGAAGATCTATGTTGTTTCATTGCTCTAATTTGACACTGCCAGTGATGGCTCAGGAACAGCTCTGATGCAGGAAATGGATACCCATTCTGCCCACCGATTAGCCTACCACAGGCCGCTAACTGTGGTCCATCAGGCAGCCTGGCATGTCCTCAAGCAAGGAAAAAAGTTTGAGTTAATGATGATTTGGAGCTCGTTGTGTGCAGAACAAGCCAAGTCTACCCTGAAGCACACAATGCTTCCATAGCACTGTGCATTCCTCTGTCATCTCTCTTCCATTCTGAACTTTCAGGACATCACTGTGAGGGAATGATGTACAATCAAGTCATCTGGAATCAGGATCAGAGATTACTGGTGAGGCAAACTAAGGAGAAAGGGAAAGTCCTTAGCTGTAGGTGGTAGTTCTCTTTGCTTTGTAGTGCTTCATCCAAGGAGCTTCTGACAATCAAGACTTTTTGCAGCCTCATAGCTCTAAATCATTCTGCAAATGGGAAATCTCATTATTTCTAACAAGGCCATTGCCTAATGAAATTAGAGTTTTGATATAATTCAATGATATTTCATGTAATGTATATATCCTTTTTTGCCCTGGCATTGTTCAAACTCCATTTAGATATTGTAGATGGCTAGTCCATGGTGCTGAAACACATGGACATGGCAAAGATATTTGCAAGAAAAGTCATTTGTTGTGGTGGTGTTTATCTTAGACAAGCAGATATTGAATTATATCTTTTATAATTGAAATGCCATGATTGGCTTCATTCACAATTGTCCTTCTATTTGAAGACGTTTTCTAGGTTTCTGATTAATTTGCCAATGGGTTAAGCGATAATTAAATGGACAGAAAGCATGCCACTTCATTGTGCATACTGCTGCTCTTTAATGTGCTATGACTGATTATCATACACTAGTTGGCAAAAGCAAGACCACCATTTCAAGGTTTTTGAGTGTTTTTGAAGGTTTTTGGTGCCGTTGTTTTGAAAACACACAAATGATGGCATTAAACTTCCTAAAGTGTTGTGTCTGCAGAGGAACTTATGAAGCAGGCATTCAATATTGCACCAACGTTTTTAGCAAAGACAGAATTTTGTTAATGCTGTCACATACCCATGACCTCCTAAAATGAATATGAGTAGTGGATAGATTTTGATTATCTATTGTAGTTTTGTGGTAGAGGTTTAAACATTACCTTTGCATGTATCAGGTAGGACTTAATCATGAAAGAATCAGTAATATAAATAAGAGTAAATTATTCAACCCCCATTGCAAATCAGGTTTATTGTCACAATTTACACAATTTAAAGCAATTGGAATAGCTCAACACAAAGAATGCTTCAAGTGGTTTCCCCAAATTCAACTGAAAATTCAACTTATAATGACTTCTCTAGTCTCAAAATTATTCAACCCCTTCATGGCAAGCATCTTTAGTACTTAGTAGAGCACCCTTTTGCTGTTATGAGCTGCTGCAAACGAGATGCATAGCCAGACACCAGCTTCTGGCAGCGTTCCTGAGGAATCTTAGCCCATTCCTCATGAGCAATGGCCTCCAGTTCAGTAATATTCTTGGGTTTGTGTGCTGCAATCGCCTTCTTCAAATCCCACCAGAGATTTTCTATGGGGATCAAGTCGGGTGACTTATGGCCACTGGAGAAGCTTCCAGGACTTCTTCTGCAACCAAGCCTTGGTGGAATTTGAGGTATGCTTGGGATCATTGTCCTGTTGGAAGGTCCAATGACACCCAAGCTTCAGTTTCCTCACAGATGACATGACGTTTTCTCCTAGGATTTCCTGATACTTCAGTGAACCCATCTTGTCTTCCACACGCTGCAGGTTTCCAGTGCCAAAGCAGCCCCAGAGCATCACTGAGCCACCACCATGCCTGACTGTGGACAGAGTGTTCTTTTCAGTGTATGCTTCATTCTTCTTTATCCAGACATACCGCTAATCCATTATGCCAAAAAGTTCCACAGAACAGAATCCCAAAACTTCTGTGGCTTATTTATATGATTTTGACCATACTGGAGCTGACTTTTCTTGTGCTTTTGTGTCAGTAGTGGTGTACATCTTGGAGTTCTGGCATGGAAACCTTCTGCGTTTAGTACGCGCCTTACTGTGCTCACTGAAACCTCAGTGCCTGTTGCCACCAAGTCGTGCTGCAGGTCTTTTGCAGTCACTCAAGGGTTTTTCACAACCTGCCTTCTCAGAAATCTGGTTACAGCCGTTGATAGCTTCTATTTTTCTGCCCCATCCAGGTAATGTAAGCACTGTTCCCTTAACTCTGAACTTGCGAACTATGCTTCCAATGGTGTCTCTAAGAACATTCAGTGCCTTGAATGTTCTTTTTGTATCCTGTTCCTTGTTTGTGAAGGGCAATGATCTCTTCTCTTAATTTTTTGGACCATTCTTTTGACCTAGCCATATTTCTAACATGCAGTCAAATGTGACACACAACAAACCCCTAGCCAGTTCAGGTATTTCATGTGTTCCAGCTCAAGCACACCTGGTGCAACTAATGAAGCCCTTGATTAGTTGCATCAGGTGTGCTTGAGACAACACCTGTTTTGCATATGTGTGCTGTTGTGAGGAATTCTATTCAGGGGGTTGAATAACTTTGAGACTGGAGAAGTCATTATAAGTTGCATTTTCAGTTGAATTTGGGGAAACCACTTGAGGAATTCATTGTGTTGAACTATTTCAATTGCTTTTGTTTGATTTGTTCATTGCAAACAGCTGAAAGTCTGTCAATTTTGTCAATAAACCTTTTTATAGCCAGTTTACAGGTCTATATCAATGATTTCAAATTTTAGTGAGGTTTCATGTTGTAGAAATGTGACCTAGTTCGTAATTAACTATAATATCACAATGCCTAATGCGTACTAATTTCTAATCTCTGTTATATTATACTTCTATTATTCCATAAACTGCTCTGACTTCACTTAGGCTATTCACAAAACTTCACAAAAATGTAAAGTCTGTTAGTGCAGTGTCGTGTGAGAGCTAAACAGAATGGGCGAGTAAGTCTAAACCTAAAGCTGCTCTGAGGTCAATCAAGAACCACTCAGTTCTGCTGATTGGGTTTTGGAATACAAGTTTTTCTGCATAGCAGACTTCATTCTGCCACCAAATTATCAGGATGTGTCTGTCTCCATATTGAATATGACAGGAGATGGTACGTGGGAGGTAAAACACATCAAGGTTCACACTTTAGTGCCATTATAGGTGGTTCCGGCCATGCTACTATACTGTCAGTTCCAATAAAAGAGCTGTGGTCTCGATGTCTGTCAGTCCCAGGGAAGGTGTGGCCTCTGCTCCTGTCATTCCCAGTGAAGGAGATGTGGCCTCTGTCTGTCTGTCTGTCTGTCTGAATGAAGAAGGTGTGGCCACTGTGTTTATCTGTTTGAATGAATGAGGTATGGTCTCTGTGTTTTTCTATTTGAATAAAAGTTTTGGCCTTTGTCAATCCCAGAAAAGGATGTGTGGCCTCTGTGTCTGTCTCTCTGAATCAAGGAGGCATGGCCTATGTGTCTGCTCTCTGAATGAAGAAGGTATGGCCTCTGTGTCTGTCAATCCCAGTGAAGGAGGTGTGGCCTCTGTGTCTGTCTCTCTGAAAGAAGAAGGTGTGGCCTCTGTGTCTGTCAACCCCAGTGAAGGAAGTGTGGCCTAAATTACACTATGTAGTGTTATTACTAAATCATATTGGTTTAATTGGTTGCTAAAATAAAAATATTCAACACGGTTTGAATGAGTGTGTAAATAATTGTTGTTTGTGTGCATGGTGCTCTGTGATGGAGTGGCATCCCATCCAGGGTTCCCTGTGTTCCTGGGCTCAAGAATCTTAAAATGGACCAGTAACGATACCTTTTTATAGGCCGATTTAAATAAGGCCAGGCCTCATAAAGGAAACTTTATATAAATTGCTGGTCAGTGTTACGACACGTGGTGTGGGAGAGAAGCAGGATGCACTTGCAGGGGAAAGTGGTCAGTTTATTAGGCACAGGAAGTTCAAAATTAAATGAACACACAAAACACCATCAAACTTAATCCATGAACAAAAAAGGTAACAATAATCCTAAATGATAGGGTATACTTAGTCGAAGAGGCAGTAATCCAAAAAGGTAGTAATCCAACAAAGACACAGTAATCCAAAAGACCCAGCAATCCACAAAAAAGCAGTTATCCAAAAAACACAGGGAAAAACACACGAGGCTAGGAGGTGGTCTGGGAACTACGAATTACGAGCTACGGGATAAACGCACAAGGCTAGGAGGTGGTCTGGGAACCACGAATTTCGAGCTACGGGATAAATGCGCAAGACTAGGAGGTGGTCTGGGAACCACGAATTTCGAGCTACGGGATAAATACGCGAAGCTAGGAGGTGGTCTGGGAACCACGAGTAACAAGCTAAGGAAACAAAAATCTGGCGAGGAGGTGGTTTGGGAACCACGGACTAAGCGCTACGGATATATCCAGGTTAAGTTTAAACTAAATCTAATACTCCGCCCCGAAGTGGAAACGGAGCGGCGTATTTAAACACATAGAAATCACATGCACAATCAATGACACCTGATACCCATGATGACACAGAACGAATGAGAAAAACATGAACCAATAAGGAATAAGGAGGCGGAGACATGACACAAACCAAAACATGAGCACATGGGGAAACACAGGAGGCGGAGACATGACGTGAACGAAAACATAAACGCACATGGCAGAGATAAACAAAATGTGAGTTCATGAATGACAGTCCAGAGGGTTTTTTTGAATAGCGCTGGAATGCGTGCAGTGGAATGCGGAAGTATGCTTCGCAGCGAGAGCGAGGGAGCGGGAACCTAACAGCCAGTGGTTATCATTCACATTGGATTGATCACATATTGAGATGCATATTGTATGGTCTTGGGAGGAGACATCCTCACCACTATTCTAATGCTCCCTGTCTGTAGACAACCTTTCTGATTAGAATAGTCATCATTTCATCATCTTATTTTATTATTCATAAGACCCAGATGCAAGTCAATTAAGTCCTGCTGATTATGACATTGATAATTGCACCTTTATTGGATAATTTATGGAAATTTGAGTCTTGGGTGGGCCAGAGATTACAGCCATCATTCTCACTCATTTAGTCCATTTAACCTGCATTTATTCTACAAGGCTTTTCGGATGTTCTCCAGAGACTTTTAAACAGGTCAGCCTGCTTAAGTGTTTTTGGGTACTTTGTCCTCGCTAAGCTAAATGGCTTTGGGTGAAAATATTTGGAAAGCTCTGAGCTCCAAGAACTTCCCTACAGAGAACATCATACGTTTCCAGTTTTTGTTTTTAAAGACAACCACATCCTTGCTGTTTGGGTTTCCTTTGTGTAGAATCCCTAGAATTTCTTAAGTATTCATTACAACAAAAACAAAGCTCTCTTCTTGATTGGTAATAAAATACATTATATTGTTTTCCCAGTGCTCCTTTTCAATGTTGCTATGTTAAGATTAGATGCGTGCATAAAGCTGATATATTGTAATGTATGCAATCTACAAATGAGGCTTATTTAGTCAAGCTCGAGGACAAAAAGAAAGACTTGAAAGCACACGACTGCTGTACTCATTTGGAGCCCAGATACATTTCATCTTCTCATTTAAATAATTTGCTCTGAAGTGAACTTGATTCAATGTGAAAGTAATTACAGTCTATTATATTCAAACAAGATGTTGTAAACCTTTGGTCACGCTAATCAAATCTTCTTTTATTCCAAATTAAGATTCTACTTTTCTCTTTAGTCTGCCTTTTCATATTTGCTACTTATTATCTATTTTTCTTCTGAGGCCTTGATTATCCCTCATCTAAAAAATGGACAATAATTACTGCCCCAATGCGTACAAAAGGTCTGTTTCACAGAGAGAAAAATCATTCTCATTCACCCAACAACAAAGAGGGCAAATGAATCACACTTTCTATTTCCAGACGTCTCCTTTTGTACATGAAATATCTCAAATGGATTACAACCTTATTAGTCTCTCTGTACATGGGAATCATACATAATATATTCTCTTTCATACACAGGAATCACATATGCTATATTCCTGGTCTGACACAGAAGTTATACAGTAGGCATGTAATCGAATGGACAGATAATGTGTTCTAAACAGACACAAATACAGATACAAATGGGAAGTGCGCTATTAATTTTTTTTTTTTTTTAGAAAGCTTGCCAGAATGGTTCAGAGGCATCTGGTTGAGAGGTGTGCATCGGGAGTGAGATCCCATGGGACACATCAAAAAAGCCTTGTAAGTGGGAGGTTTTTACTTTCATGTGGATGCACAAAAGGGACGGATGTGAAAGTGTTGAGTTGCGCGATGCATTTACAGCATCTTTAGTAACCACATGTGCAGTGTCATGGTGGTTTAAATTAGGATTTTAGTTTGCATATGATTCAGAAAATAGAACTAAATAAATTTGTTTGAAAATATTACAGGCTTGTACAAGCAAAAATGATAACTGTGGGATATCTCTAATTGAGAACTAGAATGATGTAGCTGAGGTTGAGAAACTGTAAGAACCAGAATTAACAGGAGAGTGCTGGCATTTCTACCTCTTTTTTCCCAGTGTTTTAAGGGAAAAAAACATCTGGTTCAGGTTTAAATCCAAATACAGATACAGATGTGGATATTTGGTTCACTAAAGAGATATGGAGACAGATACATGTACACCCCATCACACATTTTCTCTGTTCATTTAGGAATGATATGTGCTATATTCTCTTTCTGCACTTGTTTTACATATATATATATATATATATATATATATATATATATATATATATATATATATATATATATATATATATATAATGTTTTTGCATTACACAGAAGTTATTCATACAACAGTCTCTCCCTTACATGTACTATAAGTGTGCTATAATCCCTGTCTTACATAGGACAAATATGCAAAATCATATGTTCTGGATATCTCTTCTGTAAACACATTTATCTGCAGCCCTTATGTCTTACTTTGCTATGCATCTTAACTCGTGAAAAACAGGTCTGGCTGTTTTTTTTATTTATTTATTTATTTTTTAAAAATTTATACGGTTTATATATACACACATGCATCATCTCCCCCAGGTGTGTGTGTCTGTGAATGTGGAGCATGGAACGCCTCCTTTAGATCATCAGTTTCACCATGAGGTGGTTCCTAACTTGGCGCAACCAAATGGTGTGAAACGATTTCCTGCTCTAGAAACGAGATTTCATTATCAGCATGACACACCCTTCTCGCCTTCCGGTGCAGGTACGAGTGTAGAGATGAGTGAAACCATGGAAGAGGTGGAAAGATGAAAAGGGGGAGGGGAGTTAATGATTGTTTTAATGCTTTAATAACGACAAAGATGGGAGCATCTGATTGCCATCAGCTGGAGAGAAGAGTAAGGTTAACAACACCCTTTTTTCAAAGAGAGAGCGAGAAAGACAGAGAGAGGGGAAAGAGAGGCAGGAAAAAAGAGAGCATCTGTCTGTAACTGATAAGATTTACCTTTATTTGCATGCCACACCTAAGGCAACGCCGCAGTTGCTTGATATGCTCTGCTTTAGTTCATTATGGCAGGTGAAACTCTCTCTGGTGTATGAAAGAGAGTGTTGTTTATGTCAGTTGGAGCTCTCTCGCAGGCTGAATTAGTCAGATAAATCAAAAAGAGAACAGAGAGAGGGACTGTCACAATGACACCGGACCACAGGCGCACAAAGGATCATGCTGTTTGATCTACTTTTCATCAAGCTTCATGGGGATGTGCTGATATTTTCTGAGCTCCATTCCAAATGGAGATTGTAGTTTGTCACTCAGCTTAATTATGTGGTGGAATTTAATATGATTATGCAGATGCTTGAGATGTGAGATCCTAGTGTTTACACACTCATAGATGCAGTGCATTAAATCTCTTATTAGGCCTTGTTTTATTGATGTCCTACTAAATATTGTGAGACACATTGCTGAACAAATCTGACCTGTTTTTCTATTGGGATCTAAAGTTAACCAATCAGCATCATATCTTGGTGTGTTTCCAGCATATTGGAGGGGCGATATCCAATACAGAAAGTCCATATAGTTCAGCTCCAGGCACAATATGAGAATCTGATTTTGTAATATTACAGCCTACACTTTCTCATTTCGAGCTACCAGTGGATACACACAATCACTCTGGAACATGCAGACACTTCCATACAATACCAACTGCTTTATTTATGGCTCTAAGTAGTTGACACGCAGCAATATGCCCTTTCCTGATTACAATAATAACTCAGTGCCGACTTTCCCATTTTGAGTCATATTGCAATCTCCCTATTATAGGGAGGACGGCGGAAATGGGGAGACAAATAGGATATCAAACAAGCAAAAACACGGAGTGTATTACCACTTGTCCTTCCTGTCTGAATACAAAGGCTCTGCCTCATGTGCTATCGCAAAGAAAACAGCTTAGTGGTGTGGGGCATTTGTTTTCCATTCAGCTAGGAAGGCACTTTGTCTTGCCAATCGTTACCTGTCTGGGAATCAGTTCCTCCATTAAGGCCAGAGCTGCTGTCTGGGGCTAAATTGCAATTAGTGGCGCGGCGAGTGAGTCTGGCACCGGTTAACTTGGGATATTGGAGTGCAAGAGCCCCGTAATCAGCCTTCGGTCATGTAGAACAATGCATAAAATTAAATTGACATTAATGAATAATTGTGTAATGGGAATGGAGGGGGTGAGCTAATTGCATGTTACGGCGAGTGTAATGCCCAGATAACCTTGTGTCTAATGCTAACTCTGGAGCGGCCTCTCTCGCTCGCCGGGAAGTCATTAGAGAGGAGGAGAGGAGATAATGCTGGAGTGTGGAAGGCCAACAATCGAGCCTGAGTATCTTTCAGCGTGTGTGTGTGTGTGTGTGTGTGTGTGTGTGTGTGTGTGTGTGTGTGTGTGTGTGTGTGAAGCAGACTGAAATCATTTGTATACAGTGTGAGTAGAATTAAAGGTCAGTTTGCAGAGCTAAGCACTGGCGAGGCAAGCAACAGCTGATTAGGCGAAGAACTTTGAGGAAGGAGCAGGGAAAGAAAAACATAAACAGCTATTCTAACACTCTCTAGGAATGAAACATACTTATACTAAATACGAAATATTCAAAATAAAGACCTGAATATGCTATTATACATTATATCACACTGCTGTTGAATTCTCTAATATGATTGGTCAAAAGGTGTTCATTTATTTCCCACAACAGCAGCTCTGACAATAGTTCCAGCTGTAATTTAAATGCTAGGTTTATATTAGTGCATTAGTCCTTCAAAAATGTAGGCATTTCTATTGTAACAGCTAATTCACAGGAACTTATATGGCAGATGATCTACATAATCTAAGGCTAATAATAAATGGATTTGGAAGTGTTGCTATTTAACAAAGACAAAAAATATAATCATTGATATTGTGAAGCTTTCTGATAGGTGTTTATTTAGAGGTTTATTTAACATTTATAGAAGGAGTCTGCAGTGTCAGCACATGTGATGATATAGGAATGACAAGATTTTTTTTATATCCTATATTAACTTCAAAATGGAGAAAAAAGAGGGGCTGGTGAGGGAACAAAGGTTTATAACTGGTATAATGTAAGTGATTGGATTATTTTCCTATAATAGCATACCCTGTCAAGTATTATTCATTTCATATAATAAACTGACATAAATAATGAATTAACATACATAATAAAATACCTCGTGTAGCAACAGTCAAATATATGCAGTGTATAATCATGGAGACCTGGGATCTTCATTCTACACTAAAATAAAATTAAAACCAAACCCTCAACAACATAGCACAAAGTATTAGATTATCATATGAAGCATAATATGTATAAAAACACTTAATAAACCAAGTCAACATTTTAATTCTGTGTTTCCACATGCTATCCAATTCAGGTTTATTGTAATTAGACATATACACAAGTGTACCATAGTGAAAAGGTACTCAGTAACATAGTAACAGTAAACAAATTAAACATCTCAAACATGCACAAACTCAAGTACACCACTCTTCTCGAAGCCAATCAGAATAAAGTAATTGAACTCAAGAGCAATCCTCGTGAAGTAGACAGGCTCCTAAATTAGAGCTCCAGGTTATTATTTGGCCCTGTGAATATTTTAGCTCAATTACGTCCTCTGCCAAATCTTACACCAGCCATTTTATTATGATCACCCATTGAGATACACAGCTTGTGGCTGCTGTTTGTCTTCTTCCACTCTGTTACTATAGGAATACAATAAGCTCATAGTTACTAGCATGTGATTTTTAAAGGCTGATTCAGCTTAATAATAATATAATCCTTCCATTAAATTAAGTACTAAATATAATAAATGCACAGTATTGCCAATGTATGCAGATACAGATCAGGTGATTCACTTTCTGTGGTGATGTTGATATTTATGTCTAGGCGCAACGGGGTGTTGTGGCTAAATGTAGACATTGATTGTAGACATCAATAGAAAATAAAACATAAACAGTGAACTTCAAAATCTTAAACAGTCAAAATAAATAAAAAAAACATTTAAAAATCCCCAAAACAATATGGGCCTAGTTTACCTACAGCTTGCTTGATGGTTGAACATCACAGGCGGTATAGCTTGCTAGCTTCATTGGTTGTATCAGTAAGCCAAATTACCTTTATTACCAAAAACTCAATTGTGCTAACTAGCTTGCCATTTATGTAACATTTGCACACTAATGTGCCTCTGGATATTCAGATAGTGTTACATAATGTTAATTAGACCCACCATTGCCATGGTTAATATAAATGCTTGAAATCTTATGGACCATCATGTATAATGTGTTTAAAGGTTTGTATGACAGCATTTTATTTGGATATGTTAAATATTGAATGGGGTAAAAAAAAAAAAAAAAAGGTTGAAACATGATACTGCTCAAACACCAGCTGAATTCACTGATGAGAACTGTCGAGGTGTGGAATAATATTCTAAAGAGCATGCTGCTGAATATCCCCAGCCTGATACGCCACTTAAGCAGAACTGAACGCTAAACTAAAACTGGTGTTAACAGTGAGAATCATGATTGTTCAACTCTACATGTACCTAATGAATTAACTAAACACAACAACAGTTGTTGTCTGAGAGACCATTCTCTTGTGAATGCAGTTTTGATAAATATAGCATTGAGCCATTTGATTGGTGAGGGTGACACTTCTATCCATCCATCCATTTTCTGTACCTCTTTTCTGAGACATGTTTGCAGGGGAGTCTGGAGCCTATACCACTGAACTTGGGGCACAAGCCACGGGACACCCTGGACAGGGTGTCAACCCATCACAGGGCACAATCGCACACACATTTACACACACTTCGGACAATTTTTGAAATGCCAATACTACACATATCTTTGGACTGGGGGAGGAAGCTGGAGTACCCGGAGGAAACCCCCAAAGCACAAGGAGAACATGCAAACTCCATGCACACAGGGCTGAGGCAGGATTTGAACCCCCAACCCTGGAGGTGCGAGGCAAACACCCCCGGCTGAGGGTGACACTTTTGTTAGCTTTTCTAACCCACTTTACTCTGTAGGGTGAGAAAATTTGAACTGTAGAAATTGGAAGGTCACCAATTATTCATATTCCGTACTACAGATTGTGTACCCACAATACCACCATTAATGTACTTATTTATTTATTTGTTTATTTATTTTAAAAGCTCGAATTAGGTTCTCTAGTGCTGATAAAGGTGTTGATAAATCAGTGGCCTGACACACATGTAGGTTTACCAACCAGAAAAAAAGAGAGAAAAATGTATTCCTTATTGACTTTTTCAAAACAAATGTTTTCATTTGGTATCCCACTGCCTGCTGCACTACACACACCAGCTGAGGCGTTATCTGACTGGCTAAACAATTATTTTCGTACACAGAATTTTACAGACTTTTCAGTATCAGGAACAAACAGGTATGTGGAAACAAAAGAAATTCTGGCACAAACTGTCATATAACTCTCTAAATACACTGTAAGTAACAGTCAGCTCACAGGTAAACATACCAAGAAAAAAATAAATATGCTAGCCAGACTTGAATGTCTATGTGAGGACGGAGCACCTTCTGTAATTTCTTAGCTCAAACACTGGCCAACTACTTGCCTACTTTTTCTCCTGGATGAAAATAATTTCTACATTAAAATATTTGATAGAAGAGGATAATACTCATTTGTTCAGCTTTAGTCTATTACTGCACTTAACTAGCTAACTAGGTGGCCATATGTTACATTACATTAGCTACTATTTACACTAGTCCATTTTTTGGACAACCAGACATGGCACTGGGCAACACAATGGAGCTTTTACTTGTCTGCCTGGCTAGCTAATAAATTTATGATTTGCCCATCCATGCATTCTGATGAAAAGTCCACTTTTCAAGCAAAAGAAAAAACACATCCCTCCTACATTCTTAAGAAAATGGTTTAATATAGCTCCCTGGCTGTTTGACCCTTTAAGAGATCATTCTATATAAAGCACTAAGTAAACAAGAGGTTTCCTTTTTACAAAATCTAAGTACCACAACTTAGGAAAAAAGTTAGAATCATTAAGCATCAAAACAACCCTTAAAGGACCCATTTTTGAATAGTGCAATTGACTGGCTTCACACTGAGTTACTGAGCATCAACATGTTTTATGACTCATTGGAAGAAATTAGAGAGGAAATTTGCTCCTCTGATTATTTGATTTTTTTAAAATCTATCAGCTAGTTTGTAACAACTGAATCCATGTATCTATGTATCAGTGTACCAAATCAAATAGCCACGATCTCATTTCTGATTCCCTAGAAGAATGGCAAAAAATGCAGGAAGCCACTTTAACCTCTTGATCTGACCTGAGTTGACATGTCCACCTGCAAATGTCCTTACAGAGACAGAAGCCCTGACTTCCTGCCTCCTGAAAAGCTATCTCTTTGAACAGAGTGTGTTTTGATTTATCCTCCTCCATTAGCATGCTCCTGTTAGTGCTGAACAAAGAACTCGACAACCATCAGGAAAGCAGCACTGTCAAACTCATGTACAGCTCGAGGTCAATGTGGCCATTACAGAGGGCTGGTAACCCCACCAATTACTGACCCGCTGACAAGACGGGGTTCGTTTAAGAAACACAGTCGTGTACATTAACCAGAATGAATTAGTTGCTCATTAGAGCTGGCTGTAAGTGAAACTCCAGGACCAATCTTGAAATAATTAGGCAGACAAATGAATCATACCAGGGCCTCGCTTGCACCTGCTCCAACTTTAAAGCCGTGGTTGCCATTTATTTCATCATGAGTGCTCACTTCAGGCCTAAATCAACAGCACCCACCTTTTCTCTGCTTTTTCCTCATTTTCCAAAGTTGCACAAGTTGCATTATAATACAAAATATGCCAAAATATTTTATAAGTGAGACTATTAGTATAGCAGGATAGCTTAAATAAACAATGATTAGTTCCATCATACACTGAGGCAGTGTATTTGTGTGCTAATATACATTATGCTAAGCAATGAAACAATAATAAAACAACAATAGAAAAATACAAAAACAATTAAAAATTAAACAACAGTAACAACAACAACAATGGTTGTTAAGACGTTGGGCTACTGATCGGAAGGTCGTGAGTTCAAATCCCAGCACTGCCAAGCCGCCACTGTTGGGCCCTTGAGCAAGGCCCTTAACCCTCAATTGCTCAGATGCATAAACGAAATGAATGTTAGTCACTCTGGATAAGGGCGTCTGCCAAATGCCATAAATATAAATAATAACAATATCATAATTTTAGAGATTGTGATGTTCATTACCTCGTGTAGAATTGTAAGATTTCAATTTCAATATGTTGTTTAGGGAAAATGCTAGAATAGTTCTAGTTAAAATATTTCTTTTCCAGAGGAAAGAAATGTAATAACTAATAAATGCCTTATTTAGACATTATTTGAGTTTTTTCTCACATTTTTCTCATATTTCTGAAATTCATTTCTGTCACAGTTCTATCTATCTATCTATCTATCTATCTATCTATCTATCTATCTATCTATCTATCTATCTATCTAATAATAATAATAATAATCAGTATACAAGCATGAGAGAAAGACTATACAATGAAAAGTATATAATATTGCTTAAAACATAAATTGCAAATAATGCTTTACACTGTAAAAACTTCAGTTGAGACATACTGAGTCTTGGCCGAATCATATTTCAATAGGAACATTGGTACAGCTTCTCATTTTTTTATATGGTTCTTCTGTAAGCAATAGAAAATTGGCCCATGTTTCAAAATACACCTTCTTGATCTCACCTTTGTATTTGGAAATAATCCCAATATTATACATCTTACATGATTTTCATTTTCATTTCACTGCAAGTTGTTTACTGTGTATAATTGTGTATTTGACAAATAAAAATCTTGAATCTTGAAATCTTAAGAATAGAGGATAACATTATTTAATGTAAAATTGTAATTCGCAGAGTCTAAGTAAAAAAGCACAAGTTTATTTTCTTTATAATTCACCTTATATGTACAAATGTGGATGTATTTACCCTATTTCATGGTTCAATCTATGGAAAAGTTTTTTTTTTTTTTTTTTTTTTTTTTTTTTGTGGTGTCATTCTATAGCAGTGTGTAAGACTTCCATATGACAGAATACAGACCAGTGATAATCCCTCCTCAGTGCCAACCTTTGGCAATTAAAAAAAAAAGGAATAAGTGATTTTATCACTCTTGAACTGGAGTCTTGCATATGTTATGGGCCCAGTAACCTATTGTGTAAGTCATGTGGGAGAGGAGAGGCTTACCTCTGTCCCGACGGCCTGGTTTAAGTTGTTAAGCTTCAGCTGTTTGGTGTTCTCAGTGTATATGACTGGATGAAGTTGGTGTGCTGCTCTGAGAGTGTGGATTACAGAAGGAGAGGATGGTGGGAGAAGAGGGTGGGATAAAGTTTTGATAGAAGTTTTAGCATAAGGGCCATTGGTTTTAATGATTTGGAAAGCTAAATTAGAGTGGATGATACAGATGCACTGATAAGGTTATGATTTCTATAAGCCTGATAGATGCAGACTTCCAGTAGAGGAACAAAATGACATACAACAACAAAAGAACGATGGCAACAACATGATGGGACTCCAAATGCCAATCAAAATCCCCTCCACCTATTCAAAGTGCTTGCCCTGTCGAATGTCTTTATGATATTCCTCCAGAGTTATCGGTCAGCTGCATCAAACGGTCATGCAGCAGTGTGGCGATCGACTGCCTGCTGAGTCCCTCATTCCCTCACAGCAGGAAAGTGTAGAACCATTTGTGTTTTCCAAGTGCCGCTATATCTTTCCCTCTCTCATCCTCTTCTCTTCTGTGTCACTTGGCTGGATGCAGAGAATGCCACCCTGACCTATTAGAGAGCCACTTGAAATGAGAAATTGATCCATGTTTGGAACTTTTGTGTTTACCATCTGCTTATCAAAATACATTTTTAGCAGACTTTTTCAAGTAGCATTTTTTTTGTATGGTGTGGTATGCTAACTTCCACGTCCTCCCCTGTCTATGATTCGCCGAGTTATTACAGTTGTTTATGCCCAATTCCTTTTTTTTTTTGCTTTTTTTTTTTTTTTTTTTTGCTTTTTTCAAACATTTTGTAAAAAAACGAAAATGAAAAAAAGAAGGATGAGGTATATATTTTTTTTTTAGTTTACTCACACAGGCTCATGCTGTTGTTTGAGATGAAACCCAAACATACCACTTCCTTCTTTAACTCTGTCCTCTTTTTTTTTTTTTTTCAAAATTATCCAGGGACTTAACCAACTTTATCTTTTGCATTTGTGCCTCATTCATTGCCATCATTCCTGTACTTTGTTTATACTGTCTCAGTTTGCTATTTTGACTTCGGCTCAGTTTACAGCCACCACAAAACCATTCTGAGGACACATATGGTTTCAGAATGGACTGCTCATATTAAATCATATTAAAGCTGTGAGATCTGTCTCTCTATAACCAATTTTTGTCCTCCACTGACCAAGAGAAAAATAAAACCTACATACATACATGGAACAATCTAGGAAGTAACTACAGTGTACTTCAACAAAAAGGTAGATGTAGTACACAATGTTTCCAGACAAACAGGTCTTCTCAGACATACAAGGGCTTCTTCTACAGTATCAGAAGCACTTTACTTGCACAGCTGATGGACTTTTGTCAAATACATACATACATACATACATACATACATACATACATACACACATTAGCTATACAATGTGTGTAGTGCAGCAGGCAGTGGTATTCAGAAGCATATGCTATAGTTTCAGCATGGAGGTGATGCACCATGAAGTGCATTAAGATGAAATATACTTTATATGCCAAATATATATTTTTTTTTTCAAAACTCAGTAGGGAGTAGAATTTTTTTTATTTGAACCTACTTGTCCGCTGGGCAACTACAAATAAAAACCTAACTGCCTAGACAATAAATCTCCTAGTCCTGGACACTCAGGATAGTGATTTGTCCACCCTTATATACACACACATATGCTTGTTCATGAGAACTGTGAGAGGCTGGTTATTTTCCAGATGGCGTTTCCAAAATTTCAAACAATCTTTTGCATTGTTTTAAAAAATATATAACAGTGGCATTTTTGTAGGCGTAACAAAATATTCCCTCATATCACACAGGACCCATCATTTAATGACATACGAAATGAGAAACCAAATTAGGTCTCTTGGTTGGAAGTCATTTAAGCTCTGCAGATGTGCACGTAAAAGAACCGAGGAAGAAAAGCGCCAAAGCCAAGCCCCAAGGTGTTCATAAGCTCAGCTAGAAAACTTTGCAGACTCGCTGCACATATTGACGCTCCGGGGTGTGCGGGCTTACCTGTCTAAAAGGAAGCATTAGTGAATAATTCGGTCACATTTTTCATTTCGCACGCGGCGCTGAACAAACAGGAATCTGTGATTAACAGTTTTAATTAGGATCCTAACGTGACAAACTCCGACTGCCTTGCGACACTCTGCAGACGAATAAATCATGATGCAGTGTTTGTTGAGTTGCCGGCTAGAAGCCTGGGCCTGTGGCAGGGTTGGGAGAGTGTATCACACCTACACCTCTCTCCTTTTTCACTTTCTCTTGCTTCATTTATTCTACTTATACCTTTCCCTTTCATGTACTACACTTTCTTTTTCATTAATTTATTCAATTACTCTGGAACTCTCTATCTCTCTTCCCCAATCTGTCCCCCTCCTCTTCTTCTTCATCCATCCTGCTGCTCCTCCTGCATATGTTGGGACATATGGCCTGTTGTTTTGGTTCAGTATGTTCCTTTTCCTGTGCTTGCCATTTGCTCCTTGTGCCAAGCCTGGAGACAGTGTTGCTAGCAGGATGCTAACATTATGAGTCTCTCTTTACCACCAGATATACAATTCATTGCAAAAATATTTGCTCCCTTTTTGTGGTGTTACAGCCTGGAATTGGACCGAATTAAATATATATATATATATATATATATATATATATACACACATATATATATATATATATATATATATATATATATATATATATATATATATATATATATATATATATATATATATATATATATATATTTATGTTTTTACCATTAGATTGACACAATATATCTTACATTTCGTTGTGACCAATGTGTAGTTTAAAAAAGCAGAAATGTAATGGTTGCATACTGTATGTATTCACCCCCTGGGTCAATACCTGGTATAAACACCTTTGGCTGCAGTTACAGTTGCAAATCTTTTGGGATCTGCACATTTGGATCCTGATATTTATGTCCATTCTCTGCATAATTACTGTACTCAAGCTCTGTCAGATGGAGACCTACTTTAAATTCTTGCTACACATGGCTTTGACTAGATCATTCTAACACTTTCAAGTTCTTGGTTTTGACTCCGGCAGTATGCATAGGGTCATTTTCCTGTGGGAAGGTGAATCTCCACCTCAGTCTCAGGTTTTTTGCAGACTGGAACAGTTTTCTTCTAGTATTGCCCTGTGTTTGACTCCATCCATCTTGCCTGCAACCCACAATCTCACATTCTCTGCTGATGAAAAGCCTCTCCACAACATGATGCTACCACCAACATGCTTCACTGTGGGGATGGTGCTCTCAGGATGATGAGCAGTGTTTCCACCAAATGTAGTTCTTTCTGTCAAGATTAAAAAGTTACATTTTGGTCTCATCAGACCAGGGCTTTTTCCATATTTGCAGAGTCTCCAGTGGAATTTTATATGGATTTTTTTTCAGTAATGGCTTTCTTCTCACCACTTCTCCATAAATCCCAGCTATGGTTGTCCTGTGATCAGCTTCTCCTATCTGAGACTTTGATCTGTCCCACACCTTCAGAGTTACTCATGGACCCTTGGTTGCTTCTGAATAAAGCCCATTGAAGAATTCTCCTCCTTTAGGAGGAGTCATGGTTATGACATATTTATATTATGGTTTTGATGGTGCTCTGTGGGATATTCAAAGGTTGTTGTTTTTGTTCTCCAATCAAACTCTGAAAAACCTCTGGGGCCTTTATGGAACAGGTGTGTTTTTGTTGAGATCACTTGGCAGATTACTTGCATTACTTTTACGTGACTTCTTATGCCAACTGGTTGCATCGTAACAAATTTAGGGGTATTATAACAATGAAAGTAAATTTTTAATGCAATTATAATGTTTATGTTTTTATTTGTAAATAATTTTGCAAAGTATATTGACACAAGCACACACACACCCACACACACACAAACACCCACACACACACTTTAATATTCTGTCCTATTTTTAATAGATTCATGACATATAATCCACATAGAAATCCATTTCAATTCCAGGTTGTAACCGTACAAAAATGTGGAAAAAGTTCAAGGAGGGTGAATACTTCTACAAGGCACTGTAAGGGAGAAGGGTCATTTTTTTTTAATATATATATCTGAGCTGGATTTGGTTGTCGATTCTTCTTTGATCTGAGAAAACCATGAGGAAAAATGTGTGCAGAAGAATGAATTCAGAACCAGAGCCAATGGAGCCAGCATTCTCCATCCACTCTGTTATAGCCATGGGGTTTGAAGAGGCAAATCAGAAAGTCACAATCATGGCCACTGTAATGTGTTGGTGAAGTTCTAGCAGGAAGTAGACTACAGAAGATGGACTTGCGAGAAGTGCACTATGGTTAGTGTTGAAGGAACTCAGACAGCGCTATTGTGGTCAGGGTTTGGGCTGGTATTTCTGAGCCTTTTAGGAGCGCTCTCTCCTCCTACAGGGCATTATGCGACCTCTGAAGTGGTCAGGGTGGTTTCTCCCCACAGAGAAATGGAAAGAAAAGGGGATTTATCTGGAATGCCTTCTTTTTTCCCCTCTCTGTCTTTGAATAACGCTTCAGTGACTCGCCGTGCTGACAAATATAATAAAAAAAAGAGGGAAGGCCGCAGAGCCCTCTTGATGTTCGAATAAATAAGTTTGACATTTTGAATGGCTTGGAGAGGGTAAACATGTTCCCCAAAGGCGCAGGCAAGAGGATGGTGTCTGTGTTTGATGTTCCTGCCTTTAACACAGGCGTTCTCAGCCCTTGGCCCAGTGTTGATTAATTCTAACAAAGGCAGGTCCAATGAAAAGTTGTTTTAATAGTTGGCGTCAACTTCGCTTTCACTTGTCATTATCTCTCAGTGATTGATTGTAAAACAAGCCGGACTTCTCAAAGCACAGAAGAAAGACTTCAACCCCCTCCACCACACACACAAACACACCCTCCTCACTGTAATCTATCTCCACCTTCAGAAACAGATGGAAATACATGAGGACACTAACAGCAAAACTGTCTTAGCTTTGCTATGATGACTAAAGCTACATGAGATGTGCTCACCTTCCTTCATTAACCTTCACTTAGGCTCACAACACCTATTCATCGAATGGAGAGGATTAAATAGACTAATAGATTGGGCCTATATCAACTGACTGATGTTTACATTGATGGAACTCAATTTTAAGGCTCTGATTTCCAGCACATGAATAGTGCTTTTGAATGCCAATGGGTGTTGCTTTTGGAATGCATCAAGGTTTTACAGGAATAAAAAAGACAGAAAGGTCTTTTAGTGGAATTTTTAGATCACTTTTCTGTAACACTAGAATTAAGCAAATTACCTTGTCATTCTGTCCGGAACTTTGATAGCACCATAATATTTTCCAGGGGGAAAAAAAGACAAAGCAGAAACATAAATCTTTGAAAAATGGAGGGCTCACTATTTGACAGAATATTTTTCCTTACATTGTGCGGGGTCTTTTAATGAAACCCTCCACTCATTGGCATAATGGCCTATTTATACGGACCAGATCACAAGGATGTTTCTCTACCACTTCAATGCAGGATGTTTTCAGTGCTTCAGGACCTGATATACATGCTGTCTCTTAAGTGTTGTGAGTCTCCATAATAATAACCATCCTTTTGATCTGATGTTCTGCTTTTTGTGCTATATACAGTACTGTGCAAAAGTTTTAGGCACCCTATTTTTTTAGTACAAACTTTGTTATAGATTTTTTATTTTATGACTTCTACATAATCGAGTCAGTACAAAAACATTTTAGATTCCCAAACATTAGTTTTCTAGCACAAAATTAAATGTTACAGAAAAATGTTTGAATGTCATTAAAGAAAGCAGTATATTATGTAAGAGACCACTTTTCAGACAAAAAACAAATGAAGGCTGCTGGGTTTTGCTGCAAAAATAAGAAGCAAGTGCGACAGTCAAAATCTCCAGGAGAACTGTGGCTGGTTCTGCAAGATGCTCAATAAAATTTACCAGCTAATTTCCTTATAAAACTGCACAAATTGTACCGGAGACTACTATTTTTATTTTTATTTGGAAATATTGAGTTTGTTTCATTTACTACTGTTTACTGCTCTTTACGGTATATATATATATATATACCGTAAAGAGCAGTATCTCACAAAAGTGAGTACACCCCTCACATTTTTGTAAATATTTTATTATATCTTTTCATGGGACAACACTGAAGAAATGATACTTTGCTACAACGTAAAGTAGTGAGTGTACAGCTTGTATAACAGTGTAAATTTGCTGTCCCCTCAAAATAACTCAACACACAGCCATTAATGTCTAAACCGCTGGCAACAAAAGTGAGTACACCGCTAATTGAAATTGTCCAAATTGGGCCCAATAAGCCATTTTCCCTCCCCGGTGTCATGTGACTCGTTAGTTTTACAAGGTCTCAGGTGTAAATGGGGAGCAGGTGTGTTAAGTTTGGTGTTATCGCTCTCACACTCTCTCATACTGGTCACTGGAAGTTCAACATGGCACCTCATGGCAAAGAACTCTCTGAGGATCTGAAAAAAAGAATTGTTGCTCTACATAGAGATGGCCTAGGCTATAAAAAGATTGCCAACACCCTGAAACTGAGCTGCAGCACGGTGGCCAAGACCATACAGCAGTTTAACAGGACAGGTTCCATTCAGAACAGGCCTCGCCATGGTCGAGCAAAGAAGTTGAGTGCACATGCTCAGCATCATATCCAGAAGTTGGCTTTGCAGAATAGACATATGAGTACTGCCAGCATTGTTGCAGAGGTTGAAGGGGTGGGGGGTCAGCCTGTCAGTGCTCAGACCATACACCTCACACTGCATCAAATTGGTCTGCATGGCTGTCATCCCAGAAGGAAGCCTCTTCTAAAGATGATGCACAAGAAAGACCGCAAACAGTTTGCTGAAGACAAGCAGACTAAGGACATGGATTACTGGAACCATGTCCTGTGGTCTGATGAGACCAAGATAAACTTATTTGGTTCAGATGGTGTCAAACGTGTGTGGCGGCAGCAAGGTGAGGAGTACAAAGACAAGTTTGTCTTGCCTACAGTCAAGCATGGTGGTGGGAGTGTCATGGTCTGGGGCTGCATGAGTGCTGCCGGCAATGGGGAGCTAATGCCAACATGTACTGTGACATACTGAAGCAGAGCATGATCCCCTCCCTTTGGAAACTGGGCCGCAGGGCAGTATTCCAATATGATAACGACCCCAAACACACCTCCAAGACGACCACTGCCTTGCTAAAGAAGCTGAGGGTAAAGGTAATGGACTGGCCAAGCATGTCTCCAGACCTAAACCCTATTGAGCATCTGTGGGGCATCCTCAAATGGAAGGTGGAGGAGCGCAAGGTCTCTAACATCCACCAGCTCTGTGATGTCGTCATGGAGGAGTGGAAGCGGACTGCAGTGGCAACCTGTGAAGCTCTGGTGAACTCCATGCCCAACAGGGTTAAGGCAGTGCTGGAAAATAACGGTGGCCACACAAAATATTGTCACTTTGGGCCCAATTTGGACATTTTCACATAGGGGTGTACTCACTTTTTTGCCAGCGGTTTAGATATTAATGGCTGTGTATTGAGTTATTTTGAGGGGACAGCAAATTTACACTGTTTATATATATATATATATATATATATATATATATATATATATAATTAGAAACACAGCAGATTAAGAAAAGAAAAGAAGAACCATTATTTAATTTGTAAAATTAAAACACATTTCTGACATTGCAAAACTACACTCCCCACAGTGGATATAGTCTCTATAGGAATATTCTCTTTAATTGCACCGCTAAGTCTTTAGACCCTGAATAGGTGGTCTAACCTCCGGTCAGTTTCAACTTTCTTTCACAATGAGGCCTTAAAGCGGTGAAGAGAGCTGTATTAGCAATTGTATAAGGCTGCAATCAGAATGGATGGAGTGATTGAAGAACAATATGTAATCAGGCCACAGTGGATTCTTGTGAACCTGAGTGGTGAGCTTCTCTGCTGCTCTCATGATCAGTGAGAAAATGAGTTTTGTTAAGCTTGTGATTGTACTGCTGTTTGGAGGTGGACGGATAGCCACTCAGTGAGAGGGCCTGCTCTCGACTTTATGGAAATTACTCAACATCTCAGAGGCCTTCTCCTTGTTGACCTGTTGGCTTGTGCTGTTCCCATCCTGTCCTGCGAGACTTGATTGAGTGAGAGAGAGAGAGAGAGAGAGAGAGAGAGAGAGAAAGAGAGAGAGAGAGATAGGTGAACAAGCTGCGTTGGGCAGGAAGACCACATGGAAGGGCAGCAGGACACTTTAAGAGGGGATAATGCATTCTTGGGCTAAAACAGGGTGAAGCCATTAACCAAATTCCATCAAAAGATGGAAATCAATTTGTTGAGTGGTGCTAAGGGACGATGTTTCAGTATGCTGAAATGGACAGCTCACACAACACCGCAGTTTCCCAGAACATATAATATGTCAAGAGGTGGTTAAGAAAACATTTTATTTTGGAAAAATCTTGTGGTAAAATAAATGCATACAGTGTACCCATATGATAAGGTCTTAACTCTCACTCAAGATGCATGCTATTGATTTTTTTTTCCATATTATTGAAATGCATATTAAAGTGTGCTAATAAATCTGGGGTTGACTGTGTAACTAATATATATGGCATATGGCAATCACAAGGAGAAAGAATTGCACTTTTTCAGTCTGTTATCCAGTTTGTCTAGTGAAGTTACTTATGTTATTACAATGCCATGCAAAGTTAGCATAGACTGCGTATCTGCAATAAAATAACTGCATTTGAATGGCCTTGATAATAGATAATCACAAATAAAAGCATCATTACATTCATTAAGGCCTGTAGTGGGTCTATCTATACATGAATGTGCACAGCATGGAAACAATCCTTGTAGAAATTTTAGCTTTGATTTTTCTTTGTTGTTTCTTCCTCCCTCTCAGCTTTCCTAAGTCCTCCATGACTGTCTGAGGAAAAAAAAAACAAGCTCCTTCCATTTGGCTTATTTTGACAAAATGAATCACATGCTTTAAAGTGAGCAATAATTTTGCTGATTGAAACGCATGCAAGTCAAGTGGAAGAGTCACTAATGGCCAACAACCTGGATTAAATTAAACACAGGAATGGAGGATTTAAATTTTGATGATATGCATCATAAGTATTTTAATTATAGAGCTTGGTCTTTTCCACCATTATTAATTGTCCAAAGCATAATGATTTATCATGGTCTTATGGTCTTGGAAAATGATTATTAATTTTCTGGATGAATTTACCTGTGGGTGTGTACAAGACATTTCTTGGCAGGAGAGAGAGAGAGAGAGAGAGAGAGAGAGAGAGAGAGACAGAGACGCTGAATCATACGACATCCCCGAGGACACAACTCATTTTTACTTTAATCAACTCGCACTTAAAAGAGCTGATTATGGATGCTGAAGCTCTTTAGGGAAATTTAGTGAAATAAAAATAATGTAGCCCTTAACATTACTTGCTTTGTTATTTATTAATGTGACTGCTCAACTGTGTTGTTTGTGGAAAAATACGTTTTGTGTAAAGAAATAACTACTGTACACACTGTCATTAATTTGCATAGACTTCACTTAAGCAGACTTGTTAGTGTAGCCATTAATTTGACTTACTGTATATTCAGTACATGTAGCTCTGCAGTGATACACAAGGGAATCGTCTAGTGTTGTGCTATTAATAATTACTTGTTTAAATGTCTGGATAAGAGATAGAAAACCGTACTATCACAGTTTTTCTGTCATTATAAGGTACTCTGTAAATTCCACTAGATGTTGGGGACTATGATGCAGTTGTGGTAATTAGCCTTTTGATATAATGATTGCTGTAATGCTATAACAATATTATTTAGTAACATCAAAATTAACATTCGATCAGATTTATCTATACATACCAAATACCATAAGCATACAGATAAATGTGAAATCTGGATATCGGTTTTGTGTGTTGCAGAATTCATGTGAAAATACATTTCTTATCTAGCAGCCCTATAGAATCTGCATTTCCATCTTCTAATGCCAAAATCAGCCCCTAAAGGCCTTATGTTATTAGCCAATCAGTTAGATCAGGTTAAATAGGTAGGCTTCTAAGCACTGAAGGCAGAGGGTAGTGTTGCTGCCTCACAGCTTCAGGGTCCCTGGTATGATACTGTACTTGGGTTAAAGACTATGTGGAGTTTCCCATGTTCTCCCCTCCTTCTACCTCCTAAAACATTCTGGCAGATGGATTAACTACTCTAAATTGCTTCTTGGTGTGAATGAGTATGTGAATGTGTGGACATGGAGCCCTGTGATGGACAAGATTCCATTCAATGTGTGTCCCTGGCAGTGGTAGCTCAGTGGTTAAGACATTGGACTTCTGATCGGCCCTTGAGCAAGGCTCTTAACCCTCAGTTGTATAAATGAGATAAATGTAAATTAGATAAGATGAGATAAATGTAAATGTACCTTGCATCTAGCATTCTCATGATAGACTCCAGGATAAAGTACTTACTGAAGATGAATGAATGAATGCCAAGCTCTGCAGTGCTGTAGCCGTTCAGTACAATGGCAAAACTGGATTCTATGAGTTTTCCAAGTTAATTTAATTAACTACAATTAACGGAATCCTCCATGTTACTCAACATTATTTGGAGTATCTCAAATCCCCCCAGAGTCTAATACTAACCAAAAGCTACAGTGTATACCAAGTTACACCCGATTAGCATAGTTCATCTAATACTAACCAGTTTAGTAATAGAAGATATCCACTCTTTAGCATAGAGTAATATGCATAGACACATCTGTGTAATTCTCACAGGTTGGCGTGGTCTTGTTGGCCACTACACAGTAAATAAAATTGTGTCTGCAACTCATGTTTTCCATTATTTGTATTTTTTTTCCTCTCTTTTGGTTAAGGGCTCCTTTCCATCTCCATATCCATCCATCCATATCCATCCATCCATTTTCTGTACCGCTTATCCTACACAGGGTCGCGGGGAGCCTGGAGCCTATCCCAGGGGACTCAGGCCACAAGGCGAAGGACACCCTGGACGAGGTGCCAACCCATCGCAGGGCACAATCACACACTATTTCACACACTACGCATAATTTAGAGATGCCAATCAGCCTACAACGCATGTCTTTGGACTGAGGGAGAAAACCAGAGTACCCAGAGGAAACCCCTGAAGCACAGGGAGAACATGCAAACTCCATGCACCCAGGGTGGAGGAGAAAATCGAACCCCCTACCTCGGAGGTGCGCGGCAAACATGCTAACCACTGAGCCACTGTGCCCCCCCTTCCATTCTATATGATTAATAAATAAATCACATAAATGTGTTTAGCTGAGGAACAGCTACAGAAACTGTTGGACCATTGACAGTACATGTAAATCTATCAAATGCTGTAAATGTACACGTAAAGCTTTTATTTACAAAAGGGTTTAATCCGGAATACAATTCATTTGAATTTTCATATTGAATTTGATATTTGATATTGATATTTGGTATTAGGCTAGTACTGTTTGCGATGTTTTTGAAGTGGCATCGTATTTGGCAACCATTTCTAGTCATGAAATGAGATTGCAAAGTGATCAGCAAAGATGTATTCAAAACACGTGAAAAGGCCAGGTGCCAGCTGCACCAACTGAAGGCAGGTTTGGTAAGTCAGGATATAAAGTCAGTTTCAAACCACATGTTATAGTTAGTTTAAAAACCACATAGTTAGTTTAAAACTAGTACGGTGTAGAATTTCAGGTGCAGAGATTAAAACTTTCTTGCACATCAGCAACCAGCCAATGACACTGTCTGACATATAAATACGGAATACAATGTCCACGATTGAGATGAGTCGAGAGAAGTGAGAGGCGGTTAATACCTGTCTTTTTTACTTCATATTTTTAACCCTAGATAAATGAACAAAATAAAAAAGGGTTGTGCTTTACAATAAAGTGGTGACTCAATATATCCATCTCTTGTATTTGTGATTTATATACAAATATGTGCTTGTTCTATTCTGCTGCCCAAGGTCTCATGCAACAAATTTAACAGCAATTTTACTAACAAATCATAAATCATGAAAAATAACTAATGCCTGCAAACCTAATCTGCATTTGAACACGATGAACAATGGTGTAATATTGCACTTATCGTAAACTTTTCAAATATTTTGTGTTGTATACTACCTTGGCAATATCTCAATTTGATGACATCCACATGAGTATTCAAGTTTGATATCCACATGAAGAAATCCTCCTAACAAAATACAAAGAGAACTAAATGGATTTCTTGGTGTAAATGCTTTTTTTTAATCCATTCTGGCAGCATTGTTTAACTTTGAACAGAATTACAGAGTTGTTTATTTATGGCAAACATTGCAACTACTAGGGGGTAGGTATAGATTTTAAGTTGTAACTTATGGCTATATTGTAACTGTCACTTAGTGTAACCACTGAGTTTGTAAACTTGAACGTAGTGGCTAATTAGGTTCAACGTGGACTATGACAAAATTTTCAGTAGGTCCAACTGGTTGCTGGTGTAAATGGATCATTGTCTCACTTCTTAGCACTTGTTATCCAATCAGGTGTAAATGTCATTCATTATCACGACTCAGATCTTGGTTAACATGAGAATTTACAGAGTGAGGGTTTCTGCATAGAACAGTCAGGAAAATAGACTGAATAAAACAGTTTGTGTGTGGGCAGCTGGTGCACTGACCAAAGGCAACCTACGCCTACAACACTCACACACACACACACACACACACACACACACACACACACACACACACACACACACACACACACACACACACACTCACTCACTCACTCACTCACTCCTTGCCTCTCATCTCACTGTTAGCGGCCTGTTATTTTTTTACCACAGCTGAAGGTTGTGTAACAGCTCTGCACTCTTGATAAGCTCAGTGGGTGCCAAACATCCCTCATTGACATGTATTAATTAATTTTGCATCTGATGGATCTGTCCTGTGCCATTTGTTGCGAGGGCATTCCTTTTTAATTAAAAAATCCCCACGCTTACATCTGTGACTGATATGAGTTTCACATCGACCTTGAGCGAGAGCATCGTCCTCCCGTTCAGTACATGAGGATTTTTTTTTTTTTTTTTTTTTTTTACTTATGGAGGTTTAGTGTTAGGGTCAGTTGATTATCACAAACCAATTTCTGTTTAGTGTCTACTTACAGCTATGCACTTTGCTTTTGCACTCAGCCACTAAGTGCTAATAATACTTAGAGAGTATAATTACGATCTGAAACCCAGCACTCCTAGCATTTCCTTTTGTAAATGTGACACACTCAAACAATCTGCCTATTGATCACATCTCCTGCTTCCCAGGCTTAACATTTTCTCTTTTATTGCTGTATTAATGATCAGACAGACAGGAGAGAATTTTCAAGGCGCCTAGCCGCTTTGTGATTGATCACGAGAGATATTGCCGTGCCCAGGACAAAGGGTCTCCCAGCTTTCATTATCTGAATTGAGTAACTTATCCGATTACGGAGGTTCACTCGATTGCTGAGCGCTATCTGTCGTTAATTTAAAAGGCAGGGGGAACAGATGAGGGGTTTGCAATACGCCTTTCGCCTCCTGTCTCTGCTGCAGGCTGACATTTGGTGGATATGTGCTGAGCAGATTTGTTTGGGGTGGCACTGTTGACCCGGATTGGGTTCGAAGTGTGTTGAAAATGAAAGTGAGAGAATGAAAGTCCCTGAAGCAGCACATGCATGAAGCTAGAGGCAGATGAATAGATGGACTCGGTGTAGCCAATGAAGACAGGTGGCAATAATACTGCTAAGAGGCAGATGTGAAAGCGCTCATACAAAACCAATTTTGGTCGCACCCCCATTTGTCAAAAGCTCATCAGAGTGAGGGACGAGAGCGCCGAGGCCACACGGCCTCTGGATTGCTCTGTTCCTGATTGCCTTGTCAAGATGCGCTTATCCACCTGGGCTTGACACAACACACACAATCACACACCAAGCTGAAATATTATAACGTGACCGCTATTGCTATAATGGCATCTACCTCACAAACTCTGCACTCCCAGAGTTCCTCTCTAGCCTGCAGCTTGCTCTTAAAGAGAAGCCACATGAAGCTTTATCAACTTCCATTATCAGGGAAACAAAATTGCTACCTGCTAGAATTCAACTTCCACGAATATGTAATACTAAAAGGGTAGCACCATTCTAAATAACTTCAGGAAGCAAAAGCACACGGCGTCCACTTGTGCGGCTCATGCTAAAGTGCCTCCACTTATCTCCTCTAGACCTCTCGGTGTGTTTACCTCCTTCTCCCCTACTGTGACAGACCCAGAGTAAAGAGGACGGAGCGAAGGATGAACAGACTGAACGAAGGAGGCCTTAATGAAAGAGTAGATTTCAGTCAGCCTGTTGGTTCTCATCAATCAGCCTGCGCACTTTGGAAGCGTAATCCGAAGGAGGGGGCGAAAGGCATCAGGCTTTTAATCTCTATTAGTTAATGGACTCTCCTCTCAGGCAACAGGAACTTTAGCCTGCCCATCTGCAAACACAGCGCAACACAAAAAGCTGAGCCCCTGTGTCTCATTCTGACCAAACACTCCAAATAGCAGCAATGCTGAGGCTAAATAAATGCTCTCAGATTAGCAACTGGGCTGTAAAACCTCCCATTTAAAAAAATAAATAAACATTGTACTCTTTCAGGATATATTTAACTCAATTAGCTTTTATGTGCAATTTCTGGGACATTTTTTCACATCACAAAAAGGGAGGAGGTCAGCGAATGTGGAGTGTGTGGAGTGGCATAGCAAGGCATGCCCTGTTAAATTAATTTTATTGCTGTTTTATTTTAGAGCACAGTTTTTAGATGTGTTTTACAGAAAGCTCCCAGGCTATGCAGTAGTGTATTTCTGAAGGGCTTGGGTGTTAATGAAATGCTACAAACACCCCCTCAGCCCTGGGAGACTTTGGAGTTGCACGGAGCCACATCCATCCGATTCAATTATAAATTAAGTTGACTAACGAACCGTGGCTCATTATGGGAGGCAATTGCTCAGAACTGTCTTTCGACCAAAAAAAACAAAAAAACATGGAAGAACACAAGAAGATCTGGAGGAAATGGAGTAAAGGGAGAAGCCCTGAATCCAATCCCACCTACACTGCCCTCCACTAATATTGGCACCCATGGTAAATATGAGCAAAGAAGGCTGTGGAAAAATTGTCTTTATTGTTTGACCTTTTGATCTTTTGTTAAAAAAAAAAAATCACAAAAATACTCTGCATTTGAAGTATTTTTGAGAGCAAACACAACATTTTTGAGAGCAAACACAACACAGGTTTAGCCAAAAAATATCTTTGTTAAATATAGGTGTGCAACAATTATTGGCACCCCTTTAGTCAGTACTTTTTGTTACCTCCCGTTGCCAAGATAACAGCTCTGACTCTTCTCCTATAATGCCTGATAAGGTTGGAGAATACATGGCATGGGATCTTTCCTCCATACATAATCTCTCCAGATCCTTCAAATTTCGAGGTCCACGCTGGTGGACTCTCCTCTTCAGTTCACCCCACAGGTTTTCTATGGATTTCAAGTCAGGGGTCTGGGATGGCCATGGCAGGACCTTGATTTTGTGGTCAGTAAACCATTTTTGTGTTGATTTTGATGTATGTTTCGGATCATTGTCCTGCTGGAAGATCCAACCACGGCCCATTTTAAGCTTTCTGGCAGAGGCAGTCAGGTTTTCATTTAATATCTGTTGATATTTGATAGAGTCCATGATGCCATATATCCTAAAAAAATGTCCAGGTCCTCTGGCAGAAAAACAGCCTCAAAACATTAAAGAGCCACCACCATATTTAATCGTGGGCATGAGGTACTTTTCCATATGGCTACCTCTCTGTGTGCACCAAAACCTCCTCTGGTGTTTATTGCCAAAAAGCTCGATCCCATTTGAAGTTCCAGTAGTGTCTGGCAAACTGAAAATGTTTGAATTTGTTTTTGGATGAGAGTAGAGGCTTTTTTCTTGAAACCCTTCCAAACAACTTGTGGTGATGTAGGTGACTTTGGATCATAGTTTTGGTGACTTTCTGACCTAATTAACTTCTGTAATTCTCCAGCTGTGATCCTTGCAGATTTTTTGGCCACTCGAACCATCCTGTTCACAGTGCATCGAGACAATGTAGCCACACGTCCAATTCCAGGTTGATTCATAACATTTCCAGTTGACTGGAACTTCTTAATTATTTCCCTGATGGTAGAAATGGGCATTTTCAATACTTGTGCTATTTTCTTATAGCCACTTCCCATTTTGTGAAGCTCAACAACCTTTTGCCGCACATCACAGCTATATTCCTTGGTCTTACCCATTGTTATGAATGACTAAGGGAATTTGGCCTATGTGTTACCTCATATTTATACCCCTGTGAAACAGGAAGTTATGGTTGAACAATTTCCTGTTCCTAGTCACCCAGGTGTACTAATAAAATGTAAAATACCAATGGGAATATACTTCAAATATATTTTTCTGATATGAATTTATAGGGGTGCCAACAATTGTTGCACACCTATATTTAACAAATATATTTTTGATAGACCTGTGTTGTGTTTGCAATTGTTTGATATCCATGAGATCAGAGTATTTTTGTGAGTTTTTTTTTAACAAAAGATCAAAAGGTTAAACAATAAAGACAATTATTCACAGCCTTCTTTTCTCATATTTACTAAGGGTGCCAATATTAGTGGAGGGCACTGTACTCCCAAAGTAGCATCTTTACAAACTGTATTTATCATTCATATATTCATCTTCAGGGTGGGATCCGGATCCTATCCCAGAAACACTGGGCATGAGTAAACACACATTCACACATAGAGGCAATTTACCATGGCCACCTACCGGCATGTGTCTGGGAGGTGGGACGAAATCAGAGTACGTGGAGAAAACACACAAGGAAATAGGGAGAACACGTAACCCGAGCTCAGGGTAAACTGGGGATCCTGGAGCTGTGAGGCAACAATGCTATGTGATGCAACACCCTACCACCCTGACTATATGTTTATATGTTTTATCAAAAGACAAATTAACTTATTTACCCTGTACCACTTCTTTGTTCAGGTTTAATGGTTTAATCTTCCTTTCCTTTATAAAATCTCTCTCTTAATCAATGTCTCTCTCTGTAAAAGACGTGTATTCTTCAGTCCTTTTCTTTGGTCATGTCAGACTATGCTAATGCTATGCTTACAGCATCATCTGCTTAGACCTCCCACGCCAACGCAGCCACATTTATGCAAAACAGGGGCAGAGGAAAGAGAAAAACGTTTTTCTTCAAAATTTCTTGCTAATGCACATCATCCTTCTACACTAGGACAGTTTTGTCTTTACTTTTGACTCTTTTTACAAGTGGCTTTTTTCCTGTTTCCCATGAATGTCATTTAGGCTCCACTTGTTAAAGATAAACTTGTAGATTTAATCAGCAGTTGTGGGATCCACAGAGAAAAACATTACATTCTTGTAATTTCTCCAACTCTTCTAATCTTTCCAAGGCCTACTTGTGGACAGTTTGACTCTAAGTGTGTATAAAAAAAAGTGTAACTGCATGTGTGGGCCAGTGAATGTGTCTGCGTATACATTTAGATAAATTTAGAAAATAATTTATAATACGTGTGTGCCTTAGCCATCAGATGAAAAATACATCTGAAAAAATAGAGTCACAAAAACCCAAAAAACAAAACTAGAAAATGTATTTGGGCTAAGCAAATGCTCATTAATAATGATTGCACTGGTGTACACAGTGTCCTACTTCTTGGATCTTGGGGTTTAAATAATCCCAACAGACCTCTTGCCAGCATACTGATTGATTGGAGAGGCCCCTAAAGGTCATATTCATAAAACATTAGGTAGTGATAAACACATTGCTGTCTGCAATTGTTAACCACTAGTTAATATATTGCAGCAGTCATTAGGTGGTGTTTTCCTGGTCTGGTTACTTATCACTAGATTTTTAAAGTTTGAATGCATGTTTCCTGACTTATTTCAGGAAACAACAACAACAACAACAAAAAAAATCCTGTTGGAATTATTATTTTTTTTTTAATCATTCACAATATGATTTCACAAACATGTTGAAAAAATGTAACGGGGTCATGCATATGAAGCTGATGGAGGCATTAGCGCATGTTTAACCAGTGCTCATTAAGAGAGGTAATTTAATGCTATTTATAGTGGTTGTGAATTTATCATATATCACACAAACAGAGCAATTAATTGGGGTCTCTGAGGTCTCTATGGAACTCTGTGATGTGCCTTCATTTAATCAAAGTATATTTTCCATCTTATTATTCGCTATTACCTTCTTTGACTGTTAAGTGTTATACTTTGTTGGAGTTAGTTTTGTAACGTTATCCCTGGTCATATTTTGCTTTGTTCCACCACACAACCCCAGCTTGTCTTGTTGCTTGGGAGCAAACAAGTTCACCCAGAGCCACATCACTAATTCCTCTCTGTAACGCTTTTGACTCACTTGACGAAACAGGCTATTATGGGATCTTCTTCATTAAAGCACTTTTGTCTTCAATATTTTTTAAAAAAATGCACGTTCAAGGCTGCTTTCATTTTCAGGGAAAAAGAAAAATAAGTAAAAAATAACCTTCCTTCTTGTCTCAATAATGTAGCTGTTTTTCTGAGTCTAACAAGATAATTAGATTTCCTGAGTATATGTGGTGACCCTCTTTGTGATGCTTTTAACCCGAGCGGAGTTGCCTTGGCCTCTGTAGGGCTGTCATTTTTAAATATAAATATAGCAGACACACAGGGGCCTGTTGAAGGACTGGGGAGAGAAGGCTAACAGCAGTGCTTCCATTCAGCACATGGCCATTAAAAAAACTTTTAACCAGCCTTGTTATCTCTCCCCTGATTATTTAAGACTTGGAGACTGACCTCCTCTTCACATCCTTATCTTCTTCTCCCTGCTTGTCTCCTCCTTTAGCGTTTTCCATCAGAAGACAGAGCGACATTGTTCGACAACACGTCCGTCCTCCAGAGCTTTTACCTTGGGAGTCGAGCCCATTATCTAGTGAGATGGAAAAGTATGTTACTTTTAACAAAGCAATATCTTTCGCGCTTGTGTCTATTCAGCAAGGAGACAACAGCGGAAATTGGTCCGATAAGCTTGGAGACGTTCACGAATGTGTGGTTCTATTTATTTATTTATTTATTTATTTATTTATTTATTTGCAATCCAGTTCAGTTTTGCTTTCATTTCAGAAGGACAAGAAACAAACTGAAAGGCGTTCATTAAGTCAGCCAGCTGTGCTAAATAGGAGCAAAAATAATCTCTTTTATGATCTCTTCTCTTTAATATCTGATTATCTCTGACTATGCTCTATGGCCGGCATTAGTCATATTATACCATGGGCATGAATGACACTAATGCTGGCCCCATATGTTACTGCTACTGACTGTTCAAACCTCTGATGATGCATTATGGGGGGGGGGGGGGGGGGGGGGGGAATCAGTGGGCTCCACTTGCACAACTCCTTCTCTTTTATTTTCAAGATACTAATGCCAGTGATCTTTGACCCCTGGTCCATAAGAGTCCATAAAGAGGACAAAAGGGGCCAATGTGTATCTAATTACTGCACGATAAGTATCAAGCTCCATCTGTTTTAAAAATGTGTTTTCTTTGGCTAGAAGAATTCTCATAGGAACACGTAGCACTCTCAGAGAGGATTCCTGAGGAATATGCACGCCTCATGGAAAAAAATAATAAAACTCTCACCGAGAGCCTTGAACAACCATGCATTTAAGAAAGCCAATAAAGACAAGTCTACACAAGCAGAAAACCTATAAGTACTCCAGCCTAGGGAATGAACTGTGATATGGAGGGATTGAATTCAGGCCTGCTTTTAGAATTCCAGTAGAGTGGGGAGATGAAAATCACCCAAATCAGAACTCTAGATAATAGGGATTAGTGAGAATAACGGTCCAAAGAGCCCCCATATTCTTTTAAGCGGCCCCATTGCCAGTGTGTAAATATTTTCTTGAAATGTACCCAAAACACTGAGTCCATTGAAATCAGCGGCTTGGGTTGTCATTAAATCTCGCTTACTCTGCAAACTAAATCCGTTTACCTATGCAGCACTTAAAACAGGACGTGGCGTGCTCATGAAAGGCTATTCTTAGGTGAACTCTCATCTACTAGCCCATCTCCTGGCTGCTCGACTGAATAAACGCCAATGTTGGCCCTCAAAAGTATCCCACAAGGGACGTGGGAGGGCAACCCTGATGTACAGAGTATTTAGTGTCTGCACTGAGATGAAGGCAGCTTGTTTGGATGAGGAATGGGGGTTGGTGTAGATAAACATAGTGCCGAGGAACCAATCAGAGACAGAGAAGGCCATTCAGGAAGTACGAGTGGGTTTTTGGAACAGGGCTGGAGCCCAGGGACCATCCTGAAAGCTTATCTGTTGCTTTGGCTCATTTATGTTTGTTCTGTTTTGATGTGTGGATTTCTGAAGTGCTATAGAGGACAACTGTGTGCCCCTTGCTGTGTGGACACACAGAAGCCTTCATGAGTGCATACCCAAACACATGTGGCACCAATGTGGGAAGGTTCTTGATAATTGTAGAAAGTCAATTTAATTGTAGATGTGTTTTAAATGCTAACATGCTTCAGGTTTAAACAACAAGGCCTCAGAACAAGAAGGAATTTTTTTGCAGCCATTATAGTAAAGTCACATGAACTTTACAAGTAAGCACATGATTCACATTTGAAACTTTTTTTACAATTTAATTTATTTTTATTTTTTTTTAGAAACTTCATGTTATTTTGTAATTGTAATTTCATATGTAACACCTGTGATTTTTTTTATATGTACATATTATTCATTTATTTTCACGTGATTTTTTACACAATTCATTTATGTTGACATGATTTTTACATGATTCATTTACTTTGACACATTCATTTCTCCCATGCAAGCCATGTGCTTTTACTTGCACATGTATGCTGTTTTTACATGTGATTCATTCACATCCATATTGGGCAATGTGTTTAATTTTTCAGATGTGATTTTCTCACAACAATAATTATTTTTCACATTTGGTCACACTGTTCCCCTTAAGTCAAGTATTTACTTGAGGATCCCTCAAGTAGCTGGATCCTTCTTGTTTATATACAATAATCTGGTACCTTTACATTGTATTCCAATGAGTTGGCCTGGTGATCTTAAACCACATAAAGAAATTTTTTTTGTTCCTCTTTTGGTTGCTCCCGTTAGGGGTCACTACAGCAGATCATTGGTCTGAATATTTGATTTGGCACAGGTTTTACGCCGGATGCCCTTCCTGATGCAACTCTCCCAATTTATCCAGGCTTGGGATCGGCACTGGGTGCAACCCAGTGGCTGAGTTGGTTTCCTGCCCATGAATCGAACTCAGGCTGCAGGATCGCGGGATCCTTAGCTGCTGGACCACTAAGGACCTATAAAGAAATAATTATCCTCCTTACAAAATACAAACAAAAGAAAATCAGTGTAGCTGCTATTAATACTTTGCACATTGTAGACATGTGCACTGGTCACAGACTAGGTTTTTACAGAGAATATTACACCTACTTGGGATCGGTTGATATGAAGGGTTGGTTGATATGAAATGTATATGATATATGTATTTTTTTTAGATTTTTTTTTTATGTTTGATGTGATTTTTCAAGGGAAATTGAATAAAATCATCCATAAGTATGTGCCTCTGAAAATCAATAAGCTTTATTGTGGAAATAAAAGCAGGCAAAAGTTTAGAGAGTGTCTGAGTTGGGTCCTATCAGCCCTTTTCTCTTTCTCTCTCTCTCTGGCTGAAGAGCAAAGCCTGACAGCGGTCTGAGTAATGAAGACAGATGTGGCCTGCTATCAGGAAGCCACTTACCGCGGTTTGATGTAACCTTAAACATTGTGGATGGCTTGATGGCGGTCGCCACAAAGAAACTAATTAATGAATAGTGATTCTGAAGAGGGCGATGCACTGTGCATTTGTACATGAAGCCCAAGCGCTAATTAAAACATGTTCAAATATCATGCCACAACTTCTTAGGCTGCGTTTTCTATTTCCTATTCAGCCACAGGTCTTAACACCCTGCATAGAAAGAAAAATGCAGATTAAACAGTTTATCTCTATAAGCACTGTTTTAACTTGTAGCTCTTATTGCAGGTCTGAAGCATAAAGCACAATATAACCTGAGCCACATTTCTGTCTACACATTTAAATAACCTCTTCTTTCTATTTTTTTGCAATAAAACTGTTCACCTGTAAGTTGAGTCAGATATATCAGAAACAAAACACCTTAGGGGGAGGACTGATAAAGAACACACACAGCCTCATCTACCCTCCCACATGTGCACACACACACCTACAGACCTGCCTAACCTGCCCTGCTTTTATAATCCCCTCTGGTGCTAGATCTGATGTTAAGTGGAGACCTGTATGTGTTGTAACAACAGAGCACTCTATGCCTGAAAAGAGAGAGAGAGAGAGAGAGAGAGAGAGAGAGAGAGAGAGAGTGAGTGTGAGAGTGTCAGTCAGTCGTTTAAAAGAACAGGTGTGAAGCTGCTCTCATCAGAGGAGTTGTTGGACCTCACAAAGGGGCCTTTGTTCATTTTTTCTTTCAATCAAAAGCCCTAATGACTTGGTCTAAGAAAGAAAATAGTGATATTTGAAACTCAGATTAGAGATGCAGCTTCTGTCCAGGACTTCTTATTAGAACAACTTAAAACTTAATGGCTTTCGAAACATCTTGCCATCAAAATTTCTAGGAATGTTAAAGAAATGATGAAATTAACAGCAATTAAGTAGTGAACCATATCAATGAAAAAAAAAAATTAATATGCTTTACCATGTCAGGTTAGTGCCTAAGAAGTGCCAAACTACAGTACCCATGAGCCACTGCATGTCACATGACCATGTCCCATTGTACTTGCACTCCTGTGTCCTGTTTCACCTTAATTAACACCACTATTTATGTTCTAGTTTTTCTGTATGTCTTTGTCTATCTTCTGTAGGCGTTCATGTTGTGTCTGCGGACTGCTTTGCCTACCATTGTTTTTGACCATAGTCTGTATGTTTTGTTGTTTTTTTTTTTGTTCATTCACAGTTTTAGCTGTTAATTTTGCACTGTTCAAAATAAAAGTCTGCACTTGCATCCTTGTTCCCATCCATAACATGACATGCCATTTACCATTACATGAAGTGTAAAGCTTTGGAATGATCTGTGATGTGTGCTTGCTTACTATAGCATTTTGTGGCAGTTACAGAGGAAAGAAGTAACTATATCGGCTGCTATATACAAAAAAAATGTCCCTCCTTAATGTCTAACTCTATGAAGTGTTTCACTCTGTGTGATCACCTGATACAACTAGGATGCATTAATCTACAGTCTGAGCTACAAAGAAATCAGCCGTAGCATTGCTTCTTCATAACATTTTGTGTATTTTTCTTATGACCATTTGAGGTGCTGTCATATTTGCTTACAAAAGTCTAAAATAATACACAATAAGACATTTGAATGTAGCCATATATTTATATTGTTTCATTTTTGAAAGACATGCCATGCTAGCCCAGTTATTCTGAGCTGTACTAGATTTGTAGAAGTTCAATTTATGTTCAAGCAAGTCTATGATAAAATATAAGTTTGATTAAGTGAGATCCTCAGTGTTCACTCTGTCTTTTCTTCAGTACCAGCAGCAGAGAGTAGCCCCATGGCAGACCGTGATGTCTCAGTGGCATGTGTGGCCTGTGGTGGTGGTGGCGGTGGTGGTGTTGGTGGCCCTGATTCCCTACACTGTGTACCGAATGCTGACAGCCTTCCATAACCCTCCTCCACATACTCTCTTCAACATAGCTGCCATCTGTTTTGGCATCCTATCTGAAATCCTGCTGCTCAGGTGAGTGTCGATGACTCGTAGCCATCATGAGATCCATAGTGATGGTACAGTTTCACTGTGGAGCACAGATCAGAATAACGGCGAGTAAAGAAAGCAGGAAATCCGGACACGCTGATGAAGATGAATAAATAAATAAATAAATAACTTTAGATGAGTAGACATTAATACAATTCACAGTCAAAACAAATATAAAAAAACATACATGAAGCAAAGCTAGAGCTGTGAATATTCACGGTATTCATGTTGGTGTGATATCAGTGCAAAATGTGCAAGTGTACTGTTTAGAAGCTAATTAATGAAGATTACTGAATCCTACACATAAAGCTAAATGTGTAAAATGGGACATGACAGCTACACAATGTGCAAAAAAGGTACAAATGCCTGTTTAATAGCAAGAAACCGACTGGGTCTCTCTTACAGCAAGACACCTAAATGGGGGTTACACCCCAGGGTGAGTAAGAAGCCTGCTAAACCTGTTTGGGAGAGAGGGAGGAGGGGAGGCTAAAATTAATTTGGTGGTTGGGGGCTTTGTGGTTGCCAGAAGGTATGCACATCTGTGGCTGTCTAATTGCGGAGATGACAATAAACCATGTGACTCACACCACCCACAAACCTCCACCACACTGCTCCATCAGAGAGAGAGAGATTCAGCCTCTTATATAAGCACTTCTAATCAGAATCCATGCTTTGTCTGATTAATATAGAATTATGGTGAGTTATATAGCTGAGATGTCTATGTCTGCATGTAGCTCTGCTTTCATCATGCAACCAATCATAGAATTGCTCATATAATAAATTTTTATTTCTTCTGCACTGAATATTGCATGACATACTGGTTTTAATTATGCAATATAATAGATTAGCAACATTTCACAAGCTTGCCAGCTACCTATACTACAGTTGCAATCAAAATTATTCAACCCCCATTGCAAATCAGGTTTATTGTCAAAATTTACAGACTTTCAGCTGTTTGCAATGAACATATCAAACAAAAGCAATTGAAATAGTTCAACACAAAAGTGAAATGTGAAGGCCAATGTATGGTAACCCATACTTGGAATTTGTCCTCTGCATTTGACCCATCCAAGTTAGTGCACACACATCAGAAGTTGTGAGTAGTGAACACACACACACACACTACAAACCATGAACACACCCGGAGCAGTGGGCAGCCATTTTTGCTGCGGTGCCCGGGGAGCAGTTGAGGGTTAAGGGCCTTGTTCAAGTGCCCAACAGTGGCAGCGCTGGGATTTGAACTCACGACCTTCCAATCAGTAGCCCAACTTCTTAACCACTGAGCTACCACCGCCCATAAACCGCATTTCCCTAACCGGGAATCAAACCCGGGCCGCAGCAGTGAGAGCGCAAAATCCTAGCCACTAGACCACCAAATGCTTCAAGTGGTTTCCCCAGATTCAACTGAAAATGCAACTTATAATGACTTCTCCAGTTTCCAAATAATTCAACCCCTTCATGGCAAGCATCTTTAGTACTTAGTAGAGGACCCTTTTGCTGTTATGACCTGCTGCAAACAAGATGCATAGCCAGACATCAGCTTCTGGCAGCGTTCCTGAGGAATCTTAGCCCATTCCTCATGAGCAGTGGCCTCCAGTTCAGTAATATTCTTGGCTTTGCGTGCTGCAACCGCCTTCTTCAAATCAAAATGTCAGGTGACTGTAGAATCTTCCAGGACTTCTTCTGCAACCAAGCCTTGGTGGAATTTGAGGTATGCTTGGGATCATTGTCCTATTGGAAGGTCCAATGACGCCCAAGCTTCAGCTTCCTCACAGATGGCATGACGTTTTCTCCTAGCATTTCCTGATACTTCAATGAATCCATCTTGCCTTCCACACGCTGCAGGTTTCCAGTGCCAGAGGATGAAAAGCAACACCAGAGCATCACCGAGCCACTACCATGCTTAACTGTGGACAAGTGTGTTCTTTCTTCATTCTTCTTTCTCCAGACATACCACTGATCCATCGTTACTGTGCTCACTGAAACCTCAGTGCCTGTTGCCACCAAGTCTTGCTGCAGGTCTTTTGCAGTCACTCAAGGGTTTGTCACAACCTGCCTTCTCAGAAATCTGGTTGCAGCCGTTGATAGCTTCCTATTTCTGCACCATCCAGGTATTTCATGTGTTCTAGCTCAAGCACACCTGGTTCAACTGATGAACTTGATTAGTTGAAAACTAAAGGACTTCAAAACTCCTGTTTTGCATATTTGTGCTGCTGTGAGGGATTATATCCAGGGGGTTGAATAATTTTGAGACTGGAGAAGACATTATAAGTTGCATTTACAGTTGAATTTGGGGAAACCAATTGAAGCATTTGTTGTGTTGAACTGTTTAAATTTGTTTGTGTTTGATTTGTTCATTGCAAACAGCTGAAGGTCTATAAATTTTGACAATAAACCTGATTTGCAATGGGGGTTGAATAATTTTGATTGCAATTGTAGGTATTAAATTTACAGTAACCTCTTAATGTTTATTCTCAGCAGTACCTAGCTGTTGTTAGTAGTACCAGGCCAAGCTAGTGTTCGACCTACATATGTAAAATGATATATCATGTACTCAAAACCTGTAATGCTAGCAAGATATTAAGCATATATGCATTCAAAATCTCTATCACCAATACGGATCAACAATTTTGATGACATAATTCTGCACTTCAGCTTCTCATGAGATTTTCTGTCCAGTCAAATGCACTCTAGAACCTGAAGTGTCCCACCTCCAACATTGTAAAAATTACCTTGCCTAATTGCTATTGGCTATTTTTAAAAGGGGGAGGAGCCACTCTGTATGTTCCACCCTGACTTCCTGTTTCAGCGGAAATTACCTCAACACACTGAATAATGCTGCGCTTTTCAAGGCACTTCACAGGGACTTTAAGGGTGTACTCAGAGTAGGCGATCTGTACCGTGCCTGAGCATGTTTGACCCCCAAAGTCCAGCTTGTTTTACTAGTGTGATTGCTCTGTACTGTGCCCGGGTATAGCACGCTGAACTGCGCCCAGACCGGCTTGAAAAGGTGGGCACAGTTCAGTTGGACTCAGGCACGGTATGCATCTAGTGTGATCGCTAACCGTGGTCGTGCACGAAACTCGAAACATGATGTCAATGATGCAACTGTCAGCTGTGTCCGTAAAAATCTTCTGATACGTGCAGCACAATTAGTGAAAATCGCTGTGCTCCATAAGTGATAAACCTATTAGACATGGGAGAGGGCCATGTGTCACTGCTCCCCAAACAGCTCCAAATAAGCCACAATAAAAATAAACTTTATTTTATATAACGCCTTTAAAAGTAGCTTCTCAAGGCGCTTTACATAAAAAAAACACAATCGTATAGATACAAATCATAAAAAATAAGCATACATTCCAACAGTAAAAAAAATTTCAAAAGTCAAGTAAAAGATAACCTAAAAAAGTATGTTTTAAGATAAGTAACAATACAACGCTGGGCTCCATTGTGTTGTGCGAGATCGCATTGCAATGACATAAGCGTGCTCAGGCCTAGAACGTTAAGTGCAATGCGACTACAGTCCACTGGGGGAGTGGGGGGGGGGCAATCGTGCTTGGGCATGGTACAAGGCAACCAGGCCTAGTGTGAGTATGCCCTAAGTGACATTAGTTAACACAAACAAACCGCATACTTCAGCATTAATGCACCATAAATAACATTAACAAAGTAACTAACACTTGTACTAATTATATATGGTTAAATAATAAACCAAATAATGAACATCCTAAACCAGTGTTTACAGAATGACCAATATAAACCAACACCTAATTGGGCAATTAAAACCAGACACCGGGATTGGTAGCAAGCTAGATAATGTGACATAAATTATTACTGTAGATTGTGTAATTAAAACCATTATCCAAGTTCACTAGTAAGCTAGCTATAATTTGGTAAATTGTTATATTGTCTAATTAAATCCAGCAACCAGATGCTAGCTAATGTTAGGTAAACTATTGTAATGATGTCATATTATCAAGTTTGTGATTGGTTGACCTGTCAGTCAGCCTGTCAGAGCTGTCTGCAGGAGGACAGTTTTGACCTTCTAAGGACAAGAAAACTGCTACTTAAAAAAAAAAAAAAAAAAAAAAAAAAACTACACTAAAAGAGCCAAAATGTTTCCTTTTGTTTACTGAGGTTAAGGTGAGGGTTAGATGTTGGTGTAGGCATAGCATTAATTAGCTGCATTAATAATTATGTCAAGGGAAGGTCCTCACATAAGGCATAAGATTCTGTGTGTGTGTGTGTGTGTGTGTGTGCGTGCGTGCGTGTGTGTGTGTGTGTGTGTGTGTGCGTGCGTGTGCGCATGTGACTAGGCTTTTTACACAGTATTACAAAATGTTTTTCCAGAATTTCTTGACCGTGTGTGTGTGTGTGTGTGCGCGCATTTGTGTGTGTTTGTGTGCTGTATTCATTACAGACCCCTGCTGTGTGAAGTATTTGCTGGAGTTTGATTAAGTTGAGCTAAATTTCATTAGATTTCAATAAACACCCTTTCCTCTCAAAGGCTCAGTTTACCTCACTACTTTCGCCATTGTAATCACCAAAGCAATGAGCCAACCACAAAGAAATGAAAGCACTTTGAAATACACACCCTGCAGACCGTGTGTGTGTATGTATGTGTGTGTGTGTGTGTGTGTGTGTGTGTGTGTGAGAGAGAGAGAGAGGGCTGGGGTGGGGTGGGGGGTGTCTGTGAGTATGTGTATGATTATGATTTCAAAAGCATCAAATGTCTTTGCTTCATATTTATGCAATACTTCTTTCTCCAAAGGGGAACAGACATTAATTTTCCTTCTAGGAATACACGTCACACTCACAGACAAGTCATTACAGCCACATCGCCACCAGAAATATGAGTCTCTATTTCTGCCACTTGTGAAAGGTGTGCGCGCTATTGACATGATCAATGAGGGGTAAAATTAAAAGCTGCATTGATCTCCCTTTATTTTTTTCCTATTTCAACCCCTGCAATTCTGCGGCACCATTTTCATGTATAACAATTTCTTCTGCATTTCCCAGCATAATGTGGTGTTTGAAATAGGAATTTAGGCCTAACCTAGTACATGATTGAGATGTCATCATTAGGGTGAGCATGCTGGTTAAAGGATATTATGAGGTGTTAGGTGTGGAGCAAAGGTCCAGCAGAGCTCGATATCTGACAATCAAATATACATCTGAAATCACTAGGCAGCCAGAGGAAAATTAAAGGGAACATAATAAATGAATCTGCTGTTATCTTGCAAGACCACATATATATATGATATAGTCTGTATACACTATATGGCCAAAAGTATGTGGACACCTGACCAATCACACCCATATATACTTGTTGAACATCCCATTCCAGATTTAGTCCCTGCTTTGCTGTTATAATAACCTCCACTCTTTGGGAAGGCTTTCCACTAGATGCATTACTGAGGTCAGGCATTGATGTCAGGCGAGAAGGTCTGGTGCATAATTAGTGTTCCAATTCATCCCAAAGGTGTTCAACCATACAAAACCAGCACTCCAAAAAATGACCTCTTACCAGTACAGAAAAGAACAGTGTACAACAAACTGTAAAAGGTTGAATTAAGGTGGGTTTATCTGCTCACTTCACAGATGTGTTTTAAAGAGCACAAGGAACTGTATTACACTGTGGGGAAAAAAGTAAAATATGTCTCCTCTAATACTTTTCCCATGTGGCCATGCATGGACACTCTGTTTAATGAGAATTGTGCTGAGGTAATGAGGGGACAAGAGCTATATTAAGATTCCCATATTAGGCAGTTAACCGGCTCAATGCTCTGAATAAGATAGAAGTTCTCATGAGTGTGGCAGGTCTTATACAAGGCTCAGAGATTTCCTTTCTGTAGGAAAGAGGGTTCAAATCACTACAAAATGGATTGGGTGTTACCACCACTCAGAAATTAGATAGATTTAAGTGGAACTGGTACTATTGTAGAATGATTGCAAACATTTATCATTTATTATAGATCATTTCAAAATATCAATCAACTGCTATGAAAAAGTATTTGCCTTGATTTCTTCTGTTTTTGTGTATATCTCATACTAAATTGTTTCAGAAATTAAAACAAAATCTAAGATAAAACAAAGGCAACCTGAATAAACACAAAATACAGTTTTTAAATGATAATGTTATTTATTGAAGCAAAAAAGTTATCCAATACCAACTGGGCCTATGTGAAAATGTATTTGTCCCCATAGTTACTAATTCCCCAAATCTATGAAACTGCATTAATAATGGGGTTCAGCTGGACTAGACGCAACCAGGCCTGATTACTGCAAACCCTGTTCAATCAAATCAACACTTCAATAGAACTTTTTCAACAGAAAAATAGAACAGAATTCCACAAAAAGAACATCATACCTACAGTCAAGCATGGTGGGGGTAGTGTGATGGTGTGGGGATGCTTTGCTGCTTCAGGGCCTGAGCAACTTACAATAATTAAGGGAAACATGAATTCTGCTCTCTACCAGAAAATCCTAAAGGAGAATGTTCGGTCTTCAGTCCATAAGTTGAAACTCAAGTGCAACTGGATTATGCAGCAAGACAATGATCCAAAACATAGGAGTAAATCCTAGTTCTAGAAGTAAATGAAAGACTGATCTCCAGTTATTGGAAATGTTTGGTTGCAGTTATTGCTGCTAAAGGTGACACAACCAGATTTTAAGTTTAAGGGGGCAATTAGATTTTCACATGGCTGACAGGTGTTGAATAACTTTTTTGCATCGATAAAAGAAAGAAAGATATAAAAACTGTATTGTGTGTTTACTCAGGTTGCCTTTGTTGTATGTTGTATTTTGTTTGATGATCTAAAACTATTTAGTATCAGATACAGTCCTCTCCACTAATATTGGCACCCTTGATAAATATGAGCAAAGGTGGCTGTGAAAAATTGTCTTTATTGTTTAATGTTTTGATCTTTTGTTCAAAATATTCACAAAAATACTCTACTCTCATGGACATAAAACAACTGCAAACAAAACACAGATTAATCAAAAATATATCTTTGTTAAATATAGGTGTGCAACAATTATTGGCACCCTTTTAGTCAATACTTTGTGCTACCTCCCTTTGCCAAGATAAGAGCTCTGAGTCTTCTCCTATAATGCCTGAGGAGGTTGGAGAATACATGGCAAGGGATCTGAGACAACTCCTCCATACAGAATCTCTCCAGATCCTTAAAATTTCGAGTTCCATGCTGGTGGACTCTCCTCTTCAGTTCACCCCACAGGTTTTCTAGATCCAGCCCATTTTAAGCTTTCTGGCAGAGGCAGTCAGGTTTTCATTTAATATCTGTTGATATTTGATAGAGTCCATGATGCCATGTCACCTAACAAAATATCCAGGTCCTCTGGCAGAAAAACAGCCCCAAAACATTAAAGAGCCACCACCATATTTAATCATGGGAATGAGGTACTTTTCCATATGGCTACCTCTCTGTGTGCGCCAAAACCTTCTCTATTTTGGTTTCATCTGACCATAGAACCCCATCCCATTTGAAGTTCCAGGAGTGTCTGGCAAACTGAAAATGCTTAAGTTTGTTTTTGGATGAGAGTAGAGGGTTTTTTCTTGAAACCCTTCCAAATAACTTGTGGTGATGTAGGTGACTTCGGATTGTAGTTTTTGGAGACTTTCTGACCCCAAGACGCAACTAACTTCTGCAATTCTCCAGCTATGATCCTTGGGGGTTTTTTTGGCCACTCGAACCATCATCTTCACAGTGTGTTGAGACAATATAGACACACGTCCAATTCCAGGTTGATTCATAACATTTCCAGTTGACTGGAATGTCTTAATTATTGCCCTGATGGTGGAAATGGGCATTTTCAATGCTTGTGCTATTTTCTTATATCCACTTCCCATTTTGTGAAGCTCAACAACTGTTTGCAGCACATCACACCTATATTCCTTGGTCTTACCTATTGTTATTAATGACTAAGGGAATTTGTCCTATGTGTTACCTCATATTTATACCCCTGTGAAACAGGAAGTCATGGTTGAACAATTTCCTGTTCCTAGTCACCCAGGTGTACTAAAAAATATATAAAATATCAATGGAAATATATGTTCAAATATATTATTCTCATATGAATTCATAGGGGTGCCAATAATTGTTGCACACCTATATTTAAAAAAATTATTAATCTTTTTATAAACCTGTGTTGTGTTTGCAATTGTTTGATATCCACAAAAACAGAGTATTTTTGTGATAAAGACAATTTTTCACAGCCTTCTTTGCTCATATTTACCAAGGGTGCCAATATTAGGGCACTGTAGGAGGGCACTGTATACACACACACACACACACACACACACACACACACCGATCACCAATCAGCCATAACATTAAAACAACTGAGAGGTGAAGTTAATAACATTGATTATGTAATTATATTGGCGCCTGTCAAGGGGTGGGATATATTATCCAGCAAGTGAACAATCAGTTCTCAAAGTCGATGTGCTGGAAGCAGGAAAAATGGACAAGCATATGGATCTTGATCAAGGGCCAAATTGTGGAGGCTAGAGACTGGGTCAGAGCATCTCCAGAATGGAAGGTCTTGTGGGGCCTTCCTGGTATTCCTGGTATGCAGTGGTTAGTGTGTATATATATATATATATATATATATATATATATATATATATATATATATATATATATATATATATATATATATATATATATATATATATATATATAATATTTTAAATATATAAATTTTTAATTTTTAAAGAAGGGAATATGTGAGCAGTAGAAGTTTAATATATTGGTTGATTTTTCCTGTCAACACTTGATTTGAAGAAATTATCTGGTCTGTTGGTTCCTCTGAGAATGGATCCATAAATGCATTCATTTCTAACACCAAATTATTCTCGCTGTGTATAATGATTTGAAATAAGATGTTGGTAGATAGTCCTGCAGAAAATTGACTTTTCCTGATTCTCAGTTTCAGTGCGTGTGCATGTGCGTGTTCAGGGTGGCCTTGTATAATGACAAACTCAGAGTTACAGATTCTATTATGCAGTTTAGTGTTCCACAGAAACCCTTATCTGTGTACAGAAATGAAGTAATCTCTGAATCATTTCAATGAAACTGAAAATTGGGTACACACACATACACACACACACACTACCTCTCCTGTTGGTTTTGAGTCTTTTGCAATATAAGTAACTGGAATAATGCTCCGGGTGCTCTGCATCATTAGCAAATGAGCAGCCGGCTTTTATTAGCCTCCGACTTGTAAATAATGCATTAAATTCTCAGCGTAAACATGATCAACTGTTCGCCATGTTCATGATGGAAACAGAATGTTGCTTGACTTCCCCTAGTCGTTCAGCAAATTCAATGTGAAAGCTGATCTTTACGGAAATAGTGATACAAATACAAGATCACCCCAGGGTGTCCTTCCCTGCTAACAGGGGAAATTAAAATTTGACATGTACGCTTTTTTTTTCTTTTTTTTTACTTTCTCCACTGTGCTCAACTTGTTTCATTGTTTATGAGAAAACAAACACAGGGGCTGTTTGTAATCAAGGCAAAATGCTCCTAATAACCGTTTTCTTTGGGTAAAGAATGTACCTTATGAGCTGGTAATTAATATCATGGCTGCGCTGCTAATCTGCTGTTGTTCCAGCTCTCATCATACTCGCATTAGTGAGCTGTAATTTTACGGCAGGAAATTGGTTTATGTTTAAACAACATGTTAAATAGCTGCAAAGAAATGGTTGCTCAATGCTGTGGTCAAGGAGGACTTGTAAATCTGTATACAGATCTACCTCAAGGGGCAAAACAATGTGTGCATGTGTTAAAGCACATTACATTTCAGATTCAGTTTAGAAGTGACTTCATTCTGTAATTGTCTACCACATTTTTTAGGCCAAGTAGTGTACTAAGGCTGTTGAGAATGTGCTCAAAAAGTGTCCAGCATGCTTTGCAGTTTTACTGCAGAAGACCTGCAGGAGGCCTGACTTAACGCCGTGGTTTTCAGCCAAACCTGTCTTTAAATGAGGCCTTCTGAATCATCAGTACTGTATAGAGCTAGCCTTATTTAAAATAATTCATGAAACAACAACAAAAAAAAAAAAACACACACAAAAAAAGAAAGAAAGCAGACAGGGAATAAAATAAGATATTTTGTCCATTCTGATACAGCATATACTTTTAGAGCAGTTTTCAGGCTTCAATGTATGTAAGTTTGTTGGCTCTGATTACCAGATACCCATTAGTGTGTACTTCTTAGCACAAATATTTTAGGACAAATTTAACCCTAAACCAATGACAAAACTCACAGCAGGTCAGAAATCACCTTGGGACATTTTCAAAATTTACGACTTGAGTTAAAATTAAAAGTCAATCAATACTTGCACAGAAAGTATTCAGAGTTGGGTTACTCAGAAACTTAAGTTGATTGTCTGGGTATCTCATTTAGATTATTCAACTAACCTTTATGTAGTTCATGCCTCTGAGGTTGCCAGATTTTTAAAGAGTAAAACATGGTGAAACAGGGTTTTTAAAATAGCACTTGATCTAGCACATCCTATTATTTTGCATTTATTTATTTATTTTATTTATATTGTGTGCTGACAGTTAATTGTGCACACAACTTAAAGTACTTAATCAAGGTCATTAACCCATAATGTTTGCAGGATGTAGAATATCAGTATTATTTCACTATTTTGAGTTGTCAAATTAATAAAATAATATTTTGGTTAATTTGACATGCTCTCCCATAAAGAGGACATGCCCATGCATTAACGGATATTATGTAATAATATTATGATAATACTACAATAATAATAATAATAATAATAATAATTATAATAATAATAATAATTTCTTTGCAGCTATTTAGCATGTTGTTTAAACATAAACCAATTTCCTGCCGTAAAATTACAGCTCACTAATACACTCATACCAGCATCACACACACCACCATGTCAGTGTAACTGCAGCGCTGGTCAGCAGTGATCCTACAGTGATCCTTTTTTATTGATGTAGGATCACTGCTGACCAGCGCCGCAGTTACACTGGCATGGTGGTGTGTGTGATGCTGGTATGAGTGTATCAGGCACAGCATTGATGCTGGGTTCTTAAATACCTCATTGCTGTTGCTGGGCATCAGTGTCTGATGGACTAGTGATTCAGGAAACTCTTATGCAAAACTCTATGATAATTCATGACTATTATATATTATTTCTACCCTTTGATTTGTTGTGTTTATCATGAAAAAGAAAAGCATAACGACATTTAAGATAAGCAAAATCTAAAATTAAAATGATTTAAATATTGTTTTTAGAATATAGTGTATATTATATTGATAATATATTGTAAAAATATGTGTCTTACTATATACAAAAGATTGTTCCCTTTTATATATGAGATTAAAATATGAATCATAAGGTCATGATGATTCATATACAGTATTTTACATATGATTTATGAATAAATACTATATTGACAATATTTGAGAAAATGTTATTATAGGTAGGCATTGTAGAAAAACTATACTCACTGGACACTTTGTTGACATCTGTTACTGTGCACAGTTTGTCAGCCACCTCTACGCACTCTATATATCAATAAAAAAGGATCACTGTAGGATCACTGCTGACCAGCGCCGCAGTTACACTGACATGGTGATGTGTGTGATGCTGGTATGAGTGTATCAGGCACACCATTGTTGCTGGATTCTTAAATACCTCATTGTCGTTGCTGGGCATGGACACAGACTTGAGTTAAACATTACCTCAACAGCCTACCACTAACAATACATATCATGTTCAATAAAGAGATGCTGCTATCAAAGTGGGATGCAGTAGTACTGTATATTGGACTACAGGATCACTATAAAAAAGCCATTTTAAACTTTCAGTTAAATATCAAAATTGTTGATTTGAGATGGTAGGAATGATAATAACAAAGCATCATATAACTAGAGCAGAGTATGTCTTAAATTATATTAAACAAGCAACATGGCTAAAGACTGATTTTGGGAAGCTTAAACTGAATGAGGTCAGTGTTTGTTTTTGGAAGAAAGGGGATTGGTTAAACAGTGGGAACATTTGTCTTATTTCCACCCCCAAAGTCTCAAAATTGATCTTGACTCATGGGCAGAGTGTAGCCTCAACAGCAAAGTGCAAGTGTGTGTCATTGCTGAGCACACAGAATGGACATACACTCGCACGCAGAGGCTTCTCTGCACTCCTGATTCACTGCTTCATGCTTGCAAATAGCTTTGTGTGCTCTCAATACCTCAAGCTCTCTGTTAATAAGCACTTTCACTAACAGTGTTATGTTCGCTCAGATCTGGAGCCCTACACAGTCCTTAATTAATTATGCTGTTTAAACCATAGGTGTGGATATAGAAATGAGAATTATTGCTGAATGTTTAAAAATGATTGCTAATAAATTGTTTTTCCATTAATCTTTGCGATGATAGTGAATTTAATCCAAGGACTTAATTGAAAATGAGATGTTTTTGGATTGTTGTGCCATGAGCATCTTTTATTTACTTTGATTGCCCCCACCTAACTTTAGACAGCCTAAGACGGCGCTCATGTTGCTGGTACAACATTACAGTTCAGCTACACAGCTAATTAGAATCAACTATGAAGGAAGATATATCACAGTCCTCTGCACATACAGTTCTGTTTGCGCTGTATGTACAGTTTGTTTGATGGAGTACAGTGAGTGCTATCTGATGCATTGTTCCCCAGAGACACTTGATGCAAATTAACAGCCATCGTAGTGTGTGCAAAAAGCTTATTTCACCTCTCCTAATTAATAGCAAGGGAGTTATTTACATGCAAGGTTTTTTTTTTGTTTTTTTTTAATGTTTTCCTCTGTTCTTCATGTCCATGTGAACATTGGGATTAGCTGATGTCTCTATGTGACTGCAAATGTATGTGCTGTTTTGAAAGTGATGGGTTTTGGCTCTGAATGAAAATTAATTTGCCCGATTAAAAAAAAAACTTGGTTAAAGACATGGGAATATGAAAAATCTACTTGAAGGAATAGTTAATTTAACTTTTCATTTAGGTTCTTTCAGATGAATTTTAACACTGAGGATTTAGGAACTTTGGAATTTAGAGCCAATAGTAAACAAGAGAGCAGAATGTGGTCTTTTCTTTCTGAAAAAAAGAAAAACAAAATGGAGAAAATGTCACTCATGGCTGGAAAAAACAAACAAACAAACAAAAAATAGCTAGCTACCTAATGTTAGCTATTTACTCAACTTTAACTTACCACACCATTACAGCCTATATTCACCTGACTTTTACTCTACCAGGTGAAGAGATCTCTGTTTAACTCCTAATTCTGGATGGATCTAAAACCTCAGCTCCAGGTTGATTACCAATGAACCTAATAAGGCATGGGGCCTGAGAAAGACCTAGGTCAAATTAGGTCATATATTTGCTGGTATGTTAGTGTTTATCTAAGTTTTTTTTTTGTGTCATAAACTGTTCCTCTCAAGTTTTGGGTCCCCCAAGCCTCCTAAAGTATTCTGCCCTTCCTAGAGTAGGTGCCAATGGTTTAATTGTAGCATTTACTATTTTTGATGCTTTTGATATGGCAGTACGGGAGACATAAATATATGTTTTTCTGCTTTTTCAGTTAAAGCAGCAGTCAGACCAAGAGCAAATAAAATTCACTCACCAGTAACAATTTGTGGTTACATTGGCTTTGTGCCAACTTTATCTAGGTGTGTTTTATGTTGTGAGTACATGAATGTTGGTCTTATGAGCAGGTAGAAAACAAAAGGATGAGTAGTTTTGCATTTTGGTGTCAATAAACGGGTTGGTCAATAAAAAAAATAGGGTCACACTGCAAAAAAATAAATAAAAATCATCTTAGCAAGTGAAAATATCTTGAATATGGTCAAATGTATCTAGTATTTCGTATTATAAGATTAAAGTAAACCAAACATAAGAACCTTTTTCTAGACATTATTACTCATTTCATTCTTTTTCTATTGGCAGACAATTTTGTTTCTTTTTAGAAATAAATGCTTCAAATGAGTAAAATTATCTGCCAGTAGAACAAGACTATTTCAAGCTTGAATTGAGTACAAATAGTTTGAAATAGGTTTAATAATCTTATATTTGGTTTACATTTGGTTTTATTTATTTTAAAATAGGAAATACTAGATAAATTGGACTATATTCAAGGTATTTCCACTTGCTAAGATGTTATTTTTTTGCAGTGCAAATGTGCTGTATATCACCATTTAATTTTTCTTTCAGCATATACCATATACCTCATGAGTGTCTGTTTTCACACATTGAGCTAGTCTGTATTTCTGTTTGGGCAGACACATTGTTTGATTTGTTTGTTATTTTCCTTTTATGGCAGTGATAGAAGTGGGTGTGGCCTAAACTGGAAGTTATTTTTTAATTATATGACCTCTACCATTATGCACCCAGAAACACTGGAAACTGCTGAGAAACCGAGAAGTAGAAATGTCAGTACTGTCAGCATGTTCTATGAATTCTGGCTTTGACAGTTCCTCAAGCTCAACTACATCACTCTCATTCATAATTGGTTTCAACTGGAGTTGAAACATTGAATGCATGAAAGTAAAAACCTCCTGCTCGCACAGTGTTTTTGTTGCATCCTGTGAAATCCCAGTCTCGGTGCACACCTCTAGGCAGAGTCGCTATAAACCAAGCTGTAAAAAAAAAAAAAAAAATTAGGTTAGATCCCTGATACTTATATACTGTACTTTATTATTGTGAGCAACATCTGACATGGACTGTTCTGCAGACCAGACATGCTCTGTGTTCATTTTGAACAATATTATAAAGGAAGCTTATTCAGTCAGCTGGTTGCTTATAAATCCAAACTTTTCTGCAGATTGCAGTTAAAATTTAGTTCAGCCAATACATTTGATCAATTGCTCACCAAGCCATGGTAAAATTCTCTCTGCCTACTAGGATCTTCTAGTTAGCAATTTGGTCTCTGCAGTAGTATCTCTCTCTCTTTCTCTCTCTCTGTGTGTGTGTGTGTGTGTGTGTGTGTGTGTGTGTGTGTGTGTGTGTGTGTGTGTGTGTGTGTGTGTGTGTGTGTGTGTGTGTGTGTGTGTGTGTGTGTGTGTGTGTGTGTGTGTGTGTGTGTGTGTGTACATGTGCCACGTAGCAGCCATGCCAGCATTCCAGTGTCCTACTGCCCATTGTCACAGTGTGTCTCAATCACTGTGACACACATGCACCACCCCTCTTCCTTAGCACAGCATCCTTCCATGCTTATGACATCTTAACCTTTGGAAAAGTGCTCGCAGACAAGCATTTAAGAGAAAACACGAAAACAGCCTTCCTCCTGACCTTTCCATGCTGTGTATTCTTACTCAGTTTCTTTTAGGAAGCAGAGATGCCTATTAATTTATTGTAGCAGGTTATTAATTGAGGGAAATACAATAGAGCACAGCTTTTGTCTCTAGGCAGGGGATATTAAAATCGTGGCACTGCACTCGGCAGCAAAGTTTTTCCACTTCTTGTTTTTCCTTGCATTTCTTCCTCTTCCTGACTGATAGGACGTTTCTTTATAGTGTGCATGTGCCAGCAAAATCTGCTTTATCTCCAACACTGCCACATGTTAGACTGCAAAGGTGTTGTTTTGGTCTTTAAACTTGTGTTTAGCATCGCTGTTGTCTTGTTATCACTGAATAACCAAGATTCAGACTTCCTTAGGGCTTGTGATCATTCTGCTAGAAACTCTGCTGTTAGAACACACCTTGTTCCTAACAGATAAGAGCAATTAAAGATTTTACCTCTAACTGTACTGTGCCATGGCATGTTTTCTCAACCCAGACAAATCAGTTAGGTTGAATTATGTTCTTTCAGCATTCCAAAGCAAGTGTTCCTCAGTTTGTCCCACAGATGGTGTCACAAATGATCCTTTTTGCTTTTGCATATTTTTGTTTTGGGTTCATGTGCTTTTGGTTACATTTCCATGTGCCCTTGTTTCTGTTCTAGTCCTGTCTCTGCCCCTGTGTTGTCATTGATGTGTTACCCAGTTGTCTTCACCTGTTTTGTGTTAGTTCATTGATTAGTTAGTTTCTTTTTCTGTTTCTTTTTTTCTTTTTGCAAACTCTAATTTGTGATTCCTTAGTGACTTTGTTTATACGTCTATGTACTGTATAGCATATCCTGGATCTTGACCCTCTCCTTTTTTTTTTGTCTTACAATTATGGATCATTTTAGTTTGTTGCTGTTTGCCTGTATTTTGACTCTTGCTCTTGCTTTTGACAGTGATTCTTCAATTCGCCTAAATAAAGCACATGTTGAGTTTTTGTACTTCTATCCTGCCTCCCACTGCACATTACGGATGGAACCTTCAAAGGTTCTTTATGGAACCCTTCAATAAAATGTCTCCCTATCAGAGAGGATACATACTTATGAAGCTAAGAATCCTGATTGAATTCATAATTCAGAAAGTTGATTAATATGCAAGTATAGATGCCACCTTGTACTGGTCCACAATATTCATGTTATCTCCCTTTTACAGGACCTGTAGCAGCTACAAATACTAGAAAAATGTTTTCTACACATATATATTATAGACATCTGCCAAATATGGTACAAAAAGTCTCACTGACCCCACCTTTTAAGGGTTTTTAGTTATGGAATGACCAGAATAGACTGACTGTGTGAAATTTTTTGCTTCTCACTTTTTTTTTTTTTGTTTGTTTGTTGCTAACACCATTTACAGAAATTGTACTCTTCATCAATTAATACTTTATGATATAGGGTCAGTTTTTTCCTAGTGTGAGAATGAAGGCATATAGAGGGCAGCATGATTCCAGGTTCCAGTGAAGAAGCTTAACTGGTCTGATATTAGTGCGTCTCATCAGCAATCAGCTGATGCTGATCAACATCCAGACTAGACCGCACTGCATACACACACTCCACATCAATGCCACTGCATAAACTGTTTCATTTAAGCCCCCCTCCCCCCCAACCAATAATGCTCACCGCCTTATCTGTCACTGCTGCTTAAATAATGTAATTAATGAGTTAATTAACATTTCCATAATCTATTTTAATAAATCTCATGCGGCATAATGAGATATTTCAGGCTCTAGGCAATGACAATGTGCACTGGAATGCTGCTCAGTTGGGATGGGGAGGGAAAAGGGGTGGGTGTGGGGTTTGAGAGCTCTTCTTTGTGAGTCTAGACTCACTGTGACAGTGTGGAAAAAAGGAGGGGATGAAAAGAGGGACGAAACACTGATGATGGCAGTTGGGAAGAGAGCTCGACCCTGACAAATGTCACTGGACTTGCTGGTTATGCACAATGAACGTCCTGTGGCAGTTTTCTGTCTTCTTTCGTCAGGGAGCCAGGCTTCTCCTATTCTATGCTTTCCAATCTTGGACGATCTGCCACATCAAGTTTACCATGCCATCACGGCTGCTGTTTGATAATGCTACTTGAGTTTGTGTAAACGGTGCAGGATGAAGGCTGAGCAACCTGGTGTAAATGACTCAAATCTGTATGACACATGTAGGGGGAAAAAACAAGCAGTCAACAAGCATCTTGCCTGAGTGAGGTCACAACACAACAGATCCAGAGCGACTTCCCTAGAGAAGAAATACTGCGTGCACAAGGTTTTTTGTCAAAGCGAATCCAGTTCAGGCCTGCAGGAGTTATGCTGATAAACAAAAGAAATACGTGGTTGTGTCATATTAAACTTGGAAACATATTAATCGTCCAGTGAATCCTCACCATTTTAACCTCAAATAATCCTGTCCTGTACATGCCTATATATTTTCACACTAGTAAATTAACTTTATACAGAAACACACAGAATTGCATAAAAATTTACAGCATGAGCATTTGAACAATGGCTGATCAACACTGATTGAACACAACTGTAGTCCAGTGAAAATGATTAAACCTGAATGGTAGTTTACTTGGGATTTCTTACAACAAGCCCATTCCTAATTTGGTATTTAACACGACATATCCCACTGTTCCATGTGTCCATTTTAGTTTTCATTTCTTTCAAATCTTTTATGGCAGAAACATTTGGAGAAATCATTGGGAGTGACATTTGGGCAAAGGCCCCAAGCCATATTTTCAAGCTGTTTAGAAAGAAAATACAAGGGGAGCAGTGGTGAGATGGCAAGATGGATTACCAGTGAGGCGATACTGTGAACTTCCTTATCTGCTGACAGCTTGGTTACCGTTAAGAACACGAAATGTGTTTTTCAATTCAGCACAAATGGAGTTCTGCTTTGTCCCTGCAGACCTTCATTACAGAACTGCACGATCAGACCAGATAGCTGCAAATAACAGCTTAAAAATAACTTCAGAACATTGCCTGATTTGGTCTGTGATTCCAATTATATTGGCTGTTTACTTTGGCAAACACTTTTGACCAGAAATGTGAGAAAGTTCTGTTTATTGACATCCTCTTCTGAAGGACAAATGACTTTGTATTTCGAATTAAATGCCCTCTTACTCTGGCATTAGGTGTTTGTCATTTTGTCTGGCCTAGAATCTGTAGGAAGTCTTTAGTGCATTTTTATATGGCCTTTATTGTTAGAAGCATAAAGCGAAAAACACATTCCAATGACAGGAAAGAATATTTTTTAACCCAAAGGTCTTTATATAACAGTGAGACCATGTGCCTGCTGAACACTTTTCAGTATCAGAAAATGTCTTACTTAATCAAGTGAGAATCAATTGTCACAAGTCACTGCACCTCTATGACCGAGAACATCCACTGGACGGTCATTGTTCAATAAGGTGCCATGGTGTTCATTCCCCATCAGTGTGTGTCCTGCTGGGGGTAAATGCTTCATCAAAGTGCTCAGATTGAACTGTAACCTAAGAGCGATCACATCCAAATGACACCCCTCCATCTCTACATCTCTATTTCTTTGTTTCAGGTTGCCTGGCAACCTGTAGTGGCCCAGCTCTCTAAAACCGAGATCTTCTTGATTGCCAGCGTGAATGACTGTTGTAATGAATCTCTCTGTGAAAAATACTTAGATATGGAGGCCCTCATGAGACACCAAGGTGACTCATGTCACTATAACTGATGACATGGCAAGTCTGTACATGACCTCACTAGTGTACTGGACCAGCTAAGCGTAAGACAGTGAACTGGCTCAAAGATAATACATAATTCAAAATTTCAACTGAGGATTCCTGTTTTAGGGTGGTTCTTATTAATTGATGCTCAGCTTAATTGGGGGAACCCAAGCATCAATTAATAAGAACCACCCTTATATATATATATATATATATATATATATATATATATATATATATATATATATATATATATATATATATATATATATATATATATATATATATATATATATATATATATACATACAGTTGCAATCAAAATTATTCAACTCCCATTGCAAATCAGGTTTATTGTCAAAATTTACAGACTTTCAGCTGTTTGCAATGAACAAATCAAACTATCAAACAAAAGCAATTGAAATAGTTCAACACAGCAAATGCCTCAAATGGTTTCCCCAAATTCAACTGAAAATGCAACTTATAATGACTTCTCCAGTTTCAAAATTATTCAACCCGTTCATGGCAAGCATCTTTAGTACTTAGTAGAGCACCTTTTTGCTGTTATGACCTGCTGCAAATGAGATGCATAGCCAGACACCAGCTTCTGGCAGCGTTCCTCAGGAATCTTAGCCCATTCCTCATGAACAATGGCTTCCAGTTCAGTAATATTCTTGGGTTTGCATGCTGCAACCGCCTTCTTCAAATTTTCTATGGGGTTCAAGTCAGGTGACTGTGATAGCCACTATAGAATCTTCCAGGACTTCTTCTGCAACCAAGCCTTGGTGGAATTTGAGGTATGCTTGGGATCATTGTCCTGTTGGAAGATCCAATGATGCCCAAGCTTCAGCTTCCTCACAGATGGCATGACATTTTCTCCAAGGATTTCCTGATACTTCAATGAATCCATCTTGCCTTCCACACGCTGCAGTTTTCCAATGCCAGAGGATGCAAAGCAGCCCCAGACCATCACAGAGCCACCACCATGCTTGACTGTGGACAAAGTGTTCTTTCTTCATCCTTCTTTCTCCAGACATACCGCTGATCCATTGTGCCGACAAGTTCCAGTTTTGTTTCATCGCTCCACAGAACAGAATCACAAAACTTATTTATATGATTTTGACCATATTGGAGCCAACTTTTCTTGTGCTTTTGGGTCAGTAGTGGTGTACGTCTTGGAGTTGTGGTATGTAAACCTTCTGGGTTTAGTACGCGCCATACTGTCCTCACTGAAACCTCAGTGCCTGTTGTTACCAAGTCTTGCTGCAGGTCACTCAAGGGTTTTTCACAACCTGCCTTCTCAGAAATCTGGTTGCATCCATTGATCAGTGGTGTAATGTAACAAATTAATAATACTTCGTTACAGTATTTTTTAGGAGAATCTGTACTTTACTTGAGTTTTTATATTTCTGTCAACTTTCATTTTTACTCCACTACATTTCCTAAATAAAATGTATACTTTTACTCCAATACATTTCCCCTAAGCATTTTCATTACTACAAAATAAAATCAGAAGAACACAGACAAGCAAGCAAGCAGATTTGATGAATCAGTGGTCCGGTGCTTGCAAGTTAGATCACTGGTTAAATGCCATTACGCAAGTGCTAACAATTGCTCTCAAAGCCGCGCTTAAGTTTCAATTTCCACTCAAGTCTAGGAGTTCCACTCGACAATAATGACAATGTTAGTTATTAGCAGACAGCCCAACTCTCCCGGAAGTTCCGGGAGTCTCCTGCATTTTAATAGCGGCTCCCTGACACCCACAAATTGTATACAATATCCCGGAAATCTTTTTTTTTTTTTTTGAGAGAGAGTTCAATGGTCGTTTCTAATATGCCTAGTAGACGGGCTCTGGAGAAACTGAGAGAGTGCGTGACAGACGTGATGAGAGAGTGACACAGCACAAGTCCTGATTGGTCTGTCTTTGTGCTATCAGTTTTCTCGGTAGGTGGGCTTTACAGTCGACCTCTCTCTCTCCAGCTCATCCATCAGTTTGGTTCAGTCTAGCATCTGCAGTGCCATGGCAGAGTGTCCAAATAAAAAAAAAAAGTACAAAATGCACTTCACACCAGACTACACTAAAATGAACCCATGCATAATAGGGGTAAAAAAAAAAACAACAACGACAGTGTAGCTCACTGCACTGTTTGCAGCAGTGATTTCTCAACTGCCCATGGTGGGTTAAATGACTGTAAAAGACATGTTTAGGTGAGTTTGATGTCATTCGTCCATTAGCATAGCTAATGTTATTTTAACTAGTTATATATAAGGAGCTACTGTATTGATGTCTAGGTGATGAGGCCAAACTAGACATGTGTAAAGTAGTTAATGAATACAAAAATGACTCCATCAGTTGAATAATACAGTAATATAATATAGTATAATATAATACAAAACAGTGTAAGTACATATTTTTGCAGGTTCGGATGTCTGTATTAGTTAAAATTAAAACTTAACAGAATCTTGTTGCTCAAACTGTATATAGTACAATATTAAACTTCTGACGTACTGCAGAAGACAGACGGTCAGCCATATGGTGAGTTGTTTACTCTGAAGGTTTTGCAATTTGGAAAACTGAATGACATTGCCCCTCACAAAGCTGCTAGAGACTGAGCTCTTTGTTCCTTTCAAGAGCTTCAGCTTGAAGACTTTGTTTTGTAGGCTCCATTTTTAAGGTGGTGTACATGCGTAAAAAGAATAAACTTTTTTTGTATTAACAGCATTTACTTGTACTTTTACTTTCAATACTTAAGTACATTTAACATAAAAAAAAATACTTTTCATACTTAAGTTCAATAAATATCAGATACTTTAAGACTTTTACTCAAGTAATATTCTAAAAGGTGACTTTAACTTCTACCGAAGTCATTTTCTGGTATCTGTACTTTTTGTACTTTTTTTTAAAGATATCTGTACTTTTACTCAAGTGTGGCTTTCAGGTATTTCATCCACCACTGCCGTTGATAGCTTCCTTTTTCTGCCCCGTCCAGGTATTTCATGTATTTTCTGCCCCTAGCCAGTTCAGGTATTTCATGTGGTCCAGCTCAAGCACACCTTGTGCAACTAATGAAGCCCTTGATTAGTGTGCTTGAGACAACACCTGTTTTGCATATTTGTGCTGTTGTGAGGGATTCTATTCAGTGGGTTGAATAATTTTGAAACTGGAGAAGTCATTATAAGTTGCATTTTCAGTTGAATTTGGGGAAACCAGTTGAATCATTTGCTGTGTTGAACTATTTCAATTGCTTTTGATTTGTTAATTGCAAACAGCTGAAAGTCTGTAAATTTTGACAATAAACCTGATTTGCAATGGGGGTTGTTTAATAATAATTACTGTATGTGTGTGTGTGTGTATATATATATATATATATATATATATATATATATATATATATATATATATATATATATATATATATATATATATATATATATATATACACACACATACTTCCATGTATGCGTGCAGTACTTTCCCACATAGCATTTTTTCCTCACGTGTTTGCCTTTGCAGAGGAAAAGTGCTAGGTTCAAAGTTTACACTTTAATATCACCTCATAAATGAACACCTCGCCTTAAAAGTGTTTCAATCAGATTCGTTTTCACTTTGCTCCCTTATTATCTCAAACACCTTCCGTTTTCCTTAATTATTTAACCAATTACATGTGTCAGGGTGACAGTTTGTGACATTCTGCTCATCTAGGAAAAGCGCTCTTAGATTGGCCAGCTCGGCCAGATCAAATGCTCCATGTTGTGTTTGAGGAAATAAATTTCTTATTTCATCTCTAGAGCTTTTTGCATGGAGCCTTATAGAAAGGAGGCATAAAGAAAAGTATATTTGTCTTGCTTTTATTGCACACTGCAATAAAACTCTTTCATGCTCCCAAGTTTCCTTGATTTAGGCAAAGTCCCTCCACTTTATTTATGACCTAAGTTTCACTTTTTTTTTCTCTTCTAAGGCTCTTATTCTGCTATGTCACCAACTATTTCCGGAAAGCACAACAGGCATCCTTCAATCTTCAACCTCGGAACCTAGAGGAGGAGCAGGAGGCTGGGGTCAGAGGTCACAACCACAAGGCAGATGCCCTCTGGCAGAGGAAAAGCAGCCCTGTGGTGGAAAAGGCAAAGCAGATTGACTCACAGTGATTCATTTAACTTCTGGACAGGATGGAGTGCCTGCCTGCTGCCCTGATGGCTGCGTGTCAGCAGTAGCAACCTGGTGCAAGCAGCCGAGCATCACTTACCCGGTCTCACATGGAATTCAAAGGAATGTGAATAATGATTGAGAACCATTTTGTTGAATTTCAGTTGACCCTTACCCTGACCTTAACCGTTCAAAACGTGGCATATGTGTTGTTAACATTGCTTCAATATCCTGGGTGTGGAAGGATATAAGAAACTTCTGGCTTTGATGTTTGCCTATTTTCTCTCTTGTTGCACTTGAATTGGGTTAAAGCCAAAGTCAGATGCTGTCCAAACATGGCTGGTGTGGGTCCAGAATTTCATTCCAACCAGAAGCACACCTGATTTGGCTGAGCAAACTCTTGCTTAATGAGTTATTATTGCTTGATCAGTCGAGTCTGATGTATTCTCACTGATAGGAAGCATGCAGTGATTCACTTCTTGTCTTTGTAGTTGAGAGCAGCATGTATGTTTATAAGAAGTTGTATGTGTTACATTTAAATGTTGTACTTGTTGATTGCACTTGTCACTTTTAAAAGAGTTACTTAGAACACCGTCCAGGCTTATCACATAAGTGTAAAGCGAAGCATGAGTAGGTGTTCATCCAGTTCCCCACTGATCATGATTTTGACCACTTTAATTCCTTAAAGTCTAACGGCACGACAAGAGAGCTGTCTTTTCTGACAACTCTGCAATCTTTCATTATCAGTAAATTTTACATTAATTTACATTTCTGGCAATTTCGTTTTTGTTTCGAGAGATACTGACCTGACTGTATAATATTGATATAGACTGGCATCCTGCAATGTATTTACTCTCGTTCGGGAAGGAGTGAGAGGACAGACATGAAGTTTGTGGGATAAAGAGTGATAGTAAGTTTTCAGCAACATTCAGTAAAACCCCATTAAAACCCTTACTTTAAATGCTCAAAATAATTCGCAGCAGATTTGGTTTTGTTTTGGTTTTTTAAAAAAAAAACAAATAATAAGAGCTATCAGCATTGGTTGGTATACTACAGTTAAAAAAGATATTTAATTGGACTAAGTATTCAGGCATTGTTGATTCAGAAGCCAAGTATCTATCTAAGGCAAAAAGAGTGGCAACGTTTTAAATAACACTGAACACAAATCTGGTTTGTACAGGTTTGCTGATTACTCATTTTTTTATTTGTTCATTCATTCATGCTTTATTCATGGTCTCTGTGGTTTAACGTTCTCATATTTTCAGAAATAGTGTTTGTGTTCATTAGAAAATATTACAGGCAGGTTACAAACAGATGAAACTGTGCATGAAGAGGAATTAGTCTGAATTCCTTTGAAAATGGGGGTGGGGGTGTAATCTCATAGACCTAGTAATCTACGGTCATGCCACATTCCCTGAACTACAACTGCAAGCTGGCACATTCCGTCTCCTTTTGCAAGAAAACGTTTTGTATATTTTTATTATATTAGTTTTCTCACTGACAGTATCCACTTCAGCCTGATCCAGGTTGTGATGGAACGTGGGAACACTGAGCATGAGGCAGGAATACACCTCAGATGGGACACCAGTCCATCACAGGGCAACATAAACACACACATTCACACCTAGGGGCAATTCACCTTAAATTGTCAACCTACTGGCATGTTTTGGGGAGGTTGGAGGAAACACATGCTGATCCAAGGAGAACATGCACAGAAACACCGCACAGACATTAACCTAAGGTTAGGATTGAAACCGGGGACCCTGGAGCTGTGAGGCAGTAACGCTACCCGCTGCAGTATCGAGCAGCTCATTACATTGTTGTTGTTTTTTTTTTTTAATTATAAAATCTTTTAAAAAAGTTTATACTCTTTTTACTTTTTGTAAGCTTCCTCTCTGACCCCTTGCTCCTACCTGCCTGCTCTACACACATCTCTTACATTCGTTCGAGCCCCAAAAAGGACTTTATCAGTCACGTCCCAGTTTCTGTGTGATTATCAGCCGCTACTACTATAGAGGAATAGTACAGGAATACAGTCATCTATTGTGAAGATTACACTTCACTTACGTGCACAATTTAGACTCTGCATAATTTTTTTTTTTTAAAAAGACATGGGGTTGTTTTCATCAGATGTGATCAATGTCATCATTCACTTCTGAACTACACTCAGTATGATTTGACCTTTACTCTTAATTAGATTTGTTCAGAATGATAGTAAACTGAGTGTTGTGTTGTTTCTCATTATAATATTAATACTTCCACGGTTTTGTAAAGAACTGTTTTTGTTTATTGAGAAACAGTCTTTATACGCTTGATATCTTGTTACATTCCTACATTAACTAATGTAAAATTATATGCAGCAAGCCTACAATACCCAGGTGTTTGCTGTTTAGGGGTGGTTTCAAATTTTGCTTTTCTTTTAAAAACAGTGATTATACTCCTCCATGAATGTGGTCATGTAAATTTAATTTTCTGCTATTGGCAGCAGTGGAAATTAAATTTTCGGCTATTGGCAGTAAAATATATGGTGTAAGTTGTAAAGTCATATGTTTTCACTTTTATATTGCTTACCCGGTATTTGTTTGGGATACCACTCTCATTTGACTGTGATATTGAGAAATAAAAAAAAAAATAATAAAAATTTTATATTGCATGGCTTGTTTTTCTGTTTCACAGCAACATGTTCATGCACAAAACTGACTTAAACTATTCATCAAACACTGCTAAAGTAAATGGCCGTGCATGGAGAGGTTTATATATCAGAAAGCTAAGTCAGTTGGTTAATTGGCACATGGCTAAAAGAGGGCAGAGGATACATTTCTTTGTGTTTTGTTTCATTTCAGACTCGAGTAATACCATCCTTCAGCAGAACGATAAGAGGGCAGGGAGAGTGGCCCGAGGGCAGTCAGCGAGCCCTTGACTTTATCTGTGTGCACTCACAGCAGCTGCGATATAAATGGATCCTTTTTATTTGGTATCTCAGTGGCACTTCCTGTCTCAGTGGGCTTCCTCCTGTGCCAGACCTCTATGATATCCTGCACTGTGGCTCACTGTCTTTCCATGGTGAGTGTGCGTGTGTGGGTGTGGATCAAGTGCCAATTGGCCACTGAGGTTGGGTAATGCCACAACAAAAACAGCAGCAGTGAGCATCAGAGGAAGAGGAAGAGTCTCCTGCTATAGAGTGTGAGTCTCTGGTGAGTCCATGCCAGCACGGAGTGTGTGTTCTCTAGGCTTAGTGTGTGCACATGGGGCCAGATGGGCACTTTTATGAGTGTGTGAGTGTGGATTATTCCGCCTGATACATCTGGGCCTCCACATGGCACAGCAGACTGCGGCCTTGCTGACGTCCATGCCCGCCGACATGGCGCTGGCACAAATGCCACCCGAAAAGGTCACATGCCCGAGCTGCAGCCACGGCACTAATAGAAGGCTTGTGCCAAGTCATGCAGAATCATGCTTGTGGTGTGGGTTCTTCACGTAAATATCGGAAATACCATTTAGCTTTTTCTGAAGTTGACTGCTTGATCAATTTGGATAGATTTGGTCTTTAATTTAGTATCAGGAATGTGAGTCTGAGATATCCCTTTGAGATAATCAGTACATTCAGATATAGCTGCAAAGACCAAAGCTGCATTCCAATGCTATTTAAAGTGCCTTCCTTGACTTCTCCTCACCATTAGCTCTTGGTTGAATCCCCACTGTTTTTCTAAGGGCCATTTGAATACTATATTAAGCCAAGTTAAGTTTAATTGCCATTTGGAAAACAGGAGGTAAGTCAATCTCCAGGCTCCAGAGTAAAAAAAAAAAAGGTGGATGGCATGTATATGATAGGGTAAAAACTCATTGAGAGTGTATTGTTAGAGAAAGGAAATGTCTTTCTCATGTGCTATTTCAGCTGGGACAAGGTGAGATAGGGGCAGGTGGTGGTGGTAAGCGAATTGCAGTTAGTGTTGGGTGTCTTGATGAGTAGTGTGTAGAAACCATGTAACAGTGTAATTCATTACACCAGAGTGTACAATTAAAAGCTGAACATGTACCATTAAACCTGTTTGTCTTTAAGTAGGTATCCTCTCTCTGTAGAGTGGCCCACCTTGCCATTCCACTCCATTACTGATGAGGTAGACTGATCATGTGGCCAAAGTGCTTTTCAATTTACATGAAGACCAGACTCTCGACTTCCTTCCTGGAAACAACACAAAAATGCTCTCATTGCTTAACGGCAGTTCAGATAAGTAATCTGCTTTGGTGTAGACGGACACAGACATCATAACTAGCTGTTAACCCACAGATGGCAATCTCACAAGAAACAGAACAGCTCTTGTTTCTGTCCTCTCCTACCCCCCCCCCCCACACACACACACACACACGCTCTCTCTCTCTCTCTCTCAATTTCATGCTTCCTCATTACAGTGATATAATGGTACACTCTGATAAAGAAAGCTGAAGTAAAATCCAGGAATGGATAATGACAGTACAAAAAAAAAGCATCACACTGCATTGTGAATGAGCCTTTATAGCGTATTCTACATTTAATAAATACACTATGCTGTACTGATGCAAGTCATTATGCTACACTGCTTAAAGTAATAGTTGCTTTTGTGGAGAAAGATGATGAACTTCAGTGCCTTTTTATACTCTTACTTCAGGTATGACTTAATGACACCTAATGTTACGACACGTGGTGTGTAGTAGGACGAGGGAGTCAGGATGCATGCGCAGGTGAAACGTCAGTTTATTAGGAACAGGAAGTTCACAAATAAAGGGACACACACAAAACACCATCAAACATAGATCATCCACAAAAAGGGTAACAATAATCCAAAATGAGAGGATACTTAGCCGAAGAGGCAGTAATCCTAAAAGGTACTAATCCAAAACACACAGGGAAAAATACACGAGGCATGGAGGTGGTCTGGGAACCACGGACTATGAGCTAGGAAACGAACACGCAAGGCTAGGAGATGGTCTGGGAACCATGAACAAAGAGCTAAGAGATAAAGCTCAGGCAAGGAGGTGGTTTGGAAACCACGAACAAAAGGCTACGGAACATATCTCAGTCAGGTTTGAACTAAACTAAACTAAACTAAACTAATACTCCACCCCGAAGCAGAAACGGAGCGGCGTATTTAAACACAGAAATCAAATGCACAATAAATGACACCTGAAACCAATGATTACACAGAATGAATCAGACGAACATGAACCAATACGAAATAAGGAGGCGGAGACATGACACGAACCAAAACCTGAGCACATGGTAGAACACGGGAGGTGGAGACATCATGACACAAACCAAAACATATGCACACGGCAGAGGTAAACAAAACGTGAGTTCATGAATGACAGTCCAGAGGGTTTTTATGAATAGCGCTGGAACGCGCTCAGTGGAATGCGGAAGTATGCCACTCGCTAGCTTCGCAGCGAGAGAGCGGGAGAGGGAACCTAACACCTAACATGAACTTAACAAGGCTCTCATTCATGCTGAACTGTTCGCTCCAAAGTCTAGTTTTGCACTCTTCATGTCACGTTACTCATGGCCAACGGGGATTGCAGCTACAGTAAAATCTATAGAAAATAAATACACTATTGAGCAGAGGTGGCCATGTTCACAGTACTCAGACTGCATTATATCTTGGAGTCTTTTTTTTTTTTTTCAATTTCAATTAAAATATTTTCAAGTTCTATTTGAAATCTAAAGTTTTAGATTACACTAGTTAGTTTGTTATTAGTTATTTTATAGAAACATTGTATATGATTCACAATGTTCAGTGAATCAGAGGCAAGGCACAAATCTGAAGAAAATGCTTTTTAAAATTTATTTTATTATTATTATTTTTTTAACAATTTTGTTTTTCAATGATGCAGGTTCACTGAAACTAGGCAGTTGCCACTTTAGTTTCATTCTCCTGTTCTTGGCTGACAGAAATGGAACCCAATGTAGTCATCTTGCTTAAGGTCTGATGTGTTGTGCATTCTGAAGTGCTTTTCTGCTCACTGCAGTTGTAAAGAGTGGTTATTTGAGTTACTGTAGCCTTCTTGTCTGGCCATTCAGACTCTGGCCTCCCTAATCAACAAGGCATCTCTTCCTGCATTACTGCCACTCATTGGATGTTTTTATTTATTTTATTTTATTTTATTTTTTTATTCTGCATCACTATGTGTAAACTTTAGAGGCTGTTGTGTGTACAATTCCAAAGAGATCAACTGTTTCTGAAATACTCAAATAAGCCCATCTGGCACCAACAACCACACCAACAACCACACCACAGTCAAAGCCATTTTGAGGTTTGATGGGAACATTAACTGTTGAACATTAAGCTTTTGACCTGTGTCTGCATGACTTTTGGCATTGTGCTGCTGCCACCTGATTATGTGATTACATCAATGTACTTTTTTAAAATTGTATTTACTTTTAATTTGCATACTGCTACTCATCATTCAAGTTCAGTAAGCATTTTATCCTGGTCAGGGTCATGCTGGATCTGGCACCTATCCCGGGGAACACTAGGTGTGAGGTTTGAATACACTCTGGATGGAATGCCAGCCTAACACATGGCACAATGCACAGGGAAATTTAGAGATACCAATCCACATACAGAGCTGTGAAAATTATTTGATTTCTTCTGTTTCTGTGTATATCTCATACTAAATAGTTTCAGAAATTAAAACAAAATCTAAGATAAAATAAAGGCAACCTGAGAAAACACAAAATACAGTTTTTAAATGATAATGTTATTTACTGAAGCAAAAAAGTTATCCAATACCAACTGGGTCTGTGTGAAAATGTATTTGCCCCATAGTTACTAATTCCCCAAATCTATGAAGCTGCATTCATAATGGGGTTCAGCTGGACTAGACACAACCAGGCCTGATTACTGCAAACCCTGTTCAATCAAATCACTTAAATAGAACTTTTTCAACAGCATGAAGTTGGCTAAAAGGTCTTATTCAGTAACACAGTACAGTATTCCGAGGTTGAAAGAAATTCCAGAAATTATGAGGAATGAAGGTAATTGAAATACATCAGTCTGGGAAGGGTTACAAAGCTATTTCAAATGGAAAAACTCGGCACAGTAATGTGAACCTTCCCAGAAGTGGCCAACCTTCCAAAATTCCTGCAAGAGCACAGCAACTACTCATCCAGCAAGTCACAAAAGACCCAAGGACAACATCAAAGGACCTACAGGCCTATCTTGCATCAATAAAGGTCACTATTCATGACTCAGAAAGACAATGGGCAAAAATGGCATTCATGGAAGAGTGGCAAGTTGAAAACCACTGCTAACCCAGAAGAACATTAAGGCTCATCTGAATTTTTCCAAAACACACCTTGATGATCCTCAAACCTTTTGGGAGAATGATTTGTGGATTGATGAGTCAAAAGTGGAACCGTTTGGAAAACAGGGGTCCCGTTACATCTGGCGTAAACCAAACACAGAATTCCACAAAAAGAACATCATACCTACGGTCAAGCATGGTGGTGGACGTGTGATGGTGTGGGGATGCTTTGCTGCTTCAGGGCCTGGACCTAAAACAGTTCTGCAAAGAAGAGTGGGCCAAAAAACACATCGCTGTGAAAGACTGATATCCAGTTATCGGAAGAGTTTGGTTGCAGTTATTGCTGCTAAAGGTGGCACAACCAGATTTTAAGTTCATGGGGGCAATTAGTTTTTCACATGGGTAATAGGTGTTGGATAATGTTTTTTGTTTCAATAAAAACATAAATAACTAAAAACTGTATTCTGTGTTTACTCAGGTTGCCTTTGTTTTATGTTGTATTTTGTTTGAAGATCTAAAACTATTTAGTATGAGATATACAGAAAAACAGAAGAAATCAGGGTGGGGGCTAATGCTTTTTCACCGTACCGGCATGTTTTTGAATGGTAGGAGGAAACCGTAGAACCTGGATGAAACCCACACGGACATGGAGAGAACATGTGATACCGCCAGTAGGCCCTTAACCCTCAACTGCTCAGATGTATAAATGAAATAAATGTAAGTCGCTCTGGATAAGGGCGTCTGCCAAATGCCGTAAATGTAAAATGTATTATACTTACAAGAGCCAAAACTGAAGTTGATATGCAAGTATAGACACAATATAAAGCAGAACCAAATACATTGTCTTGCTCTTTGGTTAAATGTCTGCTGTAAATACATAAATATTATAGAAAAATAAAGAGAACATATCAGGTCATTTTAGTATGTTACAGTGCAAATAAGACAGTGTAAAGTGTTCATGTGTCCCAGGAGATAAACAGATGTCTCATTCCTCTACATGTATTCTCCAGGTAAAAGCATCATGCTGTGATTTAACTGCAGGTGGAACAGTGCATGGCTTTGAAGCACTACAGCAGGTCTGGCAGTACAGGCATTTGTGCCAAATGTCCAGTACTTTGTTCTGTGGGGGACTTTTGATCTGTAACTCAGCAGAGAGATCTAAGTGCATGGATTAACTAAACCCTGACATCATACATACAGAATGTGATGTGATGTGTGATCTGATGTTAAATGTTAGGAACCTATCAATGTCAATATTAGAAAAAGGAAATGTGTAAATCAAATAAAAATATAATATTACCCTAAAAAGTCTTTTCATAATAATAATATGCCAATAACGCGAGTTACATGTGAAAACTTAACATGTGAATATAAATGAATTGAAAAAAATATTACATATGGAAAATTAAAAACACATGCACTGCATTTCAAATGTCTACATGTGAAAATGTGTGAAACATAGCATGTGACATAAAGTTCCCATATGAATTATGTGATTAGTCACAATACATATGTGTGACTCATCTTATTAGTTACTACTTACTAGTATGTTTAGCAAAATTTGTTGAAGGGCAAAAGTGTATTTCTGTAGAATCTGTGAAGCACATTAGTGTAGAGTTTTATATACTGAGTGCAATTACAAGGGACTTCTTTGCCATGATAGTCATGTCTATTATCCTCTATTTATGCCTGATGGAAGTCTTCTAAAATGCAAGATATTTAGATCTATTTTCGTGCCTTACAAAGAAGCCCATCGACGCACACATAGATTGCTCAGCTCTGAGCACTGTGTCCTAAATGATTAAAATCACATCATGCTGTTAATGCCACAGGTATTAATATGACATCAGTCCAGACTCTATATATAGCCAAACTCAAGTTCCAGCTAAAACAGATGATTATAATACATAAACATGGGAAAGAGCTAGCTGTTTATTTTGGCTTTACCATTTTAAATATCATCAGAACAGTTTTTATATAAAGCAGAATTGTTTTATACAAAAACTTATTCATAGAAATGCATTGCCATGATTAGCTTGTACATTATAATTTGTTAATTTAGAACATAGGTCACCTCTCATTAAATGTTTTCTATGATATCAGAGAACATTTGCCAAACAAATAACAGTGATCAATGGCATGAGTGCACTGAGGTTCACACTTTTCTGTAAGTCTAAATTTGCAGATCCACTGTCAGTAAAAAGTTTTGGAACACATGGAATTTCTTATGTTTTATTACAGTTTATACCACAGCACTGTTGAATTCTCAAATCTGATTAGTCAGAAGCTGTTTATTAACTTTATATAACAGCAGCTCTGACAATACTTCCAGGAGCAAGGTTTAAATTAATGCACTCATTCTTATGCATTATCATTTCTATAGTAATGGCTTACACAGGGACCCTGTGGACACTCCACATAGATGGATTTTGGTGTGTAGTCATTCACATGGTGACATTTTTGGTGAGGAAACATTTATTAAGCATTTTTCAAAGGAGTCACCAGTGTGAGTAACAGCCAGATGCAAAGCAGCAAAGATACGGTCACACATACAGTGACTCGCAGCAGCAGCAACAAAGCAACCGGAGACCATTCATTTGCAATGAGAGTGACAGCGACCATTGGAGACTAGATGTGGGCGTGTCCAGCAACACAACAAAGTTGAGAAAATTTTAACTTCATGCAAATTTTGAGCAACTTGGTGCAGCCAAGGGGAGTGAAGACAGTAGAGTGCATGTGATTTGCCATGCTGCCTGTGAGTCTGAATTGTTTCATGGACCCAGACAGTCCACCACTTGTGCTTTCATCACAGATAGATGTCTGCAATGGCAAAGAGCACACACTGCTTATCCTTCATCTCGTAGGATATGATGGGTATACTGGTGAATTTTATATACAAACACTCTCCCTCCAGAATGTTGAATTTTAGCAGCAAGAAAACTGGTTTGTTGTCAAAAGTGTAATGCTAGTTGATAAATGTTATTATGGCAACCAGTCTTATAAAACTTCAAGAGAGAGAAAAAAAAGAGTCTGTTGAGAGAACAGCTGTTTAGCTGTTTAGCTGTTGTATACCAAATTACTTTGGTATAAGAGGAATAAAACATTTCATGACATGCTGTTATTGGAAAAATAATGAACTTCAGGGTGTTAGCAGTTACTCCATCTTGTTAGTGTAGCAGCTCAAACAAAAAGGTACTACATTACACCATACTGCAAAATAATAAATAAATAGATAAATAAATAAATAAATAGATAGATAGATAGATAGATAGATAGATAGATAGATAGATAGATAGATAGATAGATAGATAGATAGATAGATAGATAAATAAAAGGTAGGGTGATAAAAAAAATTACAGTGTATATCTGTATATATTTATTTACAAGTTATAACTTTTAGGAACACTCATTGTGCTACACATAAAACGCTATGGTGAGATTCTAGTCATCAGTAAATAATAGCAAAAAAATCAACCATGCCATTTATTTATTTCGTATCACTAGATATTATTATATTAATACCAGTTTACTCCTGGCTCAAATATATTCATGTTCAACAAGCTGAAAGATCACTAGTAACCATTCTCCTGACAAATGCAGAGTATTACTAGGTGACGTGTGCAAATATACAAACAACATGTTGCTGTAAAGACCACTGTGGTTTGATTAAATAAATTATGCTTAGCCAGTATAAGGCTCCCTGATACACAATGACACAGCAGCAGTGCTGCTACACTGAAAGAGACATGTGTCTGACCTTGATTTATGGAAATTATGCATAGTATCAGAGGTCTTTGAGATACAAGCTGACAGTCTGGCGCTCTGTACTGATTTGTCATGACACAAAACCATGTTGGACTACTTAAGGGCCGACTCACCTGATCACCTGTCAAAATCCAGCTGCTAAATAAAGCCGAGACAGAAACACAGTCCTGCTGCTGCGATCCGCGTGAACTGGGCTTTGAGTTTACCTGAGTAATCATGTAATAGCATCACAGTGCTTGCTTAGAAATAATAGGAAGGTGTAAAATAATAAAGAGTGTCATATCCTCAGAGCTCATTTAAGACGATTGGACAGGAGGACCTGATGATGCATGATGAGTCCTCCTCTTGACGTCTCGATCGTCCAGTTTGATAAAATCGAAACTTGGAAGTACAAATTCAGCCATTTTGTAGAGCCAAATAAGCGTAACATATTTTTGTGTGAGTCATGCATAAGTGACCTCTTCTTCAGCTTCGTCTTTCACCTGTAATCTGATGTGGTGATGCGTGGAGGAGCGAGAACCGGCTGGAGCTTCCACTCATGATTTATGATTGAGGACATGTTCATAAAATATCAGAACAATCGGAGCTCTGCTGGGAGAAGATACCAAAGTGTTACGTACATCATGCAAGACAGGAAGGCTGGGCTGTGGAAGAGCAGTGAGCTGGTAATAAGATGCCTGTCCTCATGTGTGTCCTCTCTTCCATTTTAAACAGTGTGTGTATCTGTATGTGGGTGTGTGGCTTTTTTTTTTTTTTTTTTCTTGTGTGGTTAACTGCCCTTTTTTTTGTCTTCCAGAGACACAACTTGGGTCATTTAACCACAGATTATACCACGGCTCTGTTGAGTGCTCAGTTCTGATTGCTGATTAATTTTCTGTAACAGCAGCTCTGACAATAGTGCTGACTGCAAAGTTTATATTAATGCACTCATTCTAATAGGTTATTGTTTCTATAGTAACAGCTTACACAGGGACTTATATGGTGGACACTCTATGTAAACTGATTTTAAAAAACGGGTGTAATCATTGATATGATTAAGTTTTCAGTGAGGAGACATTTATATAGTATTTTTATCTATATAGTATTTTTATCTATCTAGTAATCTGAGTCTCAGATTACTCACTTTTTAACAGTCAGAGGTAAAGCTGCATATTTTTTTTTTTTTGTATTGTGCTATATTTTGTATTGTGCTTATTTTAAAATAAAGAATCTAGACTGGTAAGGGAATGAGTGTTTACAGCTCCTATTACATTAAATACACTGATCAGCCGTAACATTAAAACCACCTGCCTAATACTGTGTAGGTTTCCCTTGTGCCACCAAAACAGCTCTGACCCATTGAGGCATGGACTCCACAAGACCTCTGCAGGTGTGCTGTGGTATCTGGCACCAAGACATTAGCAGCAGATCCTTTAAGTCCTGTAAGTTGTGAGGTGGGGCCTCCATGTATCAGACTTGTTTGTCCAGCACATCCCACAGATGCTCGATCGAACTGAGATCTGGGGAATTTGGAAGCCACGTCAACACCTTGAACTCTTTGTCATGTTCCTAAAATTATGCCTGAACCATTTTTGCAGTGTGGCAGGTCACATTATCCTGCTGAAAGAGGCCACTGCCATTAGGGGATACTGCTGCCATTAAGGAGTGTACTTGGTCTGCAACAATGTTTAGGTAGGTGGTACGTGTCAAAGTAACATCCACATGAATGCCATGACCCAAGGTTTCCCAGCAGATAATTGCGAAACTGGCTGTCCACATGAGGCCACTTCCTCCATTGCTCCATGGTCCAATTCTGATGCTCACATTCCTATTGTAGACACTTTTGGTGGTGGACACAGGTCAGAATGGGCACTCTGACCGGTCTGCAGCTATGCAGCCCCATACACATCAAGCTGCGATGCGCTGTGTGTTCTGACACTTTTCTATCAAGGCCATCATTATCTTTTTCAGAAATTTGTGCTACAATAGCTCTTCTGTGGGATCGGACCAGACGAGCTAGCCTTCACTCCCGACATGCATCAGTGATCCTTGGGTGCCCATGACCCTGTCACTGGTTAACTGGAAGGATTCCTTGGGCCACTTTTGGTAGGTACTAACCACTGCATACCAGGAACACCCCACAAGACCTGCCATTTTGGAGATGCTCTGACCCAGTTGTCTAGCCTTCACAATTTGGCCCTTGTCAAAGTCATTCAGATGCTTATGCTTGCCCATTTTTCCTGCTTCCAACACATCAACTTCAAGAACTGACTGTCACCCTGACAGGTGGAGATAATAGATAATAGGATTGATAGGAGATAATCAATGATATTCACTTCACCTGTCAGTGGTTTTAATGTTATGGCTGATTGGTGTATAACACAACATTAAACGTAACTAAAACATAATAAATATTTAAAGTTGTTTTTAAATTAATAAAAATTGTAATTGCTGGCAAAATGTTGTATAAGAGTGGTATAAGAGTAATAAAACAGTTCAGGGTGTGCGTTTAGTAGAAACTTCAGGGTGGGAACAGTACCTCCCCTTCACTTCAGGCAACATTACACCACCCCGCTGTTAATTGTTTTCCCATAACATTACACTGTGTTGTTTTATTCTTTCAGTGTTGTATTTTTCTGACTATTAGACACAATTCTTGCTCCCTAAAAGTTTTGGTGACTACAAGTAAATTGCAAATATGTTATTGTTTTTTGGGGTTTTTTTGCATTAGCATTTTATATAAGCCTATATGTTAGGGTTTTTTTGGTAGGCATGCTACTCCAGCATGTATGACAAGGGATCCCATAGCTGTCCTAATGTATAGGTGCATCTCAAAAAATTAGAATATCGTGGAAAAGTTCATTTTTTTTCCGTAATTTAATTGAAAAAGTGGAACTTTCATATATTGTATATTCATTACACATAGTGAAATATTTCAAGCCTTTTTTGTTTTAACCTTGATGATTATGGCTTACAGCTCATGGAAATAAAAAAATATTAGAATAAAGAATTTATAATACAGAAATGTCAACCTTCTGAAAAGTATGTTAATTTATGCACTCAATACTTGGTCGGCGCTCCTTTTGCACAAATTACTGCATCAATGCAGCGTGGCATGGAGGCAATCAGCCCGTGGCACTGCTGAGGTCTTATGGAAGCCCAGGTTGCTTTGATAGCCGCCTTCAGCTCATCTGTATTGTTGGGTCTGGTGTATCTCATCTTCTTCTTGACAAAATTCAGGTCAGGCGAGTTGGCTGGCCAATCAAGCACAGTAATACCATGGTCAGGAAACCAGTTACTAGTAGTTTGGGCAAGTGCCAAGTCCTGCTGAAAAAGGAAATCAGCATCTCCATAAAGGTTGTCAGCAGATGGAAACATGAAGTGCTCTAAAATCTCCTGGTAGACGGCTGCATTGACTCTCGACCTGAGAAAACACAGTGGACCAACACCAGCAGATGACATGGCACCCCAAATCATCACTGACTGTGGAAACTTCACACTGGACTTCAAGCAACTTGGATTCTGTGCATCTCCACTCTTCCTCCAGACTCTGGGACCTTGATTTCCAAATGAAATGCAAAATTTACTTTCATCTGAAAAGAGGACTTTGGACCACTGAGCAACGGTGTTTTGAATAAAAAGATGTTTTGAGTTAATTAGCTGATTAGAGCTCTTCTCAGATCGACATTGCTGTATTATAAATTCTTTATTCTAATATCTTTGAGATACTGGATTTTTCCAGTATCTCATTTCCATGAGCTGTAAGCCATAATCATCAAGATTAAAAGGAAAGAAAGGCTTGAAATATTTCACTCTATGTGTAATGAATCTAGAATATATGAAAGTTCCACTTTTTGAATTAAATTATGGGGAAAATTGAACTTTTCCATGATATTCTAAATTTTTGAGATGCACCTGTATATTAGGTTTATCACAGAGGCAGTGATCAGACAAATAAAAACTATTTACTGTATACAGAGAATAAAAAAGGCTTTTAGCATTAAACAGTGCTATATAATGACTTTGTAAGGATAAGCTTAATTCCCAGGAATGACTAAGAGATTAAGATATGGACTGTAGCAAAGGTGCCATTTTAGAGTGCACAGATCATGCAATGTAAAACTTGTACTTATACAACAAAGCAATGTCGATATTGATTTCTCACTAAGCTTCAGAATTCAGGGAGGAGCATCTTTCTATTCAACTAATTGCCTGAGAAGTATAGCAATATAGCAGTATATCATATTTTAAACATCATTCTTGTATTTTCGAAAGAAGACCAAAAGCTTCTGTGTAAAGCGAAAATGTGTGCGTGTGAAGGACTGAAGCTAAATGTCTCTCCAGCATGGACCTTACCTGACCTTTCGAAACACATAAGCTGAAGTGAGGTGTCTTTGTTCCTGTAGCTCCTTCCCCTGCATTCCCACTGACAGTGAAACATGGAGGGTGTAGGCCACCGAAGAAAAGCTTTTACACTCGTGTCGACTAAAGACATTTCAGGTGTGCTGTTATATCACTGCTGAAGCCGTCATGGCCAACGTCAGTGTAGGAAGAGTGCATCTGCTAGACGAATTCTTTTTAAAGAAAAAAAACAAAAAAAAACAGATGATGATTGTAAATAGTGGTGTCTCAGATGCCTCATGAACTCCTTGTCATTTTGCAGCTAGCGTGATGGATTTGCTCCAAGTGAGTGAATGGACGAACAGCAATTTATATGTTAAAAGTACCTCCTAGTACCATGATGTAGCTTTCACCACGCACACTTAATTCCACTTCCATCATTACTATTCCAGAAATGTCAACGATTTTCTGTCAGGTTGTCGCGCCCAAACACAGAAATCATCTCCAAGTAACACAGTGTTCTAGTGAGACAAATTTCACCTGACATGAGCAATTGTGTGCCGACACCAGCAAATTTAGAGTTGTGTGAAAGTCGGGAGAGATGTGTAATTCTTTTGTTCCCAGCAAAAAAAAAAATACTTGCCAGTTGCTCAAATCCACCAGGAATAATTTAACAGAGCAGTTAATTCTGTAATTAATTAAAGGAATCACAATCCAGTGAGCACTTCAAATTAATCTTTGGAGACTTCCTTTCACACTTTTGACAGTGTTTTTCACATCTAGGGCATGGCAGAAATTACAGTTCATCACCATGATGATCATTTTCTTCTTCTTTAGTGCTATTTCTGGAGTTGAGGTATAGCACTGGTCTTGTCTGTACTTTCTAAAACACAACTATCATGTCACCTATGTGCTATGTCTCATTGTGAATACATTTACATTAACATGGCAGACACCCTTATCCAGAGTGACTTACATTTATCTCATTTATACATTTGAGCAGCTGAGGGTTAAGGGCCTTGCTCAAGGGCCCAACAGTGGCAACTTGGTGGTGCTGGGGTTTGAACTCTTGACCTTCCAAGCAGTAGCCCAATGTCTTAACCACTGAGCTACCACTGCCCCGTATATGAATACGACATAAGACATAAGAGTGTGTCTATGTGCTGTTATTCAGTTCTGCTTGTAAAGGAGTGGGAGGGAGGCGGTTCATGAGGAAGCACAGAAGCTCGACAGACAGTGTAACATTTGTGTGCTGTGCCTCCAGGGTGTGAGCAGAGTTGTAATGTTACATTATTTACTTTTAATGATGAAATCTCTAAGAAGGAGGATATGTGCCAGAAGGAAGCATGTTTTTAGTGCTATGTTAATTGGCTGTGCTGTAAAGCGAATCATGAGGTCAAAAAAAATCTGCGGCCTGTTAAGATGCTGAGATAGGCATGACACAAACAAAGAAAAACCTGTGTGTATGTGTGTGTTTTCTCTTCTTTTTACCTTATATTCTGTGTGGTGAAAATATACTTACATTTCAACTCACTCTGTGCGTGCATTTGTACCTGTAACAGCTTGGCCGTCTGCATCAGCACGCAACTCAAAAACTTGTGTCAAATGTTTTCTCTCAAAGTGGGGGACTTTCCTGTTTCTCAGAGCTGGCAGTGCCATGAAATATTTGTACAGTGTGTTCATGGCTTTACCTCTCATTAGGCTAGAGAAGAGGCCTCGGGCCGCTCAGGCACAGGAGCCATGCTATAAATACTCGAACTGGGCGGCTCGGTGTGCAGCATGCCGCCATTTGGCGGGTGATAAGGCGCTAATTAGTGGCTCTTAGCAGGAATACCACTTGTGAGGAACGCAGCTCATGTTGGCGTTGTCACCGAATGATCATACCCCCCTCCTCCTCTCTCCTCCTTCCTTGCTCCAACACTTGAAAGATGTTCCTATTAACACTGGCAAGGAGAAATCTGTTTTTTCTCCCCAGCCTGACAAATGAAGCTAGTGGAGTCAGTAGATTAAGATAAGAACTTATCTTCTGCTTCGAGACAGAATTTTATGTGTTTTGTTTTTTTTTTTCTCTTCCCTTCTCTCCTCCTCGTTCCCTCCCTGCAGTAATTAGGGGGCTATGTGGTCAGAATCAACTGATAGGAGTTTTAACCCTGTCACATGCTGACCTTTATCACCAAAGGGGTTGGCAAAGACAAATTTTAAATCTCATTTACACTGAAGAAAGAGTGGAGAGACTCCCTAGAGACTCCCTCTTTCTCTCTCTTTCTTCTCATATCCCTTCAGGTAAATGTGATGAGGGTGTTCTGCCCGACGTGCGCTTTCTTCCAGCCGCTCTTATTAAAGCGCACAATGGATCTTTGGGGTCAGTGAACACTGTAGCTCTTCCATGCTTGAGAGCATCACTTAGAAATATTCAACAAGGCTTCAGTGTAGGACAGCCCTGAGATATTTAAAATGCCCTTTTCAAGTTCAGCACAAGCAGGCTGTCTTAAAACCACATTGCTGGAGAAAGATTCAACAGAAACACATTCCACCTGATCATATAGAACTAGATATCAAACAGATATCATTACTTTAACTAGCAGATCAGAGCTTCAACACAGCCTGGATCTCATCAAACAGCAACCAATTGGTCATAATGATGAGTGCAAGATTTCCTAAGATGTGTTTTTGTGCCTGTTGAACTTAAGCCAAGCTAAATATTTGATCGAACGAGCCAGGCTTGGATGCCTCTAATCTATATTTCTTACTCTTATCACATTAATGTGTGAGTTGCCTCTGCTCTTGCACTGCAGGCAGCCCCACTCATCCTCACATTCTTTCTGTCTTTCTGATTAGCCTTTGTGCCTTGCTGGGTTTCATGCAAATCATCTAAACTTGCTGAAACTAGTGGACATGGTGTTTTGTAGAAGATCCAAAGATCATTCCGTCATTTCTCAAAAGATTCCATGTCACATAAAGCATCTTGTTGATATTTAGAGTTCTCTAACCCTACTAATTACTGTAGCTGAAATTTAAAAACAACCCAACAAGCACAAAAATCTGAAGTACTTATTTACCCATCTTTGAGGTAGCAAATCCTTTTTAAAAAAAAATAAAAATAAAAATAGGGAGGAACTCTTAAATAATGAAACAAGAAGCAAAACACATTATGCTTCCCATTTTAATGCCATTTAAGTGAGGGGAGCTACATGAAAGAGCTTCAGTGGGACCTCGATGGCACGTGTGGCTGTTGGGCACGTTGACGTGGCTTTGATGTGAGCCCTAACAAGCTTGGCACTCGGCTCTGCAGCATATCAAACCCAGCCCGACTGAGATGAGTATTCCATCTGCACGAGGCGCTCTCGGTAGTTGTGCCATCTATACCTTTAATTTGATATTCTGTAATTTCTCAGTGTGGGCACCGCTCAAAAAAAAAAAAAAAAGAGCCCATTAGTTTGCTGTAGATCCTCATTTTTATTCGTTCTTTGGTTCACTGTGCTCAGCTTGACCATCAGCCCTCTAAGAGTTGTCATATTTATCAGTGCACAATGTAATGAGATCGGAAACTATTTACATATTGGAATCATCAGGCACCAGCGAGCATTAATAATTGAGATGGCGCAAAAATTAAAAAGACTGAGCTTTTTCAAATTGCGGTTTGATGTCCCTGTTGACAGGGAGGCATTGGGCGGTGCTATGAACACAATTATTTCAATTTTCTGGACTATGAGCATCCATAAACAAGAATGGAGGAAAAGTATTGTCATAAAAATAAAATGGATCCCTTTGTAAAACGTGGACAAAATCCCAGCATTTATGTTTTCTGAAATGTTAGTCTATGGTGAATGAAATCTGAAAATAAGCTCCACTTTCAGTAATTGTAACTAAATAACATTTCACAGGACAATGCGGCAGGTCTCCATTAGACCAAACCTGATTCCTTTGGCAAACCACATTAGTTGGGCTGTGCTCTTTGTGTCACTTGCAGCAGTTGTGTGCCTGCCACATTGATGGATAGCAGTGAACTGGGACAAGACGGCTTACAATTGACCAAAAGCGTGGACAATTATTAGCCATAAGGCTTAGATGAGCACACAGAGGCCTTCAATACATCAAACACAATCTTGAGTAAATACTGCCTTGTCATTTATCTGTTTGCTCTGCAGCTGGGTGTGCATGTCGCATTGTTTCGCCCAATTCATTCACAGTTCAACTGATGGTAAACGTAATAAAACGGTGCTCTGAATGGTGATAGATTCAAAAGAATGTCTGAGAGAAACACACTTTGTCCTCTGTCTAAGACCCAGAAAGGAGATAATCTCAGGTTCAGTAGAATGGATCTATATTGTATTTCAAGATGCTATCTATGCAAATCTCTGGAAACAAAAGAGGTGCAAAAACTAGCACACTTACTCAATTGGAAGACACTTTTATCCAGAGCAACTTACAATCGAAAGTGCTCAAGGGCCCAGCTTGGCAGTGCCAGGATTTGAACTCACAACCTTGCAGTTAGTAGCCTAGAGCCTTTAACTGCTGAGCCACCAGTACACCACTTGTCATAAGCTATCTTGTAAAGTCATTGCTTAATGGGTGCTGGTCTACAAGCATTTGCATTTGACGATGCCCTTCCAAAGGAGACATCTGAAATGTGATGGCTTCAATAAAGAGTCCAAGAGAAATATGTGACATGGTATTAGCTAATGAAGTTTATTTTACAGATAGGCCTGACTATATAAATTACCCACAAGGCAATGGTGGGAAGGATGCGGATTAAACAGATAAGCAAAAATACACAAAAAAGGCTTATCGACCTATAGCTTGAAGCTTTCTCCCCAATCAGCCATTTGCACTTATACAACACACATTCACACACCAGAGACATTCAGACCATTGATCTTCAAACACCAATGTGTCTGTAATCAGGAGCAAGGTGTTTGATAAACTTCACCCACTAGAAGATACAGGGAAAAAAGATACAATACCATATACATCTTAACTGGCTTTCCTCTAGTGTTAGGGTTTGGGACGAGGATGCCCTTGGCACAAATGGATCTGCATGTTCATTTGGTATATTAAGAGAGGCACACAGCTGAAGAGTCTTCATTACAATTGTAAATTTCTGCCCCAGGGCCTCCAGCCCAGTGCTAGATTACATGAGGTCTGTGCTCACGGACACAGCCTGGGTCTGATTGAGAGTCCAGCGCACCTAATTAATTTCATTAGAAAGTGAAGTCATCTTCTAGCAGGAATTAATATTTGGAGCGTCGTGCCACTAATTCATTTCCAGATTTAATTAGCTCCGAGAAGAAATGTTGCTTGGGCAAAGAGGACTTTTTAATTATCAGCTTGGATAAATTTGAAAATGTTGATGCCTGAGGGTTGAGTTAATTAAAACCTGCATTATTTTAACTTTAATTAGTTCCCATCTTTGTTTTGCTCTGCCATATGGCCATGTCCTGTAGTCAAATTTAGTTAATTAAGCTAATTAAGCTAATCATTTTAATTACTCAAGACATTGTGATTGGATAGACGACGACTACAAGTTTATGGCCTACTACTTGTTTTTCATTAAGTTGAAGGGACGGTTATTTCTGATTGCAGCTGGCAAGCTGCGTGGCACTCCAACAGACTCAGAGATATTAAGGACGAAGCATAATTGCATTCCTTGATAAAAACAACATGTCACAAGCACAACTCTTTTAAATTTAAAGCTCCATCTATTAGCATTCTGTAGGACTGTGTGTGCTGGTCCAGGGCTCTATCTGATTAAATAGTATGGCAGGTTCAGTCAAGTGAGAGAAGCCCCTCTCCATCTACCTCTCTCCATCTCTCTCTCTCTCTCTCTCTCTCTCTCTCTCTCTCTCTCTCTCTCTCTCTCTCTCTCTCACCCCGCCGGCCTTGCAGTCCTCTCAGCCTGTGATCTATTGCACATGTAGTGACACACACAGAGCGTTGAGATTAAACTTTATTAAATTCACTCATGTACATTTATACAGTGTGTCATGGACCTTCAAATAACAAAGCTCTCCTGTGATTTCTGTCTCTTGACTTCATGTCCAGTAGTATGACAAAAGTGACATAAGATTCCAATGCTGTGCTCATTATGGCTTATTACACTATTTATATACTATACTAAATACAGCAATAATTTTAGATTAGGTTACTTCCATGATAAGGACAAAATGTGTATACACTAACCATCCACTTTAATAGGAACACTTGTACACCTGTTTAGTCATGCAATTATCTAATCAGCCAATCATGCGGCAGTAGTGCAGTGCATAAAATCATGCAGATGCTTCAGTTAATGTTCACAATCAATGTACAATTAATATGCACATCAAACATCAGAATGAAGAAAAAATGTGATGTGACATGGTTGGTGGGCTGTATTGAGTATTTCAGAAACTGCTGATGTCCTGGGATTTTCACACACAACAGTTTCCCGAGTTTACACAGAATGATGGGAAGAACAAAAAGAAAAACATCCAACAACAAAAAAACAACTCATCCTTATTGATGAGAGAGATCAGAGGAGAATGGCCAGACTAGTTTGAACTGACAGGAAGGCTACAGTAACTCAACTACTCTTTACAACCATGGTGAGCAGAAAAGCAACTCAGAATGCATAACATGTCAAACCTTGAGGTAGATGAGCTAAAATAGGAGAAGAACACATCAAGTTCCACTCCTATCAACCAAGAACATGCAACTGAGGCTACAGTGGGCACAGGATCATCGAGAGTAGAAGGGTGATGATAGGGGGTGGGGGATGGGGGGGGGCATATGAGTGTACATGTGTATTAAAAAAGACTAATTGAGAATTAAACTAGGAACTCCTTTCAACCCGTGTAGAAGTTCAAGGAGCTTCCCTTCACTTCAGCCTTGCTTTTTTGGTAGACACTGAGTACTGAATTCTACAGCACTGTTTCTAGAGTACAGTACAGTCCTATAGAGCAAAGCTGCAGGCTTGTCTTCACTCACACACCAGGTTGCTGCTCACACCCTGTTTATGCCTGAAGGAAGATCAGGGAGGAGCTGTGTGCGTCAGTTCATTCCACTAAGCCAGCTCAAAAGCAGCAGCTGTGTGCCGTCCTGCGATGGCGACACACACACAACGTCCTGTCTACTCACATATGCAGGGGCGGAGTGGCCTAATGAAATAACACACCCAGACATCATGTCAGTGGTCTCCATTATGGTTAAAGATTTTGGTAGCCACAGTCTGCCCACTTAGGTAATTTGTTTCTGTGTATAATCCCATTGCCTGCTATTAAATTAAACCAACTGGTCATTTGGGTTTGGGGGCTATAAATAAAGCCTGTTGCTATGAGACATGGGAAGTGTGTGTTGTGTCTCATTCGATTAAAGGGGAACCACTTCATAATTTCATCTGGAAAAGGTGACCTTGATTGCCAGGTGACCTCAGCGGGTCTGACTCCCACCAAGTGGCCCAGGCTAATGGCTAAAAGAGGTAATGTTAGTTGCTAATGTATTTCCTGCCTCATTCATATCCATGTCCTGTGATTTCTCCTGTCATACTGCTTAAGCGGACAAACAGACGCTCTGCTCTTCCTCTTTATTTACTATAAAATGAAATATAAAAGACACAAATGAATCTCAACTAAAATATGGTCCACTTCTAATAAAAATAGTGTTTTTGTATTGTAATAATTTATTTATTTAATTGAAAGATAGATATTAGTAAGCATTATTTTAAAATAGTTAAATCAAAAGTTGTTTACTGAGAAACTGAAATCTATCTGAATAGCCTGTTTAGACCTTTCTCTCTTTCTGTCTTTCTTTCTTTCTTTCTTTCTTTCTTTCTTTCTTTCTCTCACTTGTTGTGTGTCCATATACAAATGCCAGTTAAAGTTTTCTGAAACCTACAGCTTCTTTATTTGTTATTACTGTAAGAGCCACAAAAAAGAGTTAGATCCTAAATTAAAAGCAAGTGCATTTGTATGGTAAACCAGTTAATCATATACATGAAATCCAAGGCGGGAATCCAATACAGCTCACCATCCAAATAACACCATTCTTACAGTAAAGCATGGAGGTGGTACTATCCTGTTATGGGGGTGTTTCTCTGCAGCAGGGACTGGAGCACTTGTCAGGATAGAAGGAAAATGGATGGGGCAAAATACCGTCAAATTCTTGAGAAAAATCTGCTGCCCTCTGCCAGAAAGTTGTTAATGGGAAGGTTTACCTTCCAACATGACAATGACCCAAAGCACACAGCAAAACTGACCACACAGTGGTTGAAGGAGAAAAAGGTGAATGTCCTTGCATGGCCTAGTCAGAGCCCAGACTTAAACCCCATTGAAAATCTGTGGAATGACTTGAAGTCTGCAGTCCACAAACGGCCACCATCAAATTTAACTGAACTTGAGCAGTTCTGCAAAGAAGAGTGGGCAAATATTGCAAAGTTTAGATGTGCAAAGTTAGTAGAGACATATCCCAACAGACTAAAGGCTGTAATTAAAAAAATAAGGCAAATTAAAGCAAGGGGGTGATCCTTTTTCCAACTCAGTGATTCTGTTTTTAAATTTTTTATTTTTTTTTCTGACATGTTGGTGTTATATGTTTCACTTGGATGTTATAAGTTGCACTGAGTAAATTCAGCTGGATGAAACAAAAATTGTGTCCGTCTTCATTTCAGGCTGAAACACAACAAAATGTGATTTAAAGGTGGGTGATTCTTTTCTATACCCACTGTATGTGTTGTGTGCCATAGGTGCCTAATTATCTAGAGCTGGGATGTTTTTACTTAGTTAGGTTCTCTCAGTTTAGAATCTTTTAAGATTGTTGCTTGTTGAGATGATCCCAATAAAATCTTGGCGGAATTCCATATCAGACTATGCAATAACATGTTCTTCATGTCCATTATCTCATCATCTCCATTATTTGATGAAGATCCTCTAAGGACAGACTTGCAATTAAAGAAAATCACTATGTTCTGCTTATATTGTCAATCAGCATGATCTGGGCTCATGCAGAAACAGGGTCATATAAATATATTTTTTCTGTTTACTAGAATGTTTTATTTACATTTATTTCCCCAATCATTGCTACCATATTTGTCACTTTTCAGTGAGTTTTCATCGAGTTTTGCGTAATCATATGACATCCTCCAATTGGTGGATTTTAGACAAGCATCACACATGAGCAGTAGTTACACAGATTTTAATTTTTTTTAAAAATCTGATACTGTTTAATTAATTTTTATTACTATTTTATTTAGTCACAATGGCACTAAATCACTAAATCATTCAACTTTTGAATGTTCCTTTACTGTCGCATGTTCCTATTAAACTGACTTTTCCCCTGCGCATGAATCCTGCCTCCCTCTGTCCGTGTTTCGTAACAGTTATGTGTTCTTTCAACCAGTAAGAACACACTATCTTGACTTATTGAAGAAAAAATTGATTAAATACTATATTTATAGTATAGCATATTTATAGCACTCTGGATCCAGTGTATTAATTTTAACAAATGTATAGAAAAGCTGATCTGGGTAAATTAACTACAAAAGTACTTAAGGCCAATGTTTCAGTGAGAAAAAGTGCATTTTGTATGTGATTTTGTTGCAGGTTGAGAAAGGACCAGGTTGAGAAAAGATAATGTCTGTGTCAGAGGTGCCTGAGACGATAGCATAAGTCACTGATCACCTAAGTCTGTGTAATCAGGTATAAAATAATGTCACATAAAAGCATACATTAGATTAGAACACCATTAGATGTATTACATCACATTGCCTGCATGCAAAAAAGTATTAATTAATTTAAAAAATGACCTACATAAACCAACTATATTTTCATCAAATCTATTTGTAGCACTGCCTTCATGTTCCTAGCAAATCATAAAGCTCAACATAAGGTCATATGTGCCTTTAAATAATTCTGCAAAAGGGCACATGATGACAAGATAGTCTAGAAGGGACCATCGTGTTAATCCCAGTTTTGAAGCAGCATCAAGTCTCTCCCTGTGCTCTATCTGCCCCACATGCCCCACAGAGAAAGGGCTTAATAGATTATCTAACAGAAGGCCATAACTGAGGTCCCATATAGTTGACACCATGAGGGGCATCTGCTCAAAGGCCACCTTTCTGTACCATGGGCCAAAATCACCACAGAAACCCAGACATGGAGCTTTTGTCCTGGGCCACTTGCTAATTCCACTCCTCCTCCTCCTCCATATCTCCCAGCACCGCTACGGCACAGAGGTTAATTAGATCCATGCATTTATTTATGACTGTGCTCATTAAGCTTCATGTTCTGTTCAACATAAAAGGGCCCATTTTACATTTTTACTAAAAGCAGAACAATGTGCATTTTCTCCCCAACAGGAAACTGCTCACTTTCTGTAACTAACATAAAAATCATATTTATATTATAGACATTAGGCTTAAGCTCTGATTTTATGCTGAGAGATACAAAGTGAATTTTTTATTTTAATTTTTAATTATATAGGGTTTGTAATCCTGGGCTCAGGTTAGAGTCTGTACAGAGTTTTGTGTGTTCTCCTTGTTGGGCTGTAAGACTTGTACTCAAGTCTGGTCTCAGGACTTGTTATGAATTTATTGGCATTTGTACTTGGACTTGTCTTGAGCTTGGGCATTGGTCTTGATAAATATGGTCTTGGTCTTGTTTGTGAATTTGTAAAAAAATAAATAAATAAAAATGGTTTGTGTTGGCTTTTATATTCGCATACACAAAGTTTGAAAGGAAGTCATTAAATATTTTAGAAAACATAGCCTAATGATTGACACCAATGAAGCCAACTACTGGAAGTAAAGCCTTTGCCTCAAAAAGGATTTGATCATTCTCTATCTTGCCTCAGTCTCTCTTTCATTTGGACTCGGATTTGACTTGACCTCAAAACCCTTAATACTTGGTCTTTACTCGATCTCAGCTAATGCTGGTCTTGGACTTGACAGTGGTGGTCTTGACTTGTGTCCTGACTTGGGTCTTGACTTGTGCAGAATGTCCTGCTATGGACTGCCGTCCAATCCAGGGTGTATTCCCGCCTCACACCCCGGAGATATTTCTGAGATGGCTACTGATCCACAGTGACACTGGCCAGGATAAAAAATGGTTACTGAAGATGAATGACTGAACAAATGAATGAATGTAACATTAGTATATTGTCACAAAGCAACTTTACAGAATTCCAGATCTAGGCTCCTAATGAGCTAGCCAAATGTGACAGTGGTGCAAAAAAAAAAGAAGAAAAAAAAAGCTTGTTTAGGAATATTAGTAAAAAGTCTTGAGGAGGAGACTCAAAAAGGGGAACCCATCCTCTTCTGGTAGACACAGATAGTGGAATTACAATAAGAAGAGCACAGGTGAGATTAACAGAGGGACTCGGCTCAGAGAGAGAGTAAAGTTTAGTGTTAAAAGTCTATCAGAAAACTGTCAGAAAAAAATTTGACAAACAGAATTATGCACAAGGGTACTGAAGGTATGGAATGTCAACGTATGTTTAGTTTCATTTGGGAATCAACAGCCAAGCTAAAGTGTAGCTAATTACAAATCATAACATAGCAGGAGTTTAAAAGCTGTTAATTGTCTATGTGGTCTCTGAACAGCCAGGAGCATGAGGAGAGTAAAGACACAGGCAGCTTCTTTAGAAGTGTTCTAGCTTGTCCAGAGATCAGGCAGGACTAAAGCATGAGCATCCAGAGAGAAAAGTGTTACTGGCTGGTGTCTGTAAATCTGAAATAATGCTGTAAATGCTGCCTCATTCCCTCCATTACTTATTTACACTCCATCTGTGCACACACCTGCCAGCAGTACAGGAAGAACTGTCTATTTCCATACATATTTATTTTCTTTGCTAACAACTGAGAGGAACATAAGTTATATTGTGTGTTGTTAACAAATCTGAGTTTCTGCAATGCAGGAGCACTGAACATACACTCACACAGACACAGGAACATAAATATATAAATCGGAGCACTAAGCGGGATGGACCAAGGGTAAAAAGTGAAAGCTCTTTGGGGTCCATTTGGAGCTGCTTGAACTACTTGCTTAATTATATGTAAAGGTCAGTGGTAGATAGAGGGATGAAATGCCAGCCAAAGGGTCACTGGTTAAGGCTCTGTTTTCTGCCTAATAGCATATTCTACCTTTAGCACATACACAGCTTTCCCATCCATCATCCACAGAGGCATCGTAGAGAATTAAAAGCAGCAGCTAATATGTACTGACAGTCATGCCAAGATAAGGCTGAACTGAGTGGGCAAGAACATCTGTCCAAGAATGTACTTAGAAATTATTTATCTATGAGAATTTAAATCAGGGTGGCATGGTGGTGCAGCTCCAGGGCCCCTGGTTTAATTTTGAGCTCGGGTGTGTCGAGTTCTCAAGTTTGTGTGGGTTTCTTCTGGGTTTCCTGGTTCCCTCCCACTGTCCAAAACCATACAGGTAGATGAACTAGAGACTCTAAATTGCACCAATTATGTGCATGGTGATTCCATTCAGAGTGCAGTGTTTACTGGAGAAAATGAATTTAATTGAAGAAAGATGACCTTATCTTGCTCTGTGATTAGAAGTCGGCATGCCTGTTGGAGGCACTGTTATACATATGTCTGTATAGCTGTTCCCGCAGGAATGTTCAGGATTTTAGTCCAAAGCCAACCCAGTCACACCATGACCTCTACCCCAGACACTTCAACACTTAGCAGTGCATTACTAATGGTTTTCAATTAGCTTATAGAAGACTTCTCCTCTCATGGAAGAATGATATGTGGAAAGAAGTCAAAAATAGTAAAATAGTAAAATAGTCTACTTCAATCATTTATAGTTTGATTTGTGACATGTGTCTACCATTCCTACAGGAAATTACTCAAACAAATGTTTCTGCCAATCAAATAAGTGAAAATCTAATGTTAGTTAAATCTTTATCCAATGATCACAACTGTTATTTGCTAGGGCATTTTGCTATACGTTGAATCTCTCTATCGCTAATCACTGGGTTAAAACATTCAGGCAGGGTCAAGTTCTGGTATGAGTATAAGTCATGGCAACTAAAGCAAATGAGAAATGACTACAAGTAATGGCTCTAAAGTAAATGTGTGCATGTGTGGGATGGGCTGAGAATGAACAGATAGATCCACTCCTCTGGATGTAATTGCTCAGATAAGGGGAACTCACACTGCCTCTCTATGGAAGACAGCAGGCAACTTTGTGATTTACAGCTCGCTAATGCTCCTGGCTTCAAAGCCTCACAGAAAAATCATTAATAGATATATTTAACAATGTGAAACATTAGTCATTGCCAACACATTCTCTTCACAGCAGTGCTTGAAAGAGAGAGATAGAACACCTTAAAGAACTGATTTCAAATACTTTATTAATAGGTAATGAGATAACTCTTTTTCTGCTGCTGCTTTTTCTTCTTCTTTGATTTTGTTCATCAAATGATATCTAATTGAACAGAGAAGGTCACTGATCATTTTTCTATTCACAGCATTCATAATGGTGTATTCTGCCTGCTATATATTTTCTTTTAACATTTTCATACCCCATTTGTCCACTGAAAAAAAAGAGATCATTTTGTATGAGCAGCTGTAATCCAAACAATACCCAATAAATCCATCTGGAGATCGGCAGTACATTATTCAAAACTTATATCATTAAGCAAATCACAAAGAAATCAAACAGGGGTGAAGTGGCAGCTTTTCTTGCTCTTGATGTGTTTCCTCCAGCACAGAGAAGGAGATTTGCAGATTTTTTAATGAGCTCTCCTCTCGACGTCTCGCCCTGGTTTGGCTGATTAATGAAAGCATTTGGTGACCTTTCGCTGTTCTTATGGAGTGCTCAGCCCTCTCCAATTCCTTTCCAAGCTCAGACAAGATCATGCTCGCTGCTGCATTACTGCTAAATTCCCACTCACTTTCATGAAGTTTTCTTTCTTATTTTGGCAACAATTCTATCAAAAATAGCTTATTTAAACTATTTTGTTCACCAAAAACAGTTGATTCCCCTTATTTTAAATCCATAAAGATTCCAAAATTTAGGATCCAGGAAAAAAAACTGCAGTGCTACTAATTTGTTTGGACTTTCAGTTGGATTAGCTGAACAAAGTTGTTCAACTGTCATGTGTTTCTTGCAGTTGCATGATGTCCTAATTTCCCAGGCACTCTCTCACATGGCATCAAGAGCAGTAGGAGGCAGATGATGGAGTGATCCTGAGCAAACGAAATGAGTGCCAGCCCTGCTGCTGAGGCCTTCACAATGGGCATCTTAGCCTGGTTATCACTGGCACATACTCAGCCCAATATGCCCTATTCCCTCTACTACCACGTGTATGCACCAGATCCATTACACAATATAACCACAAAATAAGGAATGAAATAAAACATAATTATTTCAGGGCAATTCTTTTTAGAGACGATACAGATTGTCTCAAAGCAGCTTTACATATATCATTGCCCCTGTTAAGTACACCAAAGGCAAAAGTGGCGAGAAAACTTTGGTGTAGAGAATGAAAGCTTGGAAGAAACCAACACTCATCGGGCATAACCTATCCACCTTTGAAGAGCATGGGGAGAGTTTATGAATAGCAATAAGAATACCAATACAAGTTTTCACTATAATTGTAATAATATATACAGGTTAGTAATTATCAGCAGTGAATTTTGTGAGCCTGAGCATGGCTGCTGTAAAATTGATGGATTTAGGATGGTGGGATTAGGAGCTTGCGGACCTAGGAATGGTTGGAGAAGAACTGTCAAGTTTATGATAGTAGGGGTAGGATCTTGAAGGTTTTAGAATGGTTGGAGTAGAATTGTCTGCTTTAGAATTTTAGGATTAAGATCTTGTTGGCCTCATAATTACTGAAGTAGAATTATCTGCTTTAGGAGTTTAGGAGTAAGATCTTGTGGGCCTCATAATGACTGAAGTAGAATTGTCAGCTTTAGGAGGATAGAAGTAGAACTGTCAGATTTAGGATGGTAGGACTAGAAGCTTGTTTGACTCAGAATGTAGAATTGTCTGATTTAGGATGGTAGGAGTAGAATTGTTGAGTTTAGGCTAGTAGGAGTAGAATTGTCAGCTTTAGGATTGTAGGAGTAGAAACTTGTTTGCCTTAGAATGTAGAATTGTCTTATTTTGGATGGTAGGAGTAGAATTGTCGGGTTTGGGACGGTAGAAGTATAATTGTTAAATTTGGGATGGTAGGAGTAGAATTGTTGGGTTTGGGATGGTAGGAGTCTCACACTGTTGTGTATTTGCACTTTATGTAGTCTTGCATACTGTTCTGTGTTGCACCATGGTCCTGAAGAAACCACATTTCGTTCCAATGTATACAAGCGATATAGAGGAATGACAATAAAAACTCACTTGACTTGACAACTTGAATTGTCAGGTTTGAGATGGTAGTAGTAGAATTGTCAAGTTTGGGATGGCAGGAGTAGAATTGTCAGGTTTTGGATGGTAGGAGTAGATTCGTCGGGTTTGGGATGGTAGACTTAGATGCTTGTTTGCATCAGAATGACTGGAGTAGAATTGTCTATTTAAGGAGGTAGGTGTAGTGGGTTGTTAGATGGCCACACAGTCAGGAGGGTCCCTGTGACACAGGCAACTCTCTATGCCAGCATCAAGAAACTTGAATAAACGCATGTGAATAGAGTGGATACAGCACCCATGTCTCAAATGTTTGAAAATGATGTAGACTTTAATTCTTAAATGCACACAGCAAGTCAGCGTGTGTGCGTATCCTTTTTGAGAGCTTTTTCTAGCCAGTAAATTCTGTGAGTTTGGCCGCTCTGCAGGGGTCCATCCACACTCAGGCGTGCTTTCAGGCCAGCACTTAAGAGGAGACACACACGCCATGTTGTCGCAAGTTGTGGCTGACTTAATGGATTATTATTGTTACTGCATTCCCTCAATGCATTCTCCAGAAGGGGGAAGAGGCTTAGAAATGTCTTTCAAAAGCCCATTCAGTGAGAACCTACTACCAGAAATAGTTATCCAGTATATGGCTCTGGTATGGATTGGTTATGTTTTTATTCTTTCATCAGTGCCCCCCTGAGGTGGTAAAAGGAAAGCGAGTTGAACCAATCTTTAAGAGGACATGTGACGTATATGTGGTCAGCCTTCAATAGCCCAGGCTTTGATCTTTGGCTTCAAATTGGATTTTTTTTCTTGAACATTGATTTGTCTTGACAGTGTGAGAAGGTATACATATGTCTTGGCCTAAATATAGCATAGGTGTAATTATCTTTAATGTTAATTTCACAATTATTATGAAAAGCAATGTATGTAGCACTAATGGAAGGTGATGCACCACGCTAGAGTGAGTTATTTTCAGATGACACCATTAACCTTTTGTTTTAATGCTTTTGCACTTAGAAAGATAAAACCTAGCTGAGTGTTTGTGTGCATGTGTATGTGTGTGTGTAGTTAGGCTCGTACACCCAGGTGAGCTCAGAGTAAATGGGAGTAGAGTTACTAATGGGGCTGAGTCTTCCTCTTTTTGTTTGGTGAAAAAAGAATGAAGTATCCCGTAAACGCCTCCCTTCCAGAAGTCCATTGTAGCCCCCAGGGGAAAAGGAGGGGTGAAGGAAGGGAGAAAGGGAGAGAGAAACAGAGATGGGTGGTGTTTTCAATCTCATCACATTACGAGTGCATCACATACAAGTGCCGTTGGCGAAAAGTGAGCCTTCTAGTCGTCGCTAGCTAACCCTTTTAGCTGGAAGGAGTGCTGGCTTTCTGGTGCCATTCACAACTGCGTTAGCTGTACGCTCATAATGGCCTCAGATTGGGTTACCCCTTTACTTTAGAGCAAACAGGACTGGCCTTAATTGCCTTACCAATATTTGCATGTCCCTCTTCATGTTATCGAACACCGTGCTAAGTAACTGAGCACCTCCGCCCAGGTGCTATTTCTAGTTTGTTTGTACATGCCACGGAGAAGGCTGTTGAAACAGAACAATTACTAACCAGATTTCACACCATAATGGAAGGATGAATGCTTTCTCCATTTCTCTTGGCTTGCTTCCTGGCAGGGGGGCACTGTGAACACACACAGAGGTCATGACCTTAATATGTGCTGATCTTGGATCTGTCCCAAATGCTACAATTCATGTTTGGTTGTTTTTGTATGTCATCAATTAAAAAAAAAAAAAAAAGTAATGTTTTTTTGCCAATGTTTTTCGTTGTTTGGGGGTTAATATGCCTTTACAAACAGGTTTGAAAAATCAAAACCTTAAATACAAAATCTCAAAAATCCAAATTTCAGAAATACCAGTTTTATGTAAATCATGTTAAAGGTGAACCGTCCAGGATTCCCGGGGAAACTTGAAGCTTAGTATAAGCCCAGCGTAACTACTTAGGTCGTTAGTTAGGCTAGTTAGGCTATGCTAATGTTAGCTTGCTGGTAAAAAAAATAAGCTGCTTAATAGGAATTAGCTATATTATTAGAACATAAAAACTTTAGACAAACTTCCCTCATTATAGTTCATATCTTCCGTTTTGACACCACTTAACCCTACTCCACGTCTCTTTACTTCACTTCATGGACAGAAGCACAGCAGATGACAATGATTGACTAAATGCTGAGTTCGACCACTCTGAAAGTGTCTCCCTGGGAATCCCCGGTGCTTCACCTTTTGGGCTGAGGTATACAAAACCTGTATTTGTAAGATTTAGAATTATGCCAAAACTGAAACCGTAATTTCAAATATTTTTTTTAAACGCAAAATTTTTCCCTAGCAAATAAAAATAAATAAATAAATAAATAATAAAAAAAAAACACCACAGGCAAAAAATATTAATTAATTAAATACACCACAGAAATAATAAAAAAAAAATGTTTTGTGTATATAATTCCAATGTACAAAATTCATGATCAAATACATTTGTCATCTCCAATTGCCTAAAAAAATACAATATTCTCCATTTATTTAACTGAAATAAATGGATCATTACCACTGCTGCTAGCTAACTAACCAAATGCCTTCATTTATTAGTAGGCTTATATGTGGTTTTGATTGTAGCCCATTGTTGGTTGTTGCCTGTACACAAGGTCAAGTTTACATTTGTGTTAGCATTAACTTGTACTTAGCTGTGCTATGTTTTATGATAAATATCTATGAATGTCTACCACCCCTGATATTGTTACAAGGTACATAATAGGACAAAACTTGCCCAAGTTTTGAAAGTTAATTATAATATTATAAATAATCATATAATTAATCTTAATTTATATAACATTTTTTAGTCCAAAATTTGAACATGATTTACCTAGTAGGATCTGGTCCAATACAAAATATAATTTCATGCTAATTAAATAGCTAATAGAGGCCAAGTCACATTCAGGAAAAATACTGTAGGATAACATTTAATGAACTTTAGCTTTTAGAGCCCAGGTCTACTATCTAAATGCAACAGAAATGCAGCAGTAAGCTGTCAAAACCATCAACTAAGGTAATATCCTGTATTCATATTTGACCTACAAGTCCATTTAATAAGACCTTTGTCTGTATAATCATCGCTAACTGCTAATTAGCTTAATATTTAGCAGGCTGTTAATAATAAATAGGCTACAATAGCACAAACGTCTTTGTGTTGTCTAATGTACACTGTCCAGAGAAAAGAAGAAAATAAATAAAGCTAACGTTAAACTGATTGCCTAGTCAGCTAGCTGTCTACTAGCATGTTTATACTAGCTAACATAAACAAGCTTGTTCCAACAAGAAATTCACACTTTTTTTTCCTTTTTTTTTTTATAGCAGTAGAGCTCTTCGGTTAAACACTACCGTTTATTATTTAGCTAATTTGATGTTGCTGCCATGCAGGAGGTTGCGTGTTTCAGACATCATTAGAGTAGGTAAAAGAGAAGACAATGTTCACAGCCTTTAATTATTGAAACTTTGAGTTCATTATTAATGTGTATAATATGAGGATGGGAATAAACTGGGGAAGATAATCTTTTCCAGAGAGTGTTTTAAGAGCACATGGCATGGCACAGCAGCAGTATTAATGACCGAGTGTGTGTTTGGATGTGCACGGCTGGGCATAATGGTAAATGCATGTACAGTTTGCAAAATAAATAAATAAATAATAAAATAAAAGCCCTGGCTTGGATAATAACTGGGGAAAAGGCATTTTTGAGGAATATAGGCCGTCTTTACATGATTCTGGTTAAGCTCTCTGTTGCTCTTTGAGTAATGAGAGACTTGGACTCCTGCAGTGAGGGCTAACAGTCGTTCATAGTTTCATGTTTCCCAGTGGTGTTTTTTTTTTCCTACATAGATTCCTTGTTTTTGTCCAATTTCTCCTCTTTTGCCTCTTTTATCACTGCATGTGTCTACTTATTTAGCCAACATCTTTAGACTGTAAATGAATGTAATCCATTCAACCTCTCTTTTTTCAATAAGCAATAATAATACTCTGTAAACAAAACACAGGTTTATCAAAGAAAAAATCTTTGTTAAATATAGGTGTGCAACAATTATTGGCACCCCTGTGAACTCATATGAGAAAAATATATTTGAAGTATATTCCCATTGATATTTTACATTTTTTAGTACACCTGGGTGACTAGGAACAGGAAATTGTTCAGCCATGACTTCCTGTTTCACAGGGGTATAAATATGAGGTAACACATAGGCCAAATTCACTTAGTCATTCGTAACAATGGGTAAGACCAAGGAATATAGCTGTGATGTGCGGCAAAAGGTTGTTGAGCTTCACAAAATGGGAAGTGGCTATAAGAAAATAGCACAAGCATTGAAAATGCCCATTTCCACCATCAGGGAAATAATTAAGAAGTTCCAGTCAACTGGAAATGTTATGAATCAACCTGGAAGAGGACGTGTGTCTATATTGTATCAACACACTGTGAAGAGGATGGTTCGAGTGGCCAAAAAGGATCACAGTTGGAGACTTGCAGAAGTTAGTTCCATCTTGGGGTCAGAAAGTCTCCAAAACTACAATCCAAAGTCACCTACATCACCACAAGTTTTATGGAAGGGTTTCAAGAAAAAAGCCTCTACTCTCATCCAAAAACAAACTCAAGTGTCTTCAGTTTGCCAGACACTACTGGAACTTCAAATTGGATTGGGTTCTATGGTCAGATGAAACCAAAATAGAGTTTTTTGGCAATAAACACCAGAGGTGGTTTTGGCACACACAGAGAGGTAGCCATATGGAAAAGTACCTCATGCCCACGGTTAAATATGGTGGTGGCTCTATAATGTTTTGGGGCTGTTTTTCTGCCAGAGGACCTGGACATTTTGTTAGGATACATGGCATCATGGACTCTATCAAATATCAACAGATAGTAAATGAAAACCTGACTGCCTCTGCCAGAAAGCTTAAAATGGGCCGTGGTTGGATCTTCCAGCAGGACAGTGATCCAAACTTACATCAAAATCAACACAAAAATGGTTTACTGACCACAAAATCACAGTCCTGCCATGGCCACCCCAGTCCCCTGACTTGAAACCCATAGAAAACCTGTGGGGTGAACTGAAGAAGAGAGTCCACCAGCGTGGACCTCGAAATTTGATGGATCTGAAGAGATTCTGTATGGAGGAATGGTCTCAGATCCCTTGCCATGTATTCTCCAACCTCATCAGGCATTAGAGGAGAAAATTCAGAGCTGTTATCTTGGCAAAGGGAGGTAGCACAAAGTATTGACTAAAAAGGGTGCCAGTAATTGTTGCACACCTATATTTAACAAAGATTTTTTTTTTTTTTATAAACCTGTGTTGGGTTTGCAATTGTTTGATATCCATGAGAGCAGAGTATTTTTGTGAATTATTTGAACAAAAGATCAAAAGGTTAAACAATAAAGACAATTTTTCACAGCCTTCTTTGCTCATATTTACCAAGGGTGCCAATATTAGTGGAGGGCTCTGTATATAGGGAATATATAGGAAAAAGATAAAGGGGTCTCATCTTGTGGCTGTCATGAGTGACATACCTTTCCAACGTGCGTAAAGGCTTTAAGTGCATCTCTGAAATGGGGCTGAAATGTGCCACATTCTTGCCTGATGAACAGACTGAAAGTGATGAAATGTTGACCTACATAATGACAGAGCTAAGTGCTCAGTGTTTACACCCACTCGCACACTTTCGCACAACGCCCTTGCCACCTGGCCAAACAACCCATAATTCAAAGGAGCTGAAAAAAGATCATGACTCTTTCATTTAGTTGTTGTTTTTTTGTTTGTTGGTTTTTTTTTTTTACAAAAATGTTTCTTCATGCTTTAATGTATCAACTATAAGATCAAATGAACAAATGAAGATGAATCCTTTTCCTATTTCATAAAAGCAGAAGGAAAAAATTAACAGCACATTTACCGATACCTCATTTATACATGTCCTGAGACCTCCACATTCAGTAAATGCTTCAAGACCAAGCAGTCTCTTCCTTTTTTTAATCCTTTTTTTTAATAATAATAATTCTATATGTTCTCTCTTTATCTATATGACTGTAAGCAGGCGGGCGGTAATCTGTTTAAATATCACAAAGCAACAGGCCCAAACATGCCGTGGCATTCACAGCTGCTCCTAGGGGGACTCTCTGTCTCTCTCTCTCTCTCTCTCTCTCTCTACACCTTTGAAACCTAAAAGTAATCTGCTGTATTATCTGTTGTAATTATTTTGTAGTTTATAAAAGAAAAACAAATGATGTAGTTAATTTAATTCTGATTATGAATAAATCAACTGAAACATAATTGTGTTATGATTAGCATAATGTCAAATGATCTTTGTTTAATACATATAGCACCAATCTCTGAAATAAATTTTATTAAATGAAATATAATACGATTTGATTCAATATTTCATTTGGTATTCATGGCTTTTGTCCAAATGCATTACATTTAACAGAGAGCACCATTAAATTATCCTTATCCTCATTACTAGTGCTGCATCATCAGAATAATACAGTTACTCATATAATGAAAACAAACTCTTGTTTGTGTTAGCTCAAGCTACTTGACTATTTTGGTGCAATGTTCCAGGTTGACCTACAGTACATCCTTTGAAACTTAAACTTCTACAGTATTACCTGTTTGTAATTCCTATATGGCCGAAGGTTTGTGGACATCACACCCATATGTGGTTCTTACCCCAAACTGTTACTACAAAGTTGGAAGCACACAATTGTCTAGAATGTCTTTGTATGCTGTTGCATTATAATTTCCCTTCACTGGAACTAAGAGGCCCAAACCTGTTCCAGCATGACAATGTGCCTGCACACAAAGTGAGCTCCATAACATGTTTGGCCTCGAGTGTTTGAGTGTTCTGCACAGAGCCCTGACTTCAACCCCACTGAACACCTTTGGGATTAATTGGAACGCTAACTGCACCCCAGGCCTCCTTGTCTGACAGCAATACCTGACTTCACTAATGCTCTTGTGGCTGAACGAGCACAAATCCCCACAGCCATGCTCCAAAATCTAGCGTAAAGCTTTGGGGGGTGGGGGTTATTATAGCAGCAAAGTGGGGACAAACTTTGTAATACTATGTTCAACAAGCACATATGATTGTGATAGTTAAGTGTCCACATACTTTTGGCCATATAGTGTATGAGGTGCTTTTGGGATACTGTGAACCATGAAAAAGGTTTGAACCCTTAAATATGTGTTCATATTTGTCCATATATGTTAAATATGTATCACAAAATGTTCCAGGTAGATTCAAACCTCACATCCACACATGCACTTGGTGAAAATGCAGTGTAATGGTATAAAAATTAAGGATCATATGCCACAGAGTTGAGCTGCTATTTGTTTTGGCCTCCATTACTGAATCTCCATTAGCTCTACTCATTTTGGGCCACTTTAAAACCATATCTAAAATAAGGATTATGAGTTCACTAGTAACTTTCTAAAATGTGTCATTACTATCAAATATGCATTTCACTATAATTAAAAAAGCACCTTAATGACCTGTTACAACTCATGTCATATAGATTATATGGTAGCTAAAAGCTACAATGGCCAGGGATGATTTACTGAGTCTTACTGAGTTTTTGCATTTGCAAGGTTAAAACAAATCAATAGAACTAAATAAGAACGTTCACAATATGACAATTTGTTTTGCAGTTTGGAAAACACAGGTAAGTCTTAAATCCACCGTCTTTTGTCTTGTCATTAGCATAATGTCAAGCACAAGTGCCCTTGTTCATTTTAACTGTATTTGATTAACAGAAATAGCACCGTGTCATTCTCATTAGAAAATGGTGTTTGGTTCAGAATTTAATTATATTTTATTTAATTTTTTTGTCCAAATCTAGTGTATTTAACAGATTAAATTATCCTCATCCTTTTCCTAATCCTCATCATCAGAACGATCATCATTGCTCATATGATTAATACTGTTTTTCAGTACCAGCTCCAGCTGTTGTTGTCTGCTGTATCACCTGTTGCTCATCAAATTATTTAGAAATCCACACTGTATCCATTACACATAATACTTGGAGCACATGGTAAAAATAGCCTATTTATAGAGGTTAACAAAGCATTCGTTAGTTGCCTAAACCATCACACACACACACACACACACACACACACACACACACACACACACACACACACACACACACATACAGAACACACATACAGAACACACATACAGAACACACATTATGGGCTTTTTTGGACAATATTTCTCTAGTCTGTAAGTCAAAATACACTTTCACTTCCCACTAAGTGTGTGAAAAAGGGATGCATTCCTTGAACTTTGCAGCTAAAGCAAACTCTTAAAAGCACTTAGGAAGCAGGGTATGTGTTAAAACTGATTTCATTTCCTTATGCAACTGCTAACGGCTACACCTGCTGTGATGGCATATTCCATATCTCTCTAATGAAGACTTAAAAAGCAGCATATTTCCAACAAGTGAACCTATGTGCAGGGTCATGGTAGACTTTTCTCTTACGCTTCAGACAATTTACCTCGCTCTCGTCCGTCATCACGTTTGTCATCAAGCATTTAAAAACGTCTGGAACTCAGCAGGGCTAGTAACTTTGATATGAAAAATGTTACAGCAGTGTTTATACAGCACGACTGGGGCCATGATACTGTAAACTATTTATAGGGTCCAAGAGTATAAGTCCGATATCAACAAATATTTTTATTTTATCAGTTACCAAAACCTAGGGCATCTTTTCCCTTTTCTTATTTCTCTGATCTGCAACTTCAAGTCTGGAATGCTTACTGTGTGTACAGTTAAATCGCCAACACTTCAAATATTTAAATTTAGCCTTAAAACATACAGTTTATCTCTAGGGATTGTCCAATTTCAGAAACAACTATTCGGTTTCCCATATAATGGCAAGCTGTTTGAACGTGACAATAGAAAGAAGTCCTTCCTGAGAACAATATACAAAATATATCTATAGCATTTGCAATCATGTTGATGTCGTATAATAAATTCTTTTAGGCTGTGCGCACCATTGTGGGACTACATAAAAGAAAACGCTTCCATACATGCTTTAAAATTTGATAGAAGAGCATTGATATTTTGGAGCTATTTTGTGGCTGGTGTTTGGATTCCACGATGTACCAGGGATATTTAGCCTTAAACCTGATTACCTCTGCCAGGAGGTTAAAACATGGCCATAGATTGGTCAAGATTATGAACCCATTCACCCAAATCAACTCAAAAACAGTTGCAGGACAAAATAAATTGCAGTGACTTTCTCAATGTCTGGGATCTGGACTCTGTTGAAAACATGTGGTCTGAATTGTAGAGGGAAAGACACCTAGACAGACATAAGGACATAAAGATGCTTGTATAAGTGTGTGCATGTAGAAGTAGAACAAAATTTCTCTACAAATATTTCCATCCTTGTGAGACATTACAGGAAGAGGCTCAGTGCTGTTATTGTCTCCAGAGGTAGACTTCACCAAACCAAATTTTAACTGTGGATGTAAGTGATCGTTTTCAAAAACTAGTGTTTTTCATTTAGTGTTAGTCATTTTTGCTTTTGCCAATAATTCTGGAGCTGACTGTAGAAAAACTGGGGAAATGCTACTTGGCCCATTTCTGAAAGAACATGAGCTGTAACCTCTTATAAATCTTTCTGTAGTAAACAGGAACTGGTCATAATTTAATCTGCAAACCACAGACCTAAATAAAATGTTCAGTACTGGAAACAAAATTCACCCTATTTCTCAAATCAAAATTTTAGGCAAGTGGTTTTTTTTATAAATGGTGACCGTCCTATGACCATGAACAAACTTGCAAAATACACGGTCAGATTTGGTTCATGTGCTGTTAAGATCCACCTGTCTAATGAGTGTGGCAGAACTGGCCACGCTTTCCGGGTATTATGCTAATCAGATCCCCTTCATACCCATTAGGTCGTGCAACGGCTTCAAACGCCGATTTGTTCTGTAAATAGTCCATTCAGGCTGTGCTGAAACACCTTTCTCTCTCCCAGCGGTAATTGAATCTTCAAAGGGGCATTTGGCCCTGCGTCCACAGCACTAAATAGCATGTTCGTCTGAAAAGAAGGACCAAGGATACATGTTTATCCGTTTCCAATTAGCCACCCTATCATGTGCATTCATAATTACTGTGGAGAAAAGCTGAAGAGACACAATGGAGGGCTGGATGGATACTCGGAGATGGCACTGCATTCAGGAAGGTTAATGGAAAAGCATAGTTTTGCTAATGAGCCCTTTTCTCGAGAGAAACTCAGAGATAAATCGGTGTGATAATACAAAGTACTCAGCTCTCCTGATGGAAAAAAATTAAATTTGTAGAGCTAGAGAGCTACCGATCAGAAAATAGTGAGCTCAAATCCCAGGACTGCTAAAGAAATACTCTTGAATCCCTGAGCAAGACCCTCAAACCTCAATTACTAGCTCCATGCTTGTATTGTGTCCTATCTGGATAAACATGACTGCTATGTACATGTATGAAATACACAAACTACACACCTTATTAAATTTCAACCATAGTGTATATAAAGCTGATATGATCTAAATAATGAGGTATCTAAATAAAATAAAATGGTAAAAAAAAATGAGCAAGGTCAAAATAAAGAAGTGCTTTTAAATCTGAACTTTTTTTATTAATTAAATACACCATACTGGAGCCAATGTCTCTGAAAATATCACAAATAGATTTCTCTCTCATTCAGCATTTACATGTGGACAGCTATGAGCTTCATTGCTATGGTTTCAGGTTCCGGTAGGAAGGGGCGGGGTCACGTGGAGGATGTACGGTAGCCACGTTGGGACAAAAACATTTACATGCATACATACGTGATAGTTTTACAAATACACCAAGAGTGTTCATGATTCGATTTGCACAAAAAAGCCACGGATACTTCTTGGAACCCAGTCTTTTTGATTCTTGAATCACCCGAAAACAAAACACATTCCCTTTACAACACTTAAAATATAGAAAGCGGAGATAGAGTGTTGAAGAAAAAGAGAATAGATAAGGAAGTAAGGAGAAAAAAAAAGAAGTAAAAAGGAAAAAAACGCAGTCTGTGTTGCCCCTGTTAATTATCAAACAAATGTAAGAACTGCGATTCGAAAAGCTGCAGCTGATTAGCTTCATTTGTCTGACGCTCTCCTTTTCTCTTACTTTCGCTTATCCAAAATGTCCTTCTGTTTGGTCTAATTCTCTCTCTCTCTCTCTCTCTTTCTCTCTCTATGTCTTTGAGTCCCACAGGGTCTGAGCGGTCTCCTGTAAGTCGTGGAGTCCTCAGATTTCCATTGGAAGCGCCGCAACGCTGGGAATCCGCCTATGAACAGGGGTCAGGTCGGGGGAGGTGTAGAGAGGAATTGTGGGATAATCATAAGGGGAAGCTGGGGTAGTGCTGCGACTCCGGAAGTGAACAGGAAAGGTAGGTGGGGGAGGCGGTCAGGTCAGGACTGAGAGATCTTCAGTGACAATGAGCGAGGGCTGGAATGAAGGCACACATCCCGCTTTGAGCAACTCCTCCCTCCTAACACACCTGAGAAGAGAGAGAGAGAGAGAGAGAGAGAGATCATAACATGTATTAGACTCACTCAGAACAGGGCAACCATTATTCCAAAGTAGGCCAGTGTGTAGCAGATGGGCTAAATTACAACCAGGCAGCCATATTACTGCTCTAGTTTAAACAGAAAAAGAGCAAGCTTTTAGCTTTTCAGGTAGGATATTTTACATTTTCAAAATGGTATGGTATTGGGTACTTTTGAGGCCTTATTTTCACACACACAAAAATAAGGCACTAGATCATAGTCATGGCGTGGGAGTGCATGGCTGAACTATTCAGTGTATTTTCATAATGTTTGAAGGAATACATTATGAAGAAGTGTGGTTATGTGTGATATTTTGATATCCAATCAAATCCATTCCTCTCATTCAAATTAAAAGCCCAGTGTGTGTAGCGCACTGACATTCCCATAATTAGATTTCACTTTAAGAGTATTGCATTATTTTTCCAAAGTCACACCTTAATGGAAACTGTTAACTTAGAAACTTTACTAAACGTTTTCTGTTAAATTGGCTATTAGATGAGTTTTGCAAAGTTAGTTTTCCTAAACATATTTCTGTTGTGGATTTCACTGTCTGGAAGATTAAAGGTAAACATCTCTCAGGATGAGAACCAAAACAGGTGAGAACAAAAAGTGTTATACATAAAGTCCCTAATTCTCAGTGTCTAATGTATGTATGTGAACTAAAGCAAAAATGAATAAAAAAATTGATATACAACTATAATAATAATAATAATAATAATAATAATAATAATAATAATAATAATAATAATAAAAATAATAATTTGGTAACAGCTTAGAACTCTCAGTGGTAAAGTCCTTAATATAGGTATATGACAAACAAACAAACAAACAAACAAGAAGAAGAAGAATTTCCTAAAAGTCAATCATACTTTTTAAAAATATCTATGTACATATTTCTGTGTCAAATGAAGGTGGTGTTCTGTACTGGCAGCTCTGCTAAAGCACCCGCTTAATTTATTGATTGGCGAGGCTTTGGAAACCATCTGCTGCCCTATTTCCTCCGCATTAACTCGAAAGAACGTTTTATGAAGTTAGTCTCTTTTTGTCTCGGTTTTGAGCAGCGCTTCAGCACAGCCCCCAGGGTGCACGGCTTCTGCGGAGCAGAGCAACAGGGACAATTAGAGGCACGTCTAAGCAACGGCGCTCTGCTTTCACAGACAGTCGAGCCCAACTTCTTTCTCTCTCTGCCGTTCCTTTTGTTTTAAACATTCTAGGGGCAATTTACTTCTCCCTTCCTTCCTCAAGTTACTAGCAGGGTTTCAGTCTATTAGTAATTGCAACCACCCCCCCCACAGCCCCACTCACACACACACGTTCGGGGGGCTAATTAAGGAGAAGGCAGGGAAGGTTTGGCTCCCTCGGGCTCGGCCTCAGCATGAGAAAGGTAATTTGTCTGTCCTGAACAAAGAGATTAGGGAGAAGCCAGGAAGCCCACTTAATAAATGAGCATCAAATGTCCTGAGCTGCCGACATGCACAACGCCAATTACGTTGCCATGAAATCGCAAATAATAAAAACATTGGCGGCCAGACGGGACCTCATATCCACTGATGTAGAGGAGGCTTTAGGCTCCTCTCTGACTCTCCTGTTGCGGTGCTTCTGCATAGATTTCATGGCGTAGTTTGCACATTTTTTCGGAGCACTTGGGGCTCACGCTTCATTCAGATTGGACGAGTGCAGTGAGGAAAGGCTTAGACATGCACACTTCACTCTATCTCTACTATCAAGAACTGTATTGCTGTGCTGAAGCCCATAATAACTCAATACTCTACGGCATTATTCATCTCAAGCATCTGCTGAAGACACTTGGACACGTCAACTCTTTTTTTTTTTTTTTTTTTTCTCCCTCTCTAGTGAGCAGGGAGAGGTGCCTGTGTGTATTTAAGACTTCTCTCCTTGCTATAATTAAAGCAGCATGGCCAATATTCAGATTGCATTTTAGCATTAATAATTCAGCTGTTTTCACTACAATTGATGTCGCGCATAAATAAACAATGAGGCCTCATATTTACCGCTGCCGTTGTCGAGCAAGAGGAGTGAGGGAGGGACCAACGGCTTAAGCAGACATTTCAAATTAAGCCAGATAATGCAAAGGCATTCAATTTGAGACACGCCACCCTCTTAGCACTGATTTGTAAAAGTGACGAGCTCTTAAAAGCCTTCTGACGGAATAGTGAGCTTAATGGAGCTCTTTCCTTCATGCACTCTTCTTATCTTGTCATCTCACTCTTTTCCCTCACTGGTCTTTTTCCTGCACTCCTTTTTTCTAGGTTTTCTGCTCCCTCAGGCTGCCCTTGTTCTCAGTCCTCCCTCTTTTCCTTCTCTTTCAGGAAGGTGAAATCCACACACACACACACACACACACACACACACACACACACACACACACACACACACATACTCGCACCCACCCACACATCTGCTCCGTCTGCGTATCAATACTCATTATGTGTCACTAAGCTGCTGCTGATACAGTCGGATGGCGATGAACTCTGTGGTTACACACTGTCCCAAAGGCCAGAGCAGGAATTACATAAATAAATCTCTCATTTTATTTATTACTAGCTTAGCATGCTGCCTGGAAGGACTGAAAACCGAGGTCATTACATTGAGATTACAAATAATACATGCAATAACGGAAAAACATTGGAGGAGACACTGGTGTAGAGGCACTGGAACAGTGGCAGATCATAAATAATAATAAACCAAAAATAGTTAAATAAAAAAAAAAAAGTTTGAGTTTCGTTCCACTGAAATCAGATTTAATCAACAATTAATTAATAATTACCAGGTTGTTATAAATTTGGTAAATATGAATTGAACAAGAGTGAACATTTTACAGAACAGATTTATTTATTTATGGAAGCTTATTGTGAAACTATTTTTGAAAAAACAAACAAACAAGCAAAAAAAAACAAACAAAAAAAAAAACAGGTAAGCTGAAATATAGTGACTGCTCTCTCTGTAAAATATACCAAAATTATTTAACGGATTCATAACAAGAAATGCATATAATATCCCAAACTTCATATGGAACTGTAGTGTACAGTTATTATATATATATATATATATATATATATATATATATATATATATATATATATATATATATATATATATATATATATATATATATATATTTTTTTTTTTTTTACAAAATACCACGCCATGCGCTTTTCTCTATTTTCTGAAATGATTAATTCTTTTGTCAAACCAGAACAATTACTTTTTCAGCATTTGGCAGGCACCCTTATCCAGAGTGACTTACATTTATCTCATTTATACAACTGAGTTGAGGGTTAAGGGCCTTGCTCTAGGGCCCAGCAGGGAACCGATAACCTTCCGATCAGTAGTCCAACATCTTAACCATTGTGCTGTTGCCATAACAACACAAATATCAATTTCTATGAATAACCAAATGTGTGCGTTTTTGAAGTTCAAAGAAAAGAAAAACAACCTTGTGCCCCTGTTTCCAGCACCTTTTGTCTAACATAGAGGAAAGTGTTGTTCTTTGGCCTTTCTATTGTAAATGTGATACATATTGAATCCAGGGGTGTAAAACAGCGGAGGCCAGGTGATATTCTGACCACAAGGCAATAAGTCAGGATCTGCTGATTGGCATCGGTGAGCGCTAAAAATTCAAACCTGTGTCATCAGAAACGAGGGCGATCCATCCGCTGTGCAAAATTACAATTTGTCTTTAGTCGATAGGATTTAATATCTATCGCAGCTCTTGAGGCAAAGCGCAAATGAATCAATGTCATCAATACATAATCAGTCTGAAATATGAAGGCAGCAGAATTATGTTGGAAAACTTTTTACTTTTTCACACACACACACACACACACACACACACACACACACACACACACACACACACACACACACACACACACACACACCCCTCCTTCCCCCCCATTCACTTAACCAACACCGAGCTTGCGTTAGCAGTCCTCTCATTTTATGGAGCTGACATTAATTGTGACAAATTAGCTTTCACCGAGACTGAATTGCTCTTGTCTTGCAGGCCTGACCTTGGGCCTGAGGGGCTTTCGGCGAGCGAGTTAAAGTGCTTTTAGATCCGCTGTCATTTTTCCCCCTTTAAAAAGCAATTCTGCTACTGTCACGCTTCCTGTGTCGTCCTCTCCGGATAACAACCAGACGTTTAGTTACTCACAGCGACTGTAGATAAATATACATGCTAAGCTAAGGGCTTAGTGACAAACAGCAGTTGGGTCCATATGCAGCGAGCGTATGTTGGCGAATGTAAATCGATTACACTCCTATGAATGACACGAGACAGGGACGGAGACAGGTGTGGTGAACGAGAGGACGACACAGAAGAGCTCGTATTCCAGAACAACACTCGCACCGGGGAACTAATAAGAAATGTGAACGATAAGAAATCTGTTGTGTAAGTTTGCAACCTGCAGTGAAGAGATTTCTTCAAATTAAATTATAAATTATAGCTTTTTAATGAGCACCAGATGTCAGATGTGGGAAATGTGCCAAAAGATATAACAGTATGACACTTGAGGACATTTTCAAAATGAAAAATATCACAACTTCAATCACAAACTGCAAAAGAGTAATGCTACATTTAAAAATCAGATTAAATTAAAAATGATTTTTGTATCCAATGTTTACAGACATAAGCTATTTAATAATAAACCTGTGGGAAAATGAAATGGTTGCTTCAGAGGAACAGTTCAGCCAAAATTGAAATGTGCATCATTTTAATCAGTTGTAATCAATCAGCCAAGACGTGTTTGTTGCCTGAAGTTTGTTTCGTTGGTTTTGCGCTATATGTAACTAACAAGTAAGGAAAGTGTATAGCGATGAAGACAAACTGCATGTCTAAATCATCACACTTCTTCCTGAACAAACAGAGTTTGGCGCAGTAATATCATTAGTACATAAATGTATTAATACAATTACAAAATTAGTCCATATTAAAAATATACAAATAGGAACTATATCATTATCAGACTTTTTACTAACATACACATACACATTTTTGGGTCACAGTCAGAAGTTTGTGCAAAGTGACACCAAATTACGTGCTGAGGAATAAAAAGGATTCATGTTTCATGATGGCTGACATTACTGGGTTTTTTTTTTTGTTGTTGTTTTTTGCTTTGTGACATACTTTTGTCTATTTTAATAAATAAGTGTGCCATACAGTGTCAGAAATGACGATCTGTGGCAAGTGTGTGTAATAATTTAGGTAATCAGCGCACTCATATTAACTTTCCTTATTAGCAACATTGGCCTCCAGCACAAAACTAAACATACTTTGGATAAATATAATTTCAAAAATCAGCACACGCACCTCAAGACTAAAGGGTCTCGCCTCTTATTTTTATTTTCTATAATTTTGCACAAATGTATATTTTTGTAAATGTTAATATCATCTGTCTTTATATATTAATTCTTATTGTATTGTTATAGTATGATTACTGTCTGTACGTTTATTGTCTGGTCTTATTATGTGGCTGCAGAGAGGCATCCAAGCAAGAATTTCATTGTGCTTGGTACACTGTTCCTTCGCATATGGCAGTAAAGCTTTGAATCCGTCATATACGTCATTCGATTGGCTACATTTCAGAGAGGTAGAAGCTCGTGTAAATGTCATTCCTGGCCTGAGCTGTTCCTTTAACATTCAATCAGCTTCTTGTTATTGTGAGTAAAAAAATGGTTGGTCAGTGATGTAGTACTGAGAGTAATGACCCCAATATTGCGATATTGATATCACATGTTTTATATCAGTTGAGAGAAAAAGTAGTGCAATATCCCAGCTCTCTGCTTCCTGGAACGAATCCTGACATTACAAAAGCCGATCTGTCCGGTTTGTATTTCCGAGTGTGTTTATGTGAGTGGTGTAGCACTAAGCGGAGGAACTGGTGTTTACCTTCTGATCAGGAAGGAGTGGGTTCGTCTGCAGTGAAGTCAAGTGGCCGTTCATGAGCGCTGTGGGTCTATCGTGTTCGCAGAACAAGCTGCCGTTGATGTAGTGGAACCGGTCTCCAGGGACCAACCGGTTCCGGCAGGTAGAACACGTGAAACACTGCCAGAGAGTGTGACAATAGGCTCTCGTTACCCACAATGCAACGGTTTAACTTTCACTCACACACACAGACGCACCAATTACATCTACGCCTGAAGGTTTAGAACTGGGGAAAGGTTTCTCAGTATAATTTTAAACGAATCATTTACAAGCACAATTTCTAATTGTCAGAAATACACAAATTATTTATACGAGGAAAAATATTGATGCTTCCTGGGAGGATGTGAAGAAATCTGTTATGTTGGTTATTATATTAATTCTATTTATGATTATATTGGTACTGTAGGTGATTGAAAATATCAACAAATTAACATTACACACTCTGCTGTTCATTCGTGAATAATGTAATAATCTCCAGCATGTAGGAGATGTAGATTGAGAGGCGTGTTACCTTGAGGTGGTACACGTTGCCCTGTGCCCTCATGACCAGTTCACTGGCTGGGATGGACTGTCCACAAGCACTGCACGCACCGCTGTTCCCAAATAACCTACACACACACACACACACACACACACACACACACACACACACACACACACACACACACACACACAGACAAAAGTTAGAAACAGTGCAGACAGAGACAGAAGGCATAACATTTAACCACAGAATACACTTATGGCCTGTAGCTACTGATATTCAACACATAAACACAGAGTGAGCGAGCGAGCGAGCAACTGAGTGGAGAGAGAGAGAGAGAGAGAGACAGTCCGAGAGAAAGAGCCTTTCAAACAAAAATACAAATAACAAATGAAAGAAAAAGTAGCTAAGAAGTTCAACAAACCAACAAACAGTTCTGAAATATAAGTCTTCATTTTGAAATGTAAACCGTTCTCATTTACCTGAACTTTATTCGAGTATTTATTATAACTTTGGATGGAATAAAGCAGAATGAATATATGCACGATGCCTGTTTGACTGCCTGTTTACACTTGACTGTGATAATAAAATCCTGCAGTGAGGTTTAGCTTATATCATTGCAATCCCCTGCCTGCAGCAATGGCAACACACACACTCACACACACACACTCTCTCTCTCACACACACACACACGGAAACAAATGGCATCTTCAATTTTTCTGATATTGGAAAATGTAAAATCGTTGTAATGCCAGCAGTCCAAATGAAAAAATCCTGTCGTGTCCTCCAAAAGCTTGTAGCGCTGCCGCTCGCCTACGTATTACCTTCAGCACTCATTTTTTTCACTACCTATAATAACCTGGAACATAAGCAATCAGGACCTAAGAGCATTTGATTGTACATCTAGGGGGAGATGTAGTGCTTTAGCCATTAGGAGAGCGGTGCGTGCTCCGTTTCCATTAGAAACCCTCGGCTAGCCCGGCTTGATGTATAATGTGCATGGGTTAACCTTTTCAATCACGGTGTCAACACTTTAGATTTGCTGGCGCTCATCTCTTTCATCCCTAACCCTCTCTCTCTCTCTCTCTCTCTCTCTCGGCCTCTTGATAATGAAATGCTTGCTCCTGCTTCTCTTCTATCTGCCTTCAGAGTCCACAATTTAGATTACTTCATCTCGCCGAGCAACAAACTGAATGAAATTTCGATTTGAGCCGAAAGTAATTTACTGGGATCTGGACCCATTTGTCATCATATCTCACTGGTGTTTGCTCTATCAGTGCACTTTTCCTATGCAATCAAATAAGACCACAGCATCTGACAAGCTCTGGCGGGAGGGAGTGAGGGAGAGGGTGAGATAGAAAATGTGGAAAGGAAGAGGAAGTGGGATATTCAGTGGGAGAGCGAGGCAAAAGAGGTGCAGAGACAGAAAAGGGCGAGACTGGAAAGCTTGCAAAACTTGCACTGAAGAAATAATGAGAAAAATCTGATGGATATTAAAAAGTGCGGCATAAGTACCGATTCGTTTTGCCACCTGACTGCAATTTAATTCCTTATAAACTTAGTATGCGCATTCCTAATGTGAGAAGAGCAGCGTGATTTCACAACTCTCTTGTTTCTGGAAATCTCCCTACGCGTTGCGTTGCATGTTTTGCAGCTGCGTGTTCTAGTAAGAAAAAAAAAACAAAAAAACCGCATGTCGCTTTAATATTGGCCCTCAGATAGCTGCTCATAGGCAAGCAGAGAAACAAATTTTGCTGTGGCATCGATTGGGGAGGCTCAATCAAAACTCAATTTCAAAAGTAATTAGCTCCAGGCCTGTGACAACAGCGCGCCTTCGACGGCGTAAATTGAACGGACGAGACGTGGAAAATGTCAGAGGGATATCTTTAAATGCTGCCATTCTCCGCAACTGCCAAATGACATCTACCTTAATCTTCAGATAGTGCTTCAGCTCGGAAAAGCTTTTTCGCACACTCAACCCTTCAGCACTCAACACACTGTACATACAGTCCACATCCACATACTGTCTTGCCTTATTTGGGCAGGGTTGTTGTTGTTTTGTTTTTGTTTTTTTTTATTTCCCATGTGTGGACATCTTTAGGAAAAACTAAGAAGACACAGGGAAGCAGGGTTTCATTTTATCAGTGTAAGCTATACATAGTGGGTTAATGATTTGACCAGGGGTTGGCTCCTGATAGTATTTGATTTAAGGGCCTGAAGGCGTTAGGTGCTCAATTAAGTTGCTATCAGTCTGCCCTTGGCCTCTAATGGTCTCTCTCTCACCATTGAGCTGCAGTGTTAGGGAGAGGAAGGTAGAGCAAGCCTGGGTCAGTATAATTAAAGCCTAGGGACTCTTTAATTGCAGTGACACCGCTGGTTTTCACCTCCTTCTCTCCGAACAGTGCCGATCTCTGCCTTAGTTGTTCTCTTTCTTTTTTTTTTCCCCTCCAGGCTATTCGCCTTGGCGATCAATCACACATAACGAAAAGACGGTCTTGTCAACGAGACATCACGGAATGTTGATTTATTAACGTTTTCCATTGCGGAGCAGAAGGATAAAAACAGACGGTCCTGACCACGTCTGTCTTTCATAAGAGAAATATTTGGAGCTGTCTACACTCCATCGAACGATGTCTACTGGATTTAATTTGGATGCTGGCTGTGAGGTGAATTACAACCTAGTGGAGCAATTTAGGGCCATCTGGCAAATGCTGGCCTCTTAGGCAGAACCTTTTGAGCAGAGTGATGTAAGGTAGTACAACAATGATTTCGGCATCACAGTCCATTATAAAAATGCCTCTCAACATTAGCAGCCAAAGAACCTTAAAAGCACCAGGCTTGATACTTAAGCCCGGCTTTGCATAATGGCAAGGCTACATTAGAGGAAGAGATGGTGGGGGGATCGAGAGTGGAGATAGAGAAAACGAGAGAGACAGGAAGGGAAAGGAAGGAAAGGGAAGGGAGGGGGCAAAAAAAAAAAAAAAAAAAAAAAAAACGCAGCCAAATTACACTTGGTTAATTCAGAGTAACAGATCTAGTCCCTGGTGGATTGAAGTCCTTGAATTAATTCTGTTATGACAAATCAAGATAAACGTTTCCCCTAAATTGCATGCGATTTAATTAATTTCTGAGATCCTATTTTTTTTTTTTCTCACAGCCTAATAGTTCACATGCTCATGTGCTGTCACTGTGCTCGAGTGGGCTAACTTCAAAGTGATATTAAATAACCAACTATTAGATTTACCTAGCACGTCCTATTGGAAAAGTGCCATTTAATTACCTAGGCCTATTCAATTAAAGAGACAGTGCCCCCTCTCTCTCCACCCACCCCTGATGGTCATGTGATTATTCGCTAGCAAAATTAATTCTCCCTCTATCACTTTATACTCTGTTGACTGTACAAATAACACACACCCAGAGCTTAGAGGAACATCCTGAACACAGATTGTAACAACTGCGATCCTATTTAGGCTGTAATTTGTCTCAATGAGCAAATGAAAAATATTAACATTATTACATAAATTGCAAATCACTAACATTATTGCTTAAATTGTTAAAAACTGAGTCGGTCATGTGTTTACTTTCTGTGCACAACTTACCATTATTCCTGTATGAACTGTATTAATGTCGTGCGATAAACTGAACTCATTCAGTTCCAGGTATTTACATTATGTAAAGAAAAAGCCCAAAGTAAAGTTCCTGTTTTCATTTAACAGTCTCCTGTCTGACTGGGTTAAATGTGTAGCGATGGCGCCCATTTGTTTCATCTGCCTGACTGAAATTAGATGGCCGTCATCCCAGGCCATTCACCTCATCTCCCATTAGAGGAAATGTGATGCATTTTCAATCACAGTCTCCCAATCAATTGGCTGAGTGTTTCTGTGTAGGCGGTATTAATATAAGTCAGTCGGGATATATAATTCCATTATTTACACTGCAAGGCCAATTTAATAATCCATTACAAAAATAAGACAGGCCCCTTTAAATCCCCCTCCCTCCCAGAGGGGACTGGCCTTCGTAATAATCCCCCCTACACTTCTCTCTCTCCCTCTCCCTCTCTCTCTCTCTCTCTCAAAAGCCAATTTGGTTAATTAAATGTTTTGTTTGCGATGCGGCTCTCGTTCATTTCGGACACGTCATTGGGAGCGGATCGGAGCCAGGGACTAGATCTCATTAGATAAAACCCATCAGGACTAAAGGAAAATGGAGGGGGACTCTAATTAAAGCTTTTAATTGTGTGCACTCGCTGTCAGATGTTTTTTTTTCTCTCTCTCTCTCTCTCTCTCTCTTTCTCTCTCTCCCCCACTCTCTTGTCCTTTCCTCTTATCTCTCCTCAGATCATCACAGGCCTGTGTGAGCTGCACACTAATTACAAAGAGAAAGGTGCAGGCACTTTTTCCCCTCCATGTTCTTTTTAATTAGGGCTGGAGGCCGGGGTCGGCTAGCACTCGATCCCTCCAGATCAGGTGCAGTGGAAAGAGTGGAGGCTCTCGCCGTTTGCATTCGTCCTCTCACTTTTTTGCCCTGGTGCACACCTGCTCGTCACGGCCTAGTCTTTCTCAGGAAATCAGCACTTGATCCGACTCACATCACGAGCCAAGGTAAACACTCACTAATGACTAGATTGCCAAAGACACTCACACTATGTATGAAACATCCAGTTTCAGCTCCTCAATTTCAAGATAAAAACTTTACATGCTACATATATCCTTCATTATCAACATTGCCTTATAATCAGTTAGATATAAGACCTACTTGTCCAAATCTAAACAATTCTATGAACATTTCCAGAAATCAAAAAGGCTAGTTCGAGTGCACTTCACTTGCCCTTGCTGAGGTCAAACTCTTGAATGACTGCCCTGTCAAATCAGGCAACACCAGGTGAGTGAGACTACAGTGACCTAACCTTCACTCCAAGTGTCAGACGACCTTATGTAAATATTTAAAAAGGCCCTTTTCACTAATTAAATTGTCTCATTCTGGTTCACAAACACGCCGGACAGGACACGGAAACCCCTTTAAATTCCTGCACGCGTCAAACTCGGCCTAGCACTCAAGTTTTCTAGTGTCTTGTAAAGCAAGTGCTGCTATGGTTCCCTTCATTCTATGATGAAAAACAAGCTGTGCAGATGTTCTGCAGAAAGAATCCCTTTCGTCTCAGGCTCAGCCAGCATGTCAACTGCTTGACCTCTTTCAGCGAGAGGACTTTACCCACAACGGTTTAACGAGCGCCGCTGTGGCAGAATCTGAGACACATGTTCTCAATGGAAAATCCACCGCTCTCCCTGGGACGCCCAGCACCTTACGACTTTTCCCATAATGTCCTGCACTCCTTCTCATCATTACATTCCTAATGTTATTTCACATGGCAATCAAACAGCCTTGACGCCCAGATGGACATCTTCAGAGATCTAAGACACACTTAAATTAAGAGGCACTCAGTCCATTAGACTGCAATATAATATCTTATATGCTGCCTACACGCAAACATTTGCTACTCTTCATCAGATGAAACAATACACACCCCATCATGCATTAAGCTCAAACATCTCCAAGCAGAGTTCTGGGATCTTATATCTGGGTATCCCAACATGGACGGCAACACACACACACACACACACACACACATACACACATGCAGAGTCGGGTCTGACCTGATGTAGTCATTTCTGCACAGGATCATGCCACTCTTGGTGTAGCACGAGGTGCCGATCTCTCCGAGCTGGGCTTGGCAGCACGAGCATTTGAGGCAGCGGCTGTGCCAGTAGCTGTCCATGGCGTAGAGGAGGAAGCGGTCGGCGATCTTCCCTCCACAGCCTGCGCAGCGCTTCCACGACATGGTACCAGCTCCAACCGGTGCGGACTGAGCGCTGCCTCCTGGGTTCACCATCGTCTCTGCTAAAACACAAACAAACACACGTTAATGCTTATTTGGGGGCGTTTTTATCTACACTGCAGGTGTGCCACTTCTCAGAGGAGGGTCCATAATCAGCTGTCGATGATAAGAGGGAAAAAAACTTTTTGGTGGCATTGAGGAACTCAACCGTCAATTCAGCAAAACTGCAAATAATATGTCCCAGCAATTAAAATCAACAACAAAAAGTAACTGATCTTATGAACTTGAGTCTTAACTTTCACCAGTTTACTTTTCACCATAAACCGGATCCAAAGTGATGCCTCCTCAGAGATCGTTTCGATTATAAGGACTTTTTTGGATGTCATAACGCACGTCCGTATCTCAACCTCGTTTGAAGCACTAATCTGCCCTTGATCCTTATCTAAATGCTGAGGTCGGCTCTTTGGTGATGAATGTCTGCTCGCCTGATAACATTGGGGCTGCTGGAACAATTAAAGAGGCGCTGCATGGCTTTTGTCGAGCTCCTTAAATTGCTTTTAAATAGCACATTACCCCGAGCTGAGCCATTCTTCATGCCGGGTCAATGTTTTCTCTCTGGCTAAGAGAGTGTTATTGCGAATGGAGCCGGAGCAGATCATGGCCGTTATTAAAGTTGCATGAGCCGTTCACAAGTGCACATATTGGATTGGGTGAGTTCTGTTTGGTACACAGGAGAACAAAAGTGTGTTGTATTAACACCTGCATTGCAAATTAACAGTGCAGATAAACACTAAACACTGTAAGAATGACTTCAACACTCTGAGAGTTCATTAAATACTGTAGGGATTTGGTTGTTGTTGTTGTTGTTGCTGCTGCTGTTTTACAATGAGGCTGGAATCAAAAAAAAAAAAAAAAAAAAACTAATGCTGTGCCTGTGCATCCTGCAGAGGCGTACAGTTTGTTAAAGTCCATTAATCCCTTATCAGAGGCGATCGCGCTCGCGCAGCGTTCCGCGCCTGCGCACTGCGCTTGCGCCCGACGCGCGCGCTTCTTCCCCTTCACCTCCTTTCCAACTAATCGGCGCAATTTTCATCCACTTTAATCTTCTCCGATTTCGTTCTCCAGTCTGAGAGTAACTATTTACTGAAAGGTAATGAGAGGGGGGGGGGGAGGGGATAGATGTGCATTCAGTCTAAAGCCCATTAGTGGAGGCTCTTTTAGCAATACCTCAGTGCTGATCACATCTAAGAGCAGATGAATGGGAAGGAGGGGAAGAAGATGAAGCAGATCAGACCACAGTCAAGTTTCATTCCGGCTTGGAGGAGAATGAAGGGGAATCTTATATATATATCCCGGGATTCGTTTAAGCACAAAGTTATATAAAACATAGCACATATAAAACAATCACATCTGATTAATAAACGCATGTGATAGGCTGTTTACTGGACTTTACATGTAGCCTAAGCAAAGGAAATAATACAGAAAGCTATCAACATGTTCATATGATAGGAAAAAAAAACAACAACAGACAACTGAATGTTTATAATTACACATAAGCTGCATTGTTTAATGTCATTAGAGAGTAAAGCCAAGTTAAGTGTGGCTTACTCTAACTCTAATCAGTGGACATGAAGCAGCCATCTGCGACCTGCCTCTTATTTTGCTTAATCCTCACTAATGTATCCAGTTACATCTCTCGGCGTCAGGAGAAGTGGTGTCTGAGTTGCCAAAGCAAACCGCAAACTCACCCCTTTTATCTCTTTCAAGGTACAAAACGCAGATCTTTCCGTCGCGGGGATTCCGATAATGTGTGCTTTTCAAAATAATAATAATAATAATAATAATAATAATAATAATAATAATAATAATAATCTCAGAGAGCGCTGGAGAAGAGAAAAGTCCGAATTCAGTGCGGTTTTAAAGTCCAATGCGGTGCAGACAGCTTTTCTTTTCTGTGCAAACACACACACGCGCGCGCGCACCCGCGCGCACACACACACACACACACACGCACAGAGGACCAAATGGAGTTTTCAGATTATATTTCCACCGGTGCCGTCACGTTTTATTCTTGGATTCTTTCCTCTCACGATGATTAAATAATGTCCGTGTTGTCGTTAAACGCGATCCAGGAAAGACTCGATCATCTCGCGTGAAGCTGCGTGTCTCTGTGTCTCTGTCTGCGTCTCTATGTCTGTGTCTCGCACTGGTCCGTCTTCTCCAGCTCTCTGTCCTGCTCAGCGCTCCGGCTGCGCTTTTGCTCTACATGTGTCACTGACAGGAGAGAAAAAAACGCGAGAACCCGAACCTAAACTGTGGTTGCCAGATTGGTACGGTACCTTCAATCTAACACCGTTATAATTCATTCAAAGACATCACTACATTGCACTAAATGTTAATATATAAACTAAAATCTAATTTAAACACGATAAACATAGCTAACAAAAAATAGAGTGAATTTTATGAACGAACTCTAAGGCTAATTTAATATAGTTATCAAAAAGTTTAAACTACACAATCTGGCAACACGAAGCCAACGCGACCCACCTCGTATTATGACGCCAATTCATTGCAGCCAATCACAACGCGCGCTTTTCTTCGAGCGAAATAACAAATTGGGCCAATCAGAACGCAGTGAAGTTGGCTCTCAGAAGCTCCGAGTGAAGTGAGGTAGAAAAAATTGGCAGTCGAGAAAATATTTATTTTGGAGTGTTGATTTTATTATATTATGTATTTTATCAAATATTGTTTATATATTTATTTTTTTAAGCGTTATATAATTATCCACAGTTCTTTGTTGTATAACCAAAACGCAGAAAAATGCACAGTGTGTGGACAGGTTTCTTTCACTACTCAAATGCCAAACTGTGGTTTAATGAACATTTCAAATGAATTGCTACCCAGGACTGCCAGATTGGATTCAGAATTTTCTGACCAGTTTATGTTCCTCCAAATGCACCACAGAGCAGCGCCAAACTTTATATTATAACTAAACAAAATTATAACTATCCAAGAGAATGTGATTAAAAATAGCCAAATGAATAGACAACCTCTTCAATCATGCAATCCTGCTGTTACTTCTTTGAATGTAATGCATATAATCTTAGCACTGCTGACATCTTAACATTTTTTCTGTCGGAGATAAAATGCTACATCATTTATGTATTTTTAAGCAGGTTATATCTACAGTCACATCTGAGTAGAAGGCCCAGTGCTGGTCCACACACCCCATCTTCATCAGACCTACACACCGACACGGAATGGTGGAAATGGATTAATCTGAATCTGGCTGCGACAACACCACCCCAAAGGTATTTAAGTCAAGTTGTTCATTTATTCATTCATTCATTCATTTTTAGTAACCACTTTACCCTGATCAGGGTTGTGGTGAATCCAGAGCTCGAACACTGGGTGCATGGTAAAGACACACCCTAGATGAGACACCAGTCTATCGCAGGGCATTCCAAAAGGCCATGAAAACCCCAAATGAAAACCTTACACTCTTGGCTGTCTGAAGAGCTGAGTCACTTTGTGTCTTCAAACGAACACTGAAGACCTGCCTCTTCACTAAACATTTAAACAAGCACTAAATCTACACTGCTTGTTTAAATAAAAAACACTTGTACTGTTTTCTTTGCTGCTCTGTAACAGGGTTTTAGCCTTATGGTATTCTTGAATACTGGCCTATTTGTACTAGTGTGAGGATATGGTTTTCAGCAGAGACTACAAAACACATCTGGAAGTCTCTCTGGATAAGGGTGTTGTAAATGTAAATGTTGCTGCTTACATCTGGGCAACGTTTGAGCCACAAAAACCTTGCCATAGTCTTAACTGACCTTATTTGCCTAAACCCAAATATATTTATATTGATCATTTTCTGCTTTCTCTGTTTGAAGTGGCCACGCGAAATCTCTGAGCTTTTTGATTGTATGTTAATACAGTTTGAAGCTTTCACACACATGTTCTTACACAGTGGCGCCATCATCTGTCCACAAAAGGAATTACGAGTGAAACTGAAAGTAGGTACTGTAACCGGCCAGTTTCCCAGGCCTGCACCTGGACTTGCCATGCAGTACACATTTTAATCTGTTTTAGTGATGCATCACATCTGAATTAACTCATCAGTACTAACCTCTTCATGAATATTAGAGCATGTTAAAGCAGGACACACACTAAAACTTGACGCCTATCCCAAGGGACTCGGGGCATGGGGTAGGGGACACCCTGGACAGGGTGCCAACCCATCACAGGGCACAATCGCACACACCTTCACACACTATGGACAATTTGGAAATGCCAATCAGCCTACAACACATGTCTTTGGACTGGGGGAGGAAACTGGAGTACCTGGAGGAAACCCTCGAGGCACAGGGAGAGGTGGAGGGGGGAATCGAACCCCCAACCCTGGATGTGCAGGGCAGATGTCATAACCATTAAGCCAATGTGCCCTCCACATCAAAACTTTGTTGCACAACAAAGACATGATCTGACATAAACAGGAGATCCTATGTTCATGACAAAGACTCAGAGAAATAGTTAGCTCTGGTGTATTTCCTTCAAGTGAGGTCTGTCTGTCGAGTTGGTATTTTTTAAAACTGTAAATAAATTAACAAATTCAAATGGACTTTGCATTACAATAAAGTAAAGCAAATTCTTCATCTCTTGTAACGTAACCTGTATTTGAATATCAAATATAACTTTACATTAATAGTGAATTATTTCAAATAATTTGTGACCTTGCCAGTAAAATCAGTTTGATCTATAACATTTTGTACTAGCCAAGGAAAACTCCCCCACCCCTCTTACAACACAGTTGCTCTATGATCCAATACAGAATAAAAACTCTATCATAGAGCACTTAACCAGCATTAAAATAAGAACGATTATGAGTGAAATCAGATTAAAATATATCAACATTCCAGTATAATTTATGTATTTAGACTACTGTATATGCTCTCTGAGTGAGCAGTAAGTGTGTATTGTTCTGGATATTAAGCCCTGATACTGAAATGAATCAGAAAACTATTTGTCATGTAGAAATGTCGCTATTTTAAGAACCTGTTAGCTTTCCAACTTCTTTGTTCTACCTTTAAAGGAGAGGGTCTGCTTATTGTTCTAGCACACGGTACACACTCACCAGCACAAAAATACATCTGCCGAAGCCACCACTCATATATCACTGCAGGTTATGGCTCATGTTTGTGCAAAGTAAAAAGGAGCAGACATCTAAAGAGAATGGAGATGAAGTTGCTTACAATTTAATGGAGGAAAAAAAACAAAACATGTAAAACCATGGACATACTCTTTAAGTGATGGCCTTACTTCCACCTGATTTGGGCCTGTAACTCTGTGAGCTGTGTTCTCTTAGAGAAATGTTGTTGTTTTTTGACGCTGCAGGAAGTGAGAAAGTTTGGTGACATTCAGCGATGAGTTTCAGTTTCAGTGGGCACTTAATCAGTTTGGGAACAAAACCACATAATTATGAGTTGCTTCTGGCTTCATTAGTAAGACATACAGTGTGTAAAGAGTCTCCTGCAGCATGTCTTAATGGTTTAATTGTGCCCAGTCCTAGTTGATTGCAGAGCTCTGTTTGATTTCCCTGCTGGAAAGGTAACTCTATTCCACCCAGGATTAGGCCCCATTCTCTCCTGCTAGAACAATAATTAATTTATCTCAACTATTAAAACTAGAGGGAAATTAGGAGACGACTCTGAATGGGTGCCTCGAAGGAAAAGCATTCTTTGTTCTTTGGCAGTCTTTAATGAGCTTTTCATAGATGGGGAAGGAAAAATTACTCTCTTTTTTTTTTAAATATGATATTCACCGGATAAAGGAGGAAAAGAGGGTGTTGTGGAGATCCCCAGGGAAAATAGACGCCCCCCCCCCCTACACACACACACACACGCGCACACACACACACACACACACACACACACACACACACACACACACACACACACACACACACACACACACAAACACACACAATCCTTTGATTCCCTGTACTATAGTGACTCTTCAAACAGAGCAGATGGGGAAAGAAAGTGCAACAATATGCAATAATACAGTTTAAATGATTCAACTGACCTGAAGTAAAACACATCAAGCTGTACTGATACCCAAGAGGGGTGACATCAAAATGAAGTTTGTGTCCTTAGTTGGAAACTAGTAGAGAAATTGCTAAGAGAAACTTCAAACGAACAAAATGTACTACTCTTCTCCTAGTTTAATAATGTTATGTTCTAAATAATTTAGGCTTTAAACCTCATTGAGGCAGAATGTCTTTCTATAGTATATAATCTTTTCTAAATATATCACATTTGAAATAAACTTTTGTATTCAGAGCATATTGGAAGACACACTTGGTGACAACTGCAAATGTAGTACATGCAATGTTAAATTATACGTATTGTGATTTCTACATCAATTATGGTGTCTAGCCGGGAAAATCTGAAACGGCAATACAGAAGAGCATCCATGAACCTGAGAACGATGGCTTTAAAAGATTTTCCAGCCATGAATTTATCTATTATAGAACACGCTTCCAGATCACTTGCTGTTAACCTTGTTTTCTTTTGCTTTCAATTATACACTGAGTGAATCCTGGAGCTGCTCCTTGCAGGTAAAACAGCTTTTCTTACACCATCTCGATGTGCGGCGCGACACAAAAACATCTAACGACAAGATGGATCAGTTGTTTCTCGGCTCACCAGGCTGAAAAAAAAATACTGAAGTCATTTCTGTAATAGGCTGTTATCGATCGCTTTGATCAATCTGGTGTCAGCTGAGAGCAAATAAGTGAGCTTAATTAAATACTAATAGATAACGGCCTTATAAATAGCACAGCTGACTTGAAAAACAGATGAAGTAATTGAATGAATCGGGCGGTGTTTGCAAAGTTAAACATTTGGGAGAGACTTCATCAAGAATTGCGCTCTGCATCCTCGGTGTGCAGTTATACATTATGCATGTCATTAAACCACAATTAGACTCTCTCATACATTAGTCTCTCAGTCCATTTATTTGGGTGGGAAAAAGCTTGTTTGTAATTGGATTGTTGTAAACAATGATAAAACTGTATTTTCATGCATGTAGTTGCAGGATAATTGGCTACTCACAACACTGCAGATTTGTTAAAAATATTCATATTCAGTGTTTTCCAAACCGGGTGTCAGGATCCCCAAGGGCATGGGAGGCACTTTTATTCAATCAATTAAACAGCTTTTATTATGATCATTTGTCATTACGATAAATAAATTTTATCCTGGTCAGGATTGCAGTGGATCACAGGAGCACTGCGTGGGGGACGGGAATACACCCTTGGTTAGACGCTAGTCACTCGCACGGCATCATGCACACACTCATGTACACACTCACTCACACATAGGGAGAGTTAATTTAACATAGCAAATCCACCTAGTGGTATGTTTTTAGGAGCTGGGAGGAAGCCAGAGGGAATCTAGACAGACACAGAGAGAAGATACACAAAAATAAATAAGCTGCTTTATAAAAGGTTAATGAAATGTCAGTGTTTTGTGCTACTGTTTAATAATACTTTGGTGCTTGATGTTCATGCAAATATCTCTTTTGGGCTAACTAAAAAATCTCAATGAAATGATCTAGTATTAGATATGTTGTAAAAGGCACTGTTGGTATAGTAAGAGCTTGATCTCATTGTACATGGCGATATTTATTAACAGACAATTTCCTGTCATGGATAATTATTTGTATAAACCTAACCTTAACCTTCCTAACACTAAATATGAATTATGTATTTAAAATTGTTATTCATTTGCATGTGTGACACCATGTTGTTTTAATTTATATGATCAGCGGTGTAAATTGATAGACAATGAGACCGTATGTCAAATAATATGAATAATTTGTGGTATGCGGTGCTCGGTATGCATGGCAACAGAATCAGTGTTTGGAACAGGGGTCAGATGGTATGGAAAAATTGAGCAATCTCTGGCTAGTAGCTGTTAATGGCCTGCTTAATAAAATGTCTGGCTCTGTTATTTATGTGTAATTAATGTAGAAGGTAATGGATTGTCTCTTATATAAAAGTCTTAAATGCTTTATTACTTTCTACTAGCTGTCAGAAAACAACAGCACCAGGCTTTAAAATACAACCTGACAACAAATATACTACTACTATTACAAATAATAATAATAATAATAATAATAATAATAATAATAATAATAACAATAATATCCATCCATTTTCTGTACCGCTTATCCTATATAGGGTCACAGAGGGAGCCTGGAGCCTTTCCCAGGGGACTTGGGGCACAAGGCAGGGTGTCAACCCATCACAGGGCACAATCGCACACACATTCACACACTACGGACAATTTGGAAATGCCAATCAGCCTACAATCCATGTCTTTGGACTGGGGGAGGAAACCAGAGTACACGGAAGAAGCCCCTGAAGCACGGTGAGATCAGGCAAAGTCCACACACAAGGCAGAGAGGGAAATCGATGTAATTACATTATACATACATATATACACATATACACACACACAAACTGTACATATATATACAGTATTGTGCAAAATTTTTAGCCACCCTGTTGTTTTTAGTACAAACTTTGTTATAGATTTTTTATTTTATAACTTCTACATTATCAAGTCAGTAGAAAAAAAAATGTAGATTCCCAAACATTAGTTTTCTAGCACAAAATTAAATGTTACAGAAAAACGTTTGTATGTCATTAAAGAAAGCAGTATATTACGTAAGAGACACTTTTCAGACAAACACAATGAAGGCTGCTGGGTTTTGCTGCAAAAATAAGAAGCAAGTGAGAAAATCAAAGTCTCCAGAAGAACTGTGGCTGGTTCTGCAAGATGCTCAATAAAACTTACCAGCTAATTTCCTTATAAAACTGCACAAATTGTACCGGAGACTACTATTTTTATTTATTTATTTATTTATTTTTTTTGTCACACCAAATATTGACTCTGTTTCATTTACTACTGTTTAGGGTATTTATATATTTTTTAAATGTAGAAACATTTATTTTTATTATTTTAAAGGCAACTTTGCTCTACAGCATTTCTTTGCATGTGCCTAAAACTTTTGCACAGTACTGTATATACAGTGGGTATAGAAAAGAATCACCCCCATTTAAAATAATCACATTTTGTTGCTTTTCAGCCTGAAATGAAGAAGGACACAGTTTTTGTTTTATCCAGCTGTATTTACTCAGTGCAACTTATAACATCCAAGTGAAAGATATAACACCAACATGTCACAAAAAATAATTAAAAAAATAAAACAACAGAATCACTGAGTTAGAAATAGGATCACCCCCCTCCTAAAAATGACTTGTAAACTCAATCAGGTGTGGCTAATCACCTTCTCAATGGCTCACAAAGCTATTTGACTTTCAACTGTGATCAGCTGTACTCATTTTGATTAGCTCAGCATGAAAGCAGCTTTCCTGGAGCATTTTGTAGTGCAACTGAAGCAAACAACTATGGGTGGCAAGACACTGTCAACAGATCTCTGGGATAAAGTTGTGGACAGGCACAAGTCAGGAGATGGTTACAAAAAAATTTCAAAGGTTTTATCAATGCCTAGAAGCACAGTGACGTCTGTTATTAAGAAGTGGAAGGTATTTGGTACAACACAGACCCTCCCTGGATCAGGATGTCACTCCAAACTGGATGAAAGAGCCAGGAGGAAACTGGTCAGAGAGGCTACCAAGAGGCCTACAGCAACTCTGAAGCAGTTGCAGAAATTTATGACAAAGAGTGGTCATTGTGTGCATGTGACAACAATATCACAAATTCTCCACAAATGTGGCTTGTATGGGAGGGTTGCAAGAAAAAAGCCACCCACGACTGAGCTTTGCCAAAACGCACCTTGAAGATTCTGAGGCCACATGGAAAAAGGTGTTATGGTCAGATGAGACCAAAATTGAATTATTTGGCCTCAACACCAAACAATATGTCTGGCAGAAATCCAATACAGCTCACCACCCAAATAACACCATTCCTACAGTAAAGCATGGAGGTGGTAATATCCTGTTATGGGGGTGTTTCTCTGCAGCAGGGACTGGATCACTTGTCAGGATAGAAGGAAAATGGATGGGGCAAAATACCGTCAAATTCTTGAGGAAAATCTCCTGCCCTCTGCCAGAAAGTTGTCAATGGGAAGAAGGTTTACCTTCCATGACCCAAAGCACACAGCAAAACTGACCACACAGTGGTTAAAGGTGAATGTCCTTGCATGGCCTAGTCACAGCCCACACTTAAACCCCATTGAAAATCTGTGGAATGACTTGAAGACTGCAGTCCACAAATGGTAACCATCAAATTTAACTGAACTTGAGCAGTTCTGCAAAGAAGAGTGGGCAAATATTGCAAAGACTAAAGGCTGTAATTAAAGCAAAAAGTGGTTCAAAAAATGGGGGGTGATCCTTTTTCCAACTCAGTTTTTTAATTTTTAATTTTTTTTCTGACATGTTGGTGTTATATCTTTCACTTGGATGTTATAAGTTGCACTGATGAAATACAGTTGGATAAAACAAAAACTGTGTCCGTCTTCATTTCAGGCTACAAAGCAACAAAATGTGATTATTTTAAAGGGCGGTGATTCTTACTAACTAGGGGTGGTTCTAGTTAGTAAAAAGTAATGAAAGCTTGATTTAAGTAAAAAAAATAATAAAATCTGTATAGCAGGCCCACACTTTGGCTATGCACAGGCAGATCTCCTGGATTGGACAAAAACAATTCTTATGAAACGTAATGGAGTGTTTTAACTGTACAGCTGTTTGGTGTCACGCTAAACACACACACACACACACACACACACACACACACACACACACACACACACACACACACATTGCTGAGCCCCCTCTAATTATGTTGATCAGAAAAGGTGCAGCCTCTGAAACAACATCGTTCTAATGAAAGCATACCAATCCTTAATGAGTCACTGTGTCTTGTGAAAAAAAAAATCATAATTATTCAACCCAGCACAACGGGAGACTAAAATTCATCAGTCAAAGCAAATTAGCCCAGCTCCATTACAGAGCAGCGGCATCTTGCAGCGACGCTCGCATTATTAGGCCTGTACACCCATCTCAGTAATTGGGGGCATATTTCACTTGGCTGTGGACCCACTTCATTCAAGGACTACTTTTATCTGTTTTATTCACCCTAATACCTTCCAGGGTGCTTTGCTACCTCAGAAAACAGAGCAAAAGTGTCAAACAGCTTTCGAACAGCACCGATAGATAAAAATGCGATTTTCTCTGCGGATTATTGACAGGAACAAAATTGAAAAGATTGCGGATCAGTGCACATCTGTATCACCAGGCGTGCTTCAATATCAAATGTCAATGACTTTACAATACTATTCATTTTAAAGATACTTATCCCCAGACGAGCGATCGTAATTCATTCTAAGACCTGTGATTTATGGCACCATATAAATAAAGGCTGTGCTCCATGTGTTACAGAAATGAGTGTGTTTGCCTCACATAACATAAATGTCTGCTAGACAAACAGTGCAGTCTCTTCTTTGCAACATGTGAAGAGATACCGAATGCCGTTTCAATAAGGAAACATGTTCATATTCACAAAAATCTGCTTAGCCTAAGGTATGAGAATGTTTGCGCCAGATTAAGTCTTTTTGTTAACAAGGCCTAAGGACTTCAGCCTGTGAGACTCCATGCTGACTACCTCCTCTCATCTCCTCTCATCCTTTCTTCCCCTCTGTCCTGTCACCGAGAGCCTCAACAGCAGGAAAGGATGAGAAAATATGACTTCCTCAGCTCTCTAATGCCCATCAAATGAGGGAGGAATGAAAGAAGTGTATTGTCCCGTCAGGAGAGGGGGTTTGCTCTGAGCGTCGCTGCGGCTGTAGCTCGGTGGCTAAGGGCAGAGGAGATCATTTCAGAAGGATGATAGACGTTCGGCGCCCCTCACACACAGTCCTTGTTTGTCCTGTGACTGCTGGAGGGTGTGTTCAGTTGTGTGGCTCTCTTTGTGTCTGTCTCATACAATCTGTGGACACGACAGATCATCGGACTTGCTGACATGAGTGACTTTAATCACAGCAAAGAATCTCTGAGTCAATCAGCGAATCTGATCAAAAAAACATTGTTACTATGTGCATGGGTGGGAGAGATGCTTTCAATCATTGGATTAACACATCCAACTAAGGGGGAGACTGGGAACAAAAATCAACCCAGGAATTCGCTTTAAAGTGGCCTGTGACTTTTTTTTTTTTTTTCAAAAATAGATTAAAGTGCTCAACTAGTTTTTGTGTGAAAACAAAGAAAATAATTTATTCTATAACTCTGTAGAACACAACACTACCACACCAGTCTAATGTATTTTCAGTTTTTTTTTTTACATTTTTACATTCAGTATTTTGTTACTTTCACCTCTCGTAGATATAAAAGAATACTTGTAGCTGCTTTCTCACCACTGCTCTTGGCATTATCACACTCACCAGCAGACAATTTCCAATTGAAATGATTAATTCCAGTTTTGGTGCGTCCACAAACACATGAAATCTATAATCATAACTTACACTAGCAGACTGAACTATTCACAAACATGGCCTCTGTGTGATAGCATCATGAAATTCCTGAACGTCCCTGCACTGTGACAGACCTTTACAGAAAAATCATACATTTCACACATGAACATGTTTTTTCCACATGACTAATATGTAATATGTACATATATATACAATAATATGATCTGCAACGTTTGCACATTTCTTTCTTAAATTGCTGCTAAAACACTGTATTGTAAACAAAATACTGTATTGACCACCTGCATTTTTTGCTGCTAATTAGTATGCAGTGTTTACGCACTGTCCTTTACTGTGCCTATTGTCCTGTGTAGTAACTGCTGTAATGTCTTGCACTGTTGCACACGTGAATTTTATGTAGTCCTGTGTACATCTTTGTAGTCTTATTTAGTTCTGTCTAGTCTCATGTAGCACTTTGTTGTTTTAGGTAGCACCATGGTTCTGGAGGAACATTGTTTCATTTCACTGTGTACTGTACCACCTGTATATGGTTGAAATGACAATAAAGCATCTTGAACTTGTGAAACGTGATATGTGAAAACGTGAAAAAAAAACACGAAAAAAAAAAAAACACATGAAGACATTTGACTATGTTATGCCCTGAAATTGCACATGAATTCAAGTGACATCATTTGACTATGTGATCACATGAAAGATAAAATGTTAAAAATATTAATATGTGACAACATACGAATGATAGAAAAATAAAAACACGTTCCGTACATGTGAAAAGTCTACACATGTAAAACATAACACGTAAAGTATCTAAAAGTTTGTAAGGGAAAGAGTAAACTGACAGATTCCAGATTAAGTGGAGAGAAATGCACTATTAACTCAATAACAGTTTATTCGAATCATTCATGATGACATTCATAACACATGAATAAATACTGAATAACACATTAAAAGATTAATGTTTGGGCGTATATAAAAGCACATATCAGTAAACAGAAGATGATGTGAAATTGTTTAGGAAGAGAACACTTGACTGACTAATTCAGTTTCTGAATGCATTTATTATCTCAATACTAAAGTCATTCATGTTTACTGTGTTTATAACATGGTTATGAAGTTTAATTCCCAGTTACTGCAGAGCTTTATGTCAATAGCCAAAACAAAAACAAAAAAAAGGAAGGGTGCATCACCTGTTTTTACCCTCAATCGTTTTTTTGGAATATTTCATAATTTGTCACTGCTCTGAGAGGAAAAAGAAATGAGACAAGTTTGAGGCTAATAACCTGACCTGTTTGGACAAGTGAGTTCATGAGAAACAATGTGGTCTGAGCGCTAACGGGCTCTAGTTACACAGCAGCTCAATCAAGGCCAGAGATGAGCGTATGAACCTGATCCTCCTAACAAGCCACAAAGCCCACGAAGATGGCAAACACCTCACAGCCATGATTTAAAGTGCCATCTAATCCTGCCCTATTCTATTCTCGATGGACACTTAACACTGAATATGAACTCGTTTCAAGCTACGATGGTTATCTGCAATCAGGTATCAGGTAACAAGTGGACAAGAAGAGTTTTACCTTCTTTAAACTTTGACAAAAGCAACTTACAGGGAGCTGAACACTATTAAATAAAGGTCATCCAAATATTTATTTATCAGGTTTCTCCTGGTTTATAGCCCTGTAATTTCCAGCAAACATTAAATGTTTAATGAGCTAGAAGATTGGAGAGGTGCTGAGGAGGAGGATGAAGCCGGGCCTAGTCATACTGCGCAGCACTGCACTCCGTGTGTGTGTGTGTGTGTGTGTGTGTGTGTGTGTGTGTGTGTGTGTGTGTGTGTGTGTGTGTGTGTGTGTGTGTGTGTGTGTGTGTGTTTGAAATCTCTTCAATCAGACCATGTCATTTGACCAGGCTAATCTCCTCTTCTTACAGCTCATTACAACTGTGTTTGTCCAAAACAATGGCTCAAAGTAATGAAAAAGACTGCTGGGAGTCTGAGCTGATTGGAAGGTAATAAAAAATCAGGGAAGAGTGAAAATGGCATCACACACACATACACAGAACTTTATTTTCTCTCTCTCTCTCTCTCTCTCTCTCTCTCTCTCTCTCTCTCTCTCTCTCTCTCACACACACACACACACACACAGCCTGAAAATAGCAGCCTTATCATCCCCGTTTCATTTAGATTTGATTACTGACGGATTATAATGCAATCACAACACAGTGTGAGAGGTAGCTATGGGAACCGGTCTTAAGCGTGTATCTTGCCACAGATCTTAATTTGAGTTTGAACACTTCAGATCACTCAGATACAAGAGACGAGAGGGGGATGCATGGAAACTAACACGAGAGAGGCATGGGGAGGCTAGCAGTAATGGGAATGAGGGATGTAGAGGGCGGAAACAATGCTAAGACAGACGCTTTCTTGTCCGTCCTGTTGTATTTCATATGTGATTCAATTTGTCTTTCAGAGAGAAAATCAATTTCTGATGACAATCCCGCGCGCCGAAATGAAAGGCTCCGAGTTCCAGAGTCTTGGGAAAGTTGCCTCTGGAGACGGACGCTAATCTCGGCAGAATGAATCATTCACACTCTTATTTGGACATCTGTGTTAACTTTTTCTCCCCCTCCTCCTTTTCCTTCCCCTGCCAAAGTTTCCCTCATCCATGATGGTTTTATTAGAAGTTGTCGCAGGTGGCTGAAAGTTCAGCAGTTCAGTTGGACTGAAGGTTTCCTCATAAAGAAAAACCTGGTCTCATATCCAGCTAGGATTCTGTTGTTGCCTTTGACATCCTAATACACACCATCATATGGACACAGGGGAGCACTGACCTTAGAATAACACTCTTTTTTTTTTAATAGTTTGACTCTTCAAATGAGATTTTTACTGTATAGTAAATCTTATTTACTTGTTTATTTGTAGTCTTGTCCAGCATGTCCCTTGTCAACAAATAAAAAAATAAATATTTATTCTGTAAATTAATGCTGTATATTTCTCTGATGTCAATGGTCAGAAGGTGTTGATTAATTTTCTATAACAGCAGCTCTGACTAGGTTTACATTATATTAATACTGTTGGTCTAATACATTATATTATAATACATAGTAACAGCTCAGTCACAGGATCGTATATGACAGTCGGTTGGCTTAAACTAATGCTAATAATAAACCAAAAAACAAAACAAAACATGTTATTTACAAAGAAAATGCTGATATAGTGAAGCCTTCTGTTAGAAGATGTTTATTTAACATTTATGGAAGGAGTCTCCAGTGTCAGTGCTTTGCAACGGTCAGTGAGTTTACCACCACAGGAGAGTCTTCAGGACTTGGTAATATGACAAGCGGCAATATTTTTTGTCTTATTAATTCAAGAAAGAAAAAAGAGAGAGGCTGGTGAGGGAATGGAAATTTATAGCTGCTATAATGTAAGTGAAACAGGAGCTAATGGACATTCCACAACAGTAAATATAAATATAAATGGTTAATATAAATATAAATATAAATATAAATGGTTAAAAAGCATGGTGTGTCATTCATTAATAAATTAAAAATCGTAATTGTAAATTGCTGTGGTATAAGAGGAATACAACACTTTGGGATGTGCTGTTATTGGAACATAATCACTGGTTTGTGTGAAGCCACATCACTACCCCAGTGTTTGTTATTTTCCTATAACAGCATGCCCTATTGTGCTTTATTCCTCACTTATGGTTTCACAGGTCAGAGAGACTGCATATTTGAAAGAAATGCGGGTTCAACTGGACCCAGAACATCATGTGTGGGATATAAACATATGAAACATTCCTTATTTGATTAAACATAGGTAATATTCCTATCCTTGGCACAGAAGTTTAGGATGAAAAGATGGCATCACTGGTGCATTTACTGCTTTTAAACTTTAAACGTTAAATGGGTTAAACTTGATGGGACATCAGTCAGATCAGCCTTTCTGCAAATTCATGTGTCCAGTGCAATAATGCAGTCCCTGTAGTGGAATTACTACAGCGAGAGAAAAGCACTGAAGGCAGTGAGCTGAAAAACAGAAGCACACAGTGTATGATCAATAGAAAGGTAATTAATGAAGTGAGTAGGATGTCTGGCTGCTATAGATTTCAATGGGACACATGACAGAGCTCCAAGCACACAATTGTCACTGCTACACTGCACGTCGTAAAGGATTTTGTGTCCTCCGCTGATGATTATGTTTATTTTAAATGAATTAACACATGAAAATCAATACCTATCGTTCTCGCTCGTGAATAGCAAAGTCCATCTTCCTCAGGCTTGAACAGTTCTAGTTTGTCTAATGGAAAGGAACATGAAAATGGAAAATAAAGAAATGCCACATTTCAGAAAGGATAATGGATATCCCATGGAGAGGTATATGAAGAATTGTCTGTTATGTTCTGTTAGTATTGTTAGTTTGCAAAGTTATGCATGTTTTTTTTTAATATTCATAATTCATAGCGTTAATTCTTAGCGCTCTTAATTCTTTAAGCTTCACTGTTTTCTGGTTTTGACCACTGCCTCTTGAAACTTCATTACGGATTTACATCCGCTCATGGATTTGGACTGTGATTCTCTCAAATATATCCAAATAAAGAACATTTCATGAGCTTAGTATTATAAGGTTCTATCCCGGTTAGGAAATATAACCTTGTAATACTAAGGTTATTTATACTGAGGTTTGTATCCCAGTGTCACTGGTTAACAGATTACTGTTATGTGTTTTTCAAAGCAGTTAGTATTAGGAATCATGTTTTAACATTCTGATAATTTAGTGCATTATACAAACACAATATGGTCATAGTCATTGGACTCGATAACACTAAGATTTGTGAGTGATTTATAAAATATCTTTTATTTTATCTGTAAAAATTGCAAATGAATCTCCATTAAAAGGACTTGACCAGTGCACTGCTCTGATTAGGCCACTGGTAACTGCACTTCAAACTTGTGTCTGATTGACTACTAATGAGGGTGTATTGTGCAGGCCGGAGCTTTTAATTCTTCATGTTCTCACATGAAGACCTCACCTCAGACCTCAGCTCATCCATAGCCATGCAATTAACAGGAAGTGTAATGCCACTGCTATGCTGTTAAAGCTCAAAAGTTTGCACAGCAAGGAAGTTAGGTTTTAAAATAGAGCTGCTCAGCAACACTGAACACTGGTTCTGATTACAATTACATGTGGCACTTTGCTGATTTGAAATCAATGAGGCCAAATTTTATGGGGGGCCCCCATCAAACGGTGGCAATGAGCATCCCAGAGCCATTCCTCCCAATCAAAAGTTTCTGCTCTGTATAATTTCACGCAATCAGATTTCTCCACAGTCATCCAGTGCAATCAGGTAATCAGTGGGGCACATTAGCAAGATAAATGGGGTTTAAAAAGTGGGTGCGCCCTGTTTGCAGGAACTTCCCATGGAGAAAGCCCCCCTTCTGCTGCAGACAGAGAAGCCACCATCTCATATATGCCACAGCAGCTGCTTAGGCAACCATAGAAGAATGAAATATATTGAAAATATATTATGATATATTCTATTTAGAGATTGCAATATATCATCAGCATACTGTAATAAATTCCATTTGACAGTTTCGGGCTTGGAAAAAAACTGATTTCATTTTTATTGTTTATTATAGTGTATTTAATATTGCTTCATTGAAAGACATGTAGATAAACTTTTAAAACAAATGACAAGAATCGAATATGACTAATTTGAAGTCTAAATGTCAAGTAGAAAAAGAAGCTCATTTAATGGCTAAACAAATAACACTGAGTTTTAAAGTCATGCTGTGGGAGTGAAAATATATACATTGGGCTTTGGTCTAATCATGATCTAATTATGGTTCATCTAAATGCCTCGCTAATGATTTGAATAAGGATCTTGAGATCACTGACTGAGATAAACACCATTTTTCCAGCAGCTGTACACAACACATGCTGTATAGACAACAATATTGCATCAAATAAGTCTCAGTCTTTTCCCAGTGGCTCTTTCATATGTAATTTCAAGCTCATCTCTTTCTTCAAAAAGTGAAAAACCCACAGTCAATCAACTGGATGTCTTTTTGTTGCCCTTTTCAAGCTGAGCAGGGTGATATTTTGAACTGAACTGCCATTCCTCTCAGTGGACACACACTACAATTATCACCATTTAGACTGGCTCTGGAAATAATGAGACAAAACAATATGAACATAACAAAAGCAACAACAAGGGGGAAAAAATGAGCCTCTCTTCAGCTCTTGGGGGAATTTTGCCATGATTCTAATTAAGTCCTTCCTGAAACTGAATACTCAGATCACACCATTTTCCTATTTGAGCCCCTCTACTTCCGCTATCTTTATGAGAGACCTACAGTCAATAACGATGCTCAGTAATAGAGAGTTAAGTTGCTCTCAATTCCACAATTGACCATTAGAAACCGCAGGCGAGATGGCAAAGTAACCATAATGAAAAGGCTGAAGAGGGAGAATAGTTTCTGCTGTCCTGATCGCATGTATAAAACGCTGAGGAATGCTGCTGATGGTTCCCGTGGTGGTTCTAGAGCATAATTAAATACAGACTTCACAGAGGGAGCCAAAACTTTATTCATTTCATCTAGCCTAAAACCTAGTTGAATATTACACACCTAATATATCTTATTTATTTGCCAATAGATCTATCTTTGCTAGTACTATCTGATCCCCTGACTCTTATCTACAATTTTCCAGACCTCAGATCATTGGGCTATCTTTCATTTTATTCATTGTGTGCATGTGGGAGGGTAATTGCCCAGAGATAAGTGTTCCCCCCACCCCCACTCTCTCTCTCTCTCTCTCTCTCTCTCTAGGCTTGAATGGTTATGGGTGATCTCCATGGTCATTTGGATGCCTGACTTTGGGGCAGCTCTGCCACTCATGGCCAGATGCCCTAATCTTTCAATCAGCCAACCTATTTACTTCCGTAAAGCACCACTGGCTGGCATCACCCACCAACAGTAGTGCTGCAACCAGAATTTTGAGCTCTTTGCTCACATAACCCTCAGCATTCAGTCTAATAACTCTTCCACCGGATGAAAAATGAGACCTGTGTGTGCATGTCAAGCAACAAGACTTCAGATAGCCGTGTGCAGGTGGTTTGCACAAGGTGTGTTCCTATTTGCAACTTCTAATATTTCAACTGTCAAGCAGACCGATTCCTTTCTACTTAACACTTGCAGATTTGCTCCTGTCTATTCAACTATGAGACACTGCATAGGACTGTTTTGTGTAGCCATTCAGTGCTGTGGAAAAGTATTTCCCCCCATCCTGATTTCTTCTGTTTTTGTTTATATCTCGTACTAAAGTGTTTCAGAAATTAAAACAAAATTTATGATAAAACAAAGGCAACCTGAGTAAACACATGATACAGTTTTTAAATGATATTTTTATTTATTGAAGCAAAAAAGTTATCCAATACCAACTGGGCCTGTGTGAAAATGTATTTGCCCCCATGGTTACTAATTCCTCAAATCTATGAAACTGCATTCATAATGGGGTTCAGCTTTACTAGACACAACCAGGCCTGATTACTGCAAACCCTGTTCAATCAAATCAACACTTATTTTCAACAGCATGAAGTTGGTTAAAAGGTCTTACCCAGTAACACACTATGACAAAATTGAAAGAAATTCCAGAAATGCTGAGGAAGAAGGTTATTGAAATACATCAGTCTGGGAAGGGTTACAAAGCTATTTCAAAGGCTCTGGGACTCCAAAGAACCACAGTGAGAGCCATTATCTCCAAATGGAAAAACTCTGTACAGTAGTGAACCTTCCCAGAAGTGGCCGACCTTCCAAAATTCCTTCAAGAGCACAGCAACTACTCATCCAGCAAGTCACAAAAGATGACGCATGTAATGTGACATGTTTGGCTCCAATAACACAAAACTTTTTCTTTCAGGTTGTTCCAGCTACTGTGCATGTATGTTTCTTGGTTACAAGCAAAGCAAAGTGCCCTGTGCATACCTTAGTGTAAGACTCTGAGGCCAGGTTTTTAACTAACGTCATTACCAACAAGGCAAGTGGCTCTTTTGACTGAGATATGGGACTTATAATATAGCCGCCATGTTGAGTGTTACAGGCTGCCTAATTTATTTTTCAAGGAGTTGCCTGGCTCTATTCATATCATCTATTTTCACACTGCGTCCTAAATCATGTTAGTGTTTTGAGACAGCTATTCACAGTGTGTGTAGGTATGTATTATCATAAAACATTTTTTGATGAGATTACTTTTGGTTAGACTTTAGCCCTATAGCCCCAGTCAAGAATAAAGGAGCAAATTTCAGAAAGCAAACATGGCTGGATTTACAGACTACATTTGACCAAGTGGAAAATTTGTAGAGTAATTTTTATTTTTATTTTTTTTCGCCAAACTATTTGACTAACACTCAAGTCCAAGTAAAGTCAAAAATTCTCAAAAAGTCATCGAGGAGAAGAATGGAAGAAACATTAGAAAGGGCAATTCAAGGAGGGGCCTCTCTTCGCGTAGGCCGGGCATGCTGGAATCAACAACAGAAGAGCAATTGCAGATATAATCAATATAGACTGATGCATTAGCACTACAAAATAGAAGAGCTAAATGTGTGTATGTATGGGTCACATAGTGAAGCACATATGATGAATGTGCTTGCTCGGATTTGCTAAGTCAAATCCATGTGTACACTTAAATTACCCACAAAGACAACCAGGAAACGGGGGGGTGCACACTTGATCCACAGTGCACTCAGGTACATGTTCGTAAGATATACGGGAGATGTCGGGTTAACAAATTACTCTAGGTGAATTACCAAGACAATGCTTATTTAAAACATGAAAAGGAGGAGAAATAATGGAGGGGAAAGTTTTAGATCATTTGTCATCACCAGTCTAACATGTTTTGATATTTGCTTCATATTTCATTTGCATTTTTAATTTGCCTGCAGATGATGCACTCCCTGATTAATGTGCAGTTAATTACTGACAGTCAGACTGCTATCAGATATGGAAAGCGTCAATGGCTTGATGGTAAACAAGCTTGAACTCGTAGACAGCAGTTACGAATGGTAGATTATGGCAATTGCTGTACCGTAGAATTGCATGAAATTTGAACAGTATGAACCTTATGTACAGTAGAGAACATCTAGGGTCACATTTGCTGTGTTTAAACAAGATCATCCTAAATCCAGGACAGGCAGATACACTGAAAGTCTCACGCCAAGTCTTACTCCGTTGAATTTGGCTTTACTGTCTGTCTGTCTGTCTGTCTGTCTATCTGTCTGTCTCTCTCTCTCTCTCTCTCTCTCTCTCTCTCTCTTTCTCGGCTTGAATGCCTGACGATCCAATCTTTATGTATCCATCCAATGTACTTCCATAAAGGAACAGGCTTAACCTGTGATATTAGCAAAGTTTATTAAAAAAAGTAATTCAAAAATTAAAAAATAAATACAAAATATAATATATATATATATAAAAAAAAAACTAGCACCTATGATTTAACATTAGAATCACTTCACAAAATAAATGAATGGACTGCATTAGACTTAAGGGTGATACCATATCTGCAGTGCCATTTAGCCCTTGTAACTCTTAATGAAATGTTTAATGTTTCTTTCCTGACAGCGGCTGCATTGAGTAACAGGGTTGAAAGTAACAGTCTTAGCTTTTAAAGTATATAATTAGCAAATACACAAAATGTGGTTAACTAGCATCCATGCTAATGGCATGAGAATATTAAGGACATTCAGTTGATCTACTTATTTTTTTTAATTAATAATCAAATTTCAGTCTGTAATTTGGGTAATATTCACCTTGTCGGTCACTCAGTCAATCAGAATAAGGGAACATAAGGAAAAAAGAATGACAGAACCATTTTTTCCCTTCTTCCCATGATTTTCAGGAAACTCACATGATGCAACTTCCTGGTGAGCAGGACTTGTGGAATATTAAAAATATTTCTTAGTGGTGAATAACCAAGTGAATGTTGTGGCACGCAACTAAAATGTATATTTTTCATAACTTATAATGGATGACTAATGGAAAAGGCATGAGATGTTAAATGGATTCACACATTAATATAAGAATAATATATTTTTTTATTTGAATGATTATATTTCAAGGTAAAGTATACTTAGAGTTGGTTGGGACAGACAAACCGTATGTTTTCTAAGTGATGTATATTTTATTTCAGTTTTATTAATGTTTTTATTTAAAAAGTTTAAAAAAGACATGTTTAAAATGTCTTTTACATTTACTGTACAATATATATTTGCAATATCAACGAGACACAAATGGCACCCCAATCATGGAATCACTCTTAAATGTAGATCCATGGATTCCCATATATTGCAGTGCTAAGGGATATATGTTGCTTTATAGTACCATGACTCCAGGTTTTTGTGAAATGCCACCACTGTTTGAACTCGGTCACAAACATAAGTATAGGTACATATGTATGCATTTATTGGACAAACAATTTGGTGCTAGTAAACTATTCAGCCAGATACAGGAAACGTACAGGAGGTATCATCTACTCTTTGCTCTTCAGTGTTTCCAGTCTAGAAGAAACACAATGAACAAAACATAGAGGACTGAAATCCTGGGAACACCTAATTGAGGTGCTTCACATAATCTCATGTCACAATGACAAATTGTGATTGTTACATTTCAGTTATGTTCTGTGATTTCAAACTAAAAATCGCTCTTCGTCTTTCCTGTTCAAAATGGCTTGGTCCAATTTCTACGAGGGCTTTTCCGGTGTACAATGAGGTAATGGAAATAAATAGGACTTGTATATCTAATAGGATAAGAGAGCGAAAATAGGACTGTAAGTACCATTTTTATAATGGCTTATGCAGAGTAAGAGCCTCTGATTGCAGGAAATGGAGATCTTATCTGTTGCATTAGTGCAGTGAAAGCCTGTCCTTTGTAATCTGGATTATTCAACAGACCCTATATTTTGCCTTTTAGACTGCATATATTAGTCTTTCCATATGTGTTCTGATTCCACTATGCATATTCATTATAATTGAGTTTCACTGAACTCCAAGTACAGCACATAATGCAAACACTGATATAATGTAGTCTTGATTAAGCAAGAATTCCACAAAGCCATCAACATTCATAGCCATTTCCATACGGAACTGAATTAAGGGGAACTGTTTGATTGTGAGCACCACACGTAACATAAGAAATAAGTAAATTCCACCTTGTCATGGCTAAGGGATTATTAGATATATGCCTTGTGTTTGAAACACTCTTCCTCCTCCTTAGGTTCTGCTGCAGGGTTGATAGCAATCAGTATGCATTCACTGAGACACTGTAACTATCAAAGCCTCTCAAACTTTAACAGAAAGACGCTGTATATAATTAAGTTTTCAGTCACCAAATGTAGAAAGTACACAGGAAATATATTTGGCACACAAATATTCAATATCCATTGCACATTCGTCACAACATACAACCTAGATCAATAGTCACCAACCCTGTTCCTGGAGATCTACCTTCCTGAAGACTTTAGCTCCAACCTAGGCCACCTCTGCCAGTACTGCACTGCCCAAAAGACCTGGCCAGGGTTCTGGGTGTGGCCTAAAATAGAGTGAAACTGAACCAGGGATAGTCTGTGCTGTTGTACGTATGCTTTGTTTACTCGAAACTAGGTTTGGAGTGGGGCCTAAAACAAGACAGAGACAGGACTAGGGCATGAAAACAGAGATGAAACAAGATGCTGTGACAGTACAGAGGTCAGAGACAGAGACTAGGCCAGGGACAGAGATAAGAACTAGGTCAGGGCTTGAGACAGACCCTGCAGAGGGAACAGGGCCTAATACAGGAGAACATATGCTACAGCTAAGAGGAGAAAATGAAGAGACTAATGAAAAAAAAAAAGATTGTGGATCAAAAAAACCAAGGTGAATAAAAAAAAAACCAAACAAAAAAACAAAGGAAACAAAGGTGTATAAATAGACTGGACTGTAATTGGTGAAATGAGATTCCAACCAACCACAAGAGGGATTGTGTTCACAAGGACAGGAAGCTATTACCAAATAGGGAACCAGGAACAGGTGGAATCCACAGGGAGCGAGTGCTAACCAGTACAGGAAACAATGACCAAATAAGGAAAGTGGAACACAAAAAAGGGTCAGATAGGTATATAATGTGTGGCAGAACCAGATTTTTGAGAAAAATAATTAATATTAGGTACACAAGATATGAGACTAATATAGACCGAATAACATAGACCTTAAGTGTGTTGCTGATAAGATCTGTCTGGAAATACAATATGTTGCTTTTATTATGTCTGCAATTGTCCTCTGAAAGCCTTATTACCCATAGTGCTCTGTGCCAGACAGCATGAACGGCTCTACTTCAGGATTGAACTGTATAGCACACTTCCTGCGTATCATCAAATGCTTAGGTCGAAGAAGTAATGCAATTTAATCTATACAGCAGCAGGTATTGTCTCAGCTCCCTCATTCACTGTTTGGGTTTTAGCTTTAAGCATGTATGTCAAACCCTGTGTTTTGAAAGCATGTGGTACAGAGTTTAGCATCTTACATTATTCAACATAAATTGCTAGTTAATTAAGAAATGGATTTCTGTAACGCTGCTTTGTGACAATGTCCACTGTAAAAGAAAAATACTGTAAAAAATAAAATTGAATTAAACAGATTTACTATGAGGGGGTTTGGGTGAGGAAATAAATTGTGATTTAATCATTTAAAGTATTATCTATATTATCAATCAATGTGAATAATGTTGCCAGAAATGTGAAAATGTTTAAAATAAGATGCTAGACATTGGGGAAAATGGCATTTTACCTTATAAAACCACATCTATTAAACTATCTGTCACCTCACTATCACTGAGATCAGAGTTCTGACTAGTAGCTTTCAAACAGAAATGGGAAAATGCATGATTCCAATTGGTTAATTCTGTTTCTCCCCACAGCAGCTGGTAGCCAATAAAATGTGATTAAACAAGTTAAGGGAGATGTTTGTTTGCCATTTGAGAAGGTCAAATATGGGATCATAATTATGTCTTCATCATTATAGTGCAATTACTGTCCGAAACAGGTTATTTGACACATATGATCAGTTGCTTTGCATGTGTGTTACATTAACCTCCCACGAATAAGCATTTTGAACTAAATATTTCAGGGGGATTCAAACCCCAAATCTGCCCTTTAACTATGCCTCTAATTGTAGGACACAGACACATCTGCTTTCTTAAAATATACAGTATTCCATCCCTTATTAAAATCTGATTAACATGTTGATTGCTTGTTTTCCTTTTGAAAATCCTACCTTCCGTAGTACATCGGTAAATAGCCTGCCAGAGCAAACAAATGGAGAAACATTCATGAATGCAGGCGATTGTTTTCATGGTTAGCACTGAACTACATGTTTTTACATATGTAGAGCCCAGAGAAATTACTTGGTTTAGACTACACTAACACACATACAGTACATACATTCTTCTACATACCACAGTATCCTTATGGTATCTCTCTCTCTCTCTCTCTCTCTCTCTCTCTCTCTCTCTCTCTCTCTCTCTCTCTCATTTTATGCTGCCCTCACATGTAAAAGTGTTTAGGATACAAAGCATCTTGTGCTAGATTTTGCTTACATTAATATTTTGCTAACTACGATTCAATCAGTTTTTAAATTATCTGATTCCCATTATGATCCCAATCTCAATAAACATATTCTGTCTGAAGGATAGAAATATTTTTTGGCCAAGTGACATAATTTCAAAGGGACAATAAAAGCAGTATGACAAATTCCTCCATCAGACCAAAATAATAAAGCTCATTTATACCTTCTTAAATATGTCAAAATGAAACATGAGTAAGACGATAAGCTCATCTGTGTTGCATTTTAGCACTGAATGCTGAGGAGGGAGCAGGAATGAGTGGGTCTTTGTTTCTAGTCAGGCTGACAGGAAGTGGTGGCACAGGGACAGCGAGGGACACTCATCTCCTGGATTGAAGGAATGCTGGGAGATTCAGGATCCTTTTTTGATCAGAGCTCGCTGACGGATCAGTCTGAGAAAGGCAAATTGGGATCAGGCTGGCACTTGCTGACAACAGGGCCAATTCTGATGTCCTTTCTTCTCTCGATGCGGTGTGTCTCTTTCATGATGACTTTTTTTGGATGGCATGGGAAAATGGCCTCTAACCCCGGCTGTTGACCACAGAGTCAGTAGGACAAGGCCAGAATTCAGCATGGACCTTTTTAGGAAGGGGATACGGGGGCTGATTGAGAATGAGGACTGCTTTTCCCAACAGTACTACAGAATGTTTCCTTTGAGCATTGTGAGCTATGGGAGCTTTCAGAGAGGAAAGGGAGGCTGATTGATCTGAGGAGGTTTTTTTTTTTTTTTCTCAGCTTGTTAAACAAGATAAAGCTTTCATTAAGGACGGAGCAGAGGGCACTGGGGCCTGTCCAGTAACTGGAAAGCAAGTTTCCTTGTTGGTCTGGAACTGTGGCTGTGATTAATGCTTCTGCTGTCTACATTTGGGAAAAACAGAGTGGAAAAAAGAGAGAATGAGACAAAGTGTGTGTGTGAGAGAGGGGGTGGGGGGGTGGGGGGAGCAGATAGGTGGGAAAGTGTGTGTGTGTGTGTGTGTGTGTGTGTGTGTGTGTGTGTGTGTGTGTGTGTGTGTATCAGCAGTGGTTGAATGGTTTAAGAAAAAAAAAAAAAAAAAAAAGACTGACAATACCCCAATAATCTTAATAATCAAGATCTTTCATTGTCTACATCAGATTACAATACTACTACTATTATTATTATTATTATTATTATTATTATTATTAAGTAGTAGTAGTAGCTTTACAGCATTCGTATTATTTGTAGCTTTACAGCATTTGCCATTAGTGAGCGTTGAAACTACGACACACAGTACTGTGAAAATCCACAGCAAACCTGATAAACGTGAGCATCTCTTTAAAGCCTCCTTTCTGACAGATGCATCTTTTTGCCCTGATCAGATCTTGATGATTGTTGATCCGATGCATATACATTTAACACTCCATGATAGATAAATAGACAGACAGACAGACAACGTTGTACAGACATATACAGAGACTAAATTAAATTATCAATAATAATGAAACACCATAATAAAATATATTTTAAAAGGGATGGCAAAGGAACATATTTACAAAGGGGAGTATTTTAGTTAACTATTTTTATATTTTTATATGAGAGAGAGAGAGAGAGAGAGAGAGAGAGAGAGAGAGAGAGAGAGAGAGAGAGAGATCCTGCTCAGAAAGAATTTATGTCCCTGTCAGGTTTCTCTTTTCCTCACATTGCTGAAAACAGTAAGGCTGTGGAATGAGACAAATCAAAGATGGCTGCCGACAGGACAAGGACGCTGTTATTTCATCTTGAAACAATGAGTTCCAAAATACAGAGACATTTATAAAGGGTTGAATTGGCACATATTCCTCTCTCCACGTTGTTAGCAAAGCATAGTGTAGCTATAAGCAGGAAGGCATCAAGGTCGTCATACCTAGCAGAACAAACTGATCACTGTGTGTCTGAGTTATACATCCCAACAGGCATTGAGTAGCTATAGATCCATCCATTAACCCGTCCATCTAGAATAGCATTGTTGTTATTAATTTAGTTTAATTAATTACAACCTTAAGATATTTTTTACTTTTATAATATTTACAATTTTAGACACTAATAAAATCTGCAATTTCTTCCTATTTACAACATATGTATCATGTTAGTCATGACAATGAATAACATGGAACTGTCTATAAGTTTAGTTTAGTTCAATTTAGAGAGAGAGAGAGAGAGAGAGAGAGAGAGAGAGAGAGAGAGAGAGAGAGAGAGAGAGGAATGCTTGGGAGGAGGCTTGTCTTCATTTCTCCCTTCTTCTTCTTTATTTATTTTTTTTTATTTAATGCACTGTATGTGTGAAATGAGCATTATGAGCATCTTAACCACACCAAATTCTGCCTTTTTCTTTTTATCAGTGAACACAATCCTTTATGTACATCATGTGTATTTTTTTATGTCACAATCCTTTATGTACATCATGTGTATTTTTTTATGTCATTACACTTAAAAACAGAATAATTTGTATTGCACTGATTTGAATTTGTCTCTTATTTATAAACCCACTTTAAGCATGTTCTGTATGCCACTCTTCTTCATTAGCACAAACTTCAGGTTATCAGGTCATATGGGACATGTTTGGATTTTTATAACAATATAAATGTATCAGATTAATTATAACTATGAAGCACATGGGATTGTAAATTGAGAGAGAGAGAGAGAGAGAGAGAGAGAGAGAGAGAGAGAGAGAGAGAGAGAGAGAGAGAGAGAGAGAGAGACAACAGAACCAAATGCCAAATGCAGCAATGCCACCTTAAAGCCAACAGAACAAGTATAGTGACACAACAGGAAAATTCTCAAGCCTACAGATAACAAAACCTAAACAATCGTCTATTTCTCCTCTCTCGGGCAGCATGTTCTGGCTCTCTAGCAGACATACGACTGCCCCAATGCTGGCAGCTTAATGGATATAGGGGCACTATGTGTGTGTGTTGGGCACTTGGATGCATTAGGATCATACCAGCTGTCACTCTGTACACAATAAAAGAGTAGAAAGCACCAAGCATGGCACTCAAGAAGACTCACTTCCACTCCTCTGTCCATCCTGAAACAAGAAATAGAATTATGTAAAGTATTGCAGACAATCACTTGAATCCAAATGATCCCTTATTAAATGGCCACATTTTAAATAAAATACAGTTAATGTGTGTTTTAGAATGGTCTCAGGACAATAAAGAATGTATAGAACAGATAAACAAGAAGAAATGTCCAAAACAAACTACTCTAAAGGCTGTCTACTAAATAGTTTTTAACGCAATACATCTTCTCCAAAGCCCATGATACTCTTCAAATTATTATCTATTGTTACCCTAAGTTTGACATTACCTTTTATTAGAGTTATAATATATGAAAATGGAGTGTATGAAAACGTTGGCCAATTCACTTGTCTTTTTTGCATTGGGATGAAAGAGTCTGTATTTGCTGATTCTTCATCAGTCAGGGCTGAAATGAGGAGCAGTTGAAGGCTTAAGTGGGAGTGGGAGAGAGGAATTTGTTGGGGTTGGATTTGCTTACTGGGTCTGTACACTCTCCTGGGAGCCCGATTCCTCTCACTAACACAGAGCTTAGGCAGTCGCAAGCTGAAACAGGAAACATACACATTGGCTGAGGACCAGTGGTTGGGGAGAATGCAGGTCACGCTGCCCCGTAGCTGATGGATCGTTTTTCTGAACGTCCAATTTTACTATATAAAATGATGAGCAAGGACTGCTATCTTTACCCATTTAAAAGTGTAATATTGGATTATTTTATTTAATATTATCAAAGGGCCTTTTTTTATTACCCCCTTTGGGTAATAAAAGTATGCTATGCAAGGATTAAAACACGGCAGCGTGTTACCACCCTGAAGATTATTTTCTAATAGCATCACATTCTGAAGTGTTTTACTCCTCTTACACCACAGTAATTTGCCAACAATAAAAATTATTTTTTAAAAGTTATTAATAAACAACACATTTTAACTTTTTTACATTTACCTTTAACATTTGTCTACATTTAATGTTCAATGTCCACAAGACAAGTTAGTTCCTTTTATCACTTACATTATAGCAGCTATAAACAGTCATTCCCTCACCAGCCTATCTTTTTACCCTCTTAAAGTTAAGGCGGAAAAAAAAAATGCAGCTTGTTATGTTACAGAGAACCCAGTCCTGTAGACTCTCCTGTGGCGGAAAGCTTACTGACTGTTACAAAGTACCAAGTGGTGGTCTGGGAAAACCCATCGGATAACACTGTGGCTGAATTTAGGAGGTTTTCTGCCTATAACGTGCTTTGATAGCTCAAAGCTCAAAACAAACTGTAAATATATTTCAATGTAGAAATATCTTATTTACATTTTAGTCTAGCCATGGTTATCCTCCTGCAAAGATCACATTAAGTAAGGATCCAGCATAAAAAACACAGCAGTAAAGATGTCTAAAGGTTTGCTAGCTAAGTGTGATTTCCTCACACAGTGAATGTCATGCTTTGATCAAGTTCTTGGATAGCTACTGTATGTACTGTAGAGAAACATTAGACATAAGCCTAATCAATTGATTTTACAATCTTGTAAATATGTCTGTGATGCTTCTGTACCTTAGCCACCATCAAATCTTTAAATGTAGTTGGTATGTGTAGTTGTAGGTGAAATGTCAACATTTCACCGTGTGAAGGGTTTTCCTAGGCCACAGCACATATTTTAGATGTGACGCATATAATTTTCTTCCATATGAGCATCAATCAGCTCAAATGGAAACAGAAAACTAAGATGATGTATAGAACTAGGTAATCATGTACACAGTAACAGACTCTTATTTCTTGAATGTTCTGAGGGAATCCGTGAGGAAAAACATTACTTGGAGACTCGTAATTGCTGAGTGATCTGCAGATGTCTGAGGGCAAAATGTCCATCAATAACTTATAAATAGATTGTCCATGTGAAATGTTTTTGGCTTTTGCGGCACCACTCATGCATATTTTTTACTCTTTTCATTGTCACAAATGTGGCATTTCACCAAAATGGAAACCCCTGCCCTGCTGAACAGTAGGGTCAGCTCTTAGCTCGTTCTCAAAAATCTGTAACTGATTTTGAGCTAGGGCTGATGTTGCCAGATCTGAGCACTTCCAGACACAATGCATTATTGTTTTTGAGAAGCTTAAATTTTCACGAGTTATCGGTACACACTTGGCTGTTCACCTTGACATCAAATTCCTGCTGTCAGGCAGAGCGGAGGGACACAAGGACATAAATAATCCCCCAAATTTATATGCGCTGCCTCTCAGGAGCATGAAAAGTCTCACTGATATCAGGACAAGTCCCAGTCAGTGCTCTGGTTTAAGCATCCTCACACTCCCTTAACTTCTCTGTTTGGGTATAAAAAGGGCTCCAACTGAGAGATTGGATTTCACAATGTGTTTTTTTTTCCACCCCAAAAGACTGTGAAGTCTTTTTGAGCACACAGCACTCTTCTAAAAAGAAATGGAGCTCTGATTAGAGACACCTGTCATGGAAGCGGCCGTTCATAGCTCTGAGCACTTCTGATCTGGGTGCTTTTTTGGATTCCAGTAAACGCTACATGTAGTTTATAGCCGGCCCCTCCACCACACACACACACACACACACACACACACACAATGAGCCTTAGGCAAACACCCCTGATATTGGCTTACCCACCACAGCAGGATCGTAGTTATAGTGTTCTGTGGTGGAGGGCTGAACCTGACCCGGGGGCTATTGTCGGTCACACCTTCATGTTTTATGGGTGTGATGGGAAGGCCAGGTTCAAAAACCCCTCTTTTCGGCAGCTGCAGGGAACCAGAGAGCAGCACAAAAGCCTGTAGAGATTTAATTCGTTACGAATCATAATACACATTTGACAAAACCAGGCCATTCACATGAGTGTGTGTGTATATCTTACTCATTGCCTTTAATGCATCTGCTCCATACTGGAATCCTACACCAGCACACAGAAGTTGCAAAGCAACACATTAACCCGTTTTCCCCCCCTTTCTGAAGCAATCTAAGGGTTGAAAAGTCTCTTGGAAAAGATAAATCTGTAAAAGATAGAGCGAAAACCGCAGACTCTTCAGAGAGCACTAAATCAACATAGCGACTACACAATCTGCAAGAATTCCTCTGCATGTTTGGCCTTTTTAGCTGTCACAGACCTTGATCCATGGCGCACGCTGGTCCGACACATATATACTGCATGTATTATATTTGGCTGTTGGAACAGTGTTAACTCGACAGATTCATACATCAAATTACATCCAGCAACTGTTAATGCAACTCCGCAGGTCTGTTTTTAACTTTGAGGTTGGAGGAGAGAGACCGGGATCGTCTGTCTGAGCCTCGAAGGAAACTGGCTCGATGCAAAATGAATCCTCTGAAAGGGAAAAATGGAAGTGGGAAAGTGGGATAGGGAGAGAGAAAGAGCTAGAGCCAGGACTGTGGACTATTGTAATTAGTTGCACCTGTTTTCTTTAGCACTGCTCCGGTTTCTCTGTGCAAACGCATGTAAAGTAGGCATCAAAGCTTCACCAGGCCAATCCTCCTCAATACACTCTTTGTTGCCGGTTGACAGGGACGCAGCCAGCAGAAATGTGTGACCCGAGAGAACCAGGATTTGGTATTTGTACACACATGGGCGTGTGGGTCAAAACCCAGACACAGCTTTCTTATTCCCAGTGTATTTTCTACTTCTGTTAAATGGACCTATTCTCACTTCCTCTCTGTTCTTTTCCTAGAGCATCTACAAATATAGAAGTATAAAAATATAAATATAAGGAAATAGTAAGATAAGGTAAATTATTTAAATAGAAGAGTAACAGTGTAACTTGTGACACAGATGTGGTCAGCAAATGCCGCAATGGAAATGAGATTTTGGCAAATCGTGGTTGCAAAATAACAAAATTTAGGAAGCAGTAGCAGAAAAACACAGTTCAGAAGTGGCTGACTCGACCGTAATAAGAAAACAAAAAACATGTAAGGTAAATGTGAAAGCAGTGCTTCCTAGTGGCTTGTGGCAGTTACTGCAACCATGACCACTGGAGAACCTTTTTTAACCTTTTAAAAATATCTATAAATTAATAAATGGATTTCACTGACATAAAAATTCATGGACTTGTGTTAATGAGATTTGGGTGATCAATCCTCATAGTAATACTTAGCTCAGGCAATAAAGTCAGTACAGCTTAAGCCAGATGCTGAACCATTGATATTTGTTCTGTCCAGTGTCTATTGATGTGGAGAAATCTGCACAAACCCCGCAGGCCAAAATGATTTTTTAATTTTTAATTTTTTTTTTTTTTGCAGAGCAAGTGGAGTTGTACGCATATGTTGATTAATTTAAAAGCTGTAATATTAAGTGAAATATCACATAAAGGCTCCCTAAGAGGTTCAGACGTGATCGTCATGCTTAAATGTATTTATATTACAGTGCTGTTGAATGTATATTTCTGACTGTAGAGAAGGTGTTGATTAATCTTCTATAACAGCGGGACTGACAATGGAGTATGACAAGCTGTATTTGTGTATTATTAGCTCTAAGAGAGAGGAGAGAAGCGAAAGGTTGATGAGGGAACAACTTCTTAGCTGTCATAACCTAAGTGATAACAGGACCTAACTTGAAGTAACCTTAAGCATAACTATAACTGAGTAAAAACAAAACAAACTGGCAAATTGCTATAAGAGGAGTAAAAACACTTCAGGATGTGGTGTTGTGTTGTAAGTAATGACCATCAGGGTTGTAATAGTCTGGTAATATCTCTTTGCAGTGGGCAGCATTACACCAGCCCATCACTGATTCTTTTCATGTAACAGCATGCCCCAATGTGTTTTATTGCTTATAGAGCAGTAACAATCAGGTCCCTTGTGCAAATAATCATGTTGTAGTTGCTTAATTTATAGTTTATTCATGTTCTGCCCTGAAAATTATCTCTGCCCCCCAGCCAGAACAAAACTTTTCTCAGCTCTGCCTGCTATATACTGAATAGTTTCAGCAGAGAGGATGGGATTGGGAAGTCACTGTTTTATTGCAGTTGCAAATTGCTGGCAAAACTACAAATTGCCCCTTTAACACAACGTGGTCATCCACTTTGGGTTTTCCTCACACACACATCTTGTCTTATGCGGTGTCTAATACAAATAACAGCAGAAGGAAACAGAGGAGAATTAAATTTAGCAATGATACTGTAAGTAACCATCATAATAATGGGAGCATTTCCCTCAGGAGTGAAGGAGGATTGAATTTACACTTAATCTCACATATGGAATCTCATTAAGATTAGCACTCATTATGCAGGAGCTTGAGAGTTAAAGAGGACTAGAAATGACCAAAATGTGAATCAGGTGAAGTATTTAAGTCTGAGACAGCAGTACATGGGCTGGAGGTTGTGAGCTAAAAGTGTCGCATAGTGTAACAGGATTTAGAGAAAGACACTTAGCCAGGAGAGATGCACGTGTGACACGGAGTGTGCTGATAATGTAGGCCTTCAACTTGTAACCTCTAAAAGAGCACAATGCCAAATGAGAGGAGAGTCAGTAGAGCGTAGGAGAGGAGCGGGTAAATAATGTAAACCTACACCATTATCTGCTTGGCAAAGCTCATCAGTGAGCCTCTACAATAGCTACAATTGAATTGCTGATTGCATCTCTCTCTCTCTCTTTCTCTCGCTCTCTCCCTGTGTGTGTGTGTGTGTGTGTGTGTGTGTGTGTGTGTGTGTGTGTGTGTGTGTGTGTGTGTGTGTGTGTGTGTGTGTGTGTGTGTGTGTGTGTGTGTGTGTTGCTTAGGCTCTGTCTCTAAATGGTACAAAAGGTACGCAAGCAGATACAGGGTGAGAAAGAGAGAGAGAGAGAGAGAGAGAGAGAGAGAGAGAGAGAGAGAGAGAGAGAGAGAGAGAGAGAGAGAGAGATGGGGTCTGTGGCCTTTTGTCAAGGTCAGACTGATGCCACATACAATTTAGAGGCAGATTGTCATTAACAGATTAATAAAAATAATATAATAGAACAGAATTGTTTTTTCACAGTTGTTTTACTGCCCAAGTTTGTCTCAGACAGACACAGCCTTATAGACACAAGCAAGCCAAGGGAAACAGTGGAAAGAAAAATGCACTACGATGGGAAAAATAAAATCATACCGAGCCCATCCTCCTCTGTTAAAAACTGTTTAATTAAGAATTGATGTTAATTGAGATTGACTTTGGGAATTTTAATGGATACTATATATATATATCTCTATTAAGTGTAAACACATATTTGCCGTAAGTGTCTGTTGTTAACACACACCGATAGTCTTTTAAGCAATCCGATAAAGACGCATGGATTTTAAACTTTCAGATTATTTAGTATACATGCATTTGTAATTATATTTGTGTATTTGTAATTACATCCGCACTTGCACTGGATGTAGCACCATAAGATCTCCCTAATTTTTACCCTTAAAGTGACTCCATATTAAAAATCCAGCACAGAGTGTGAATTTTAGATCACACACTTCTTCTTTGGTAGGTTTATTGGTATGTTCTAAAGCAGCCATAGAGTTGCATATCATGTTTTTCGAAAGACTTCTGATTACTTTATACCTGTATTTTTGTACTTTCCTCAGGTATAAAGAAGTACACTGCTAAAGCAGGTTTAATACAGTATTTGTTTTGCTGAGTGAATAAGTAGTTGAGCTGTACAAATATTTACTTAGATTTTTTAATTTTACATCAGCCACTCGATAGTTTTTATTCATTTAATTATTCTGTGAATTTTTTCCCCCCCATCCAAAATTACTTACAATTGAGGCATAATACAGTTCAAGCTTATTCCAGAGTAGTTGAGAAAGTCTTTGTAAGTGGCTGTCTGGCAGTCAAGGGATTCAAACACCCAACTTTCAAGCCAAACCAACGGCAGTGTGGTCAGTAATAAATTTTTTTTTTAAATGTAACCTGTAAGAATGATTATATAGAAGATAGTTACAACTGCCATTCATTGACAATTCATTTCAAATCATTATGGCCTTATTATAGAATCAAAGAGAATAGCCACTCACATGATTACTTGTTTAGTCTACTTTAATGCCTAGCAGCTCGGTCAGTATTGCAGTTCCAATGCCATTTGGTCATTTGGCCTACATCCAGAAGCGAAGAAGAACCACTTTCAGCTTTTCCTGCTTCTTTTCATTCAGCAGGCCTGTTTTCTGCTTTCTTGCACACGGAGGCTGGATTGCCTATAAATTGAAAAGAACCTGTGAGTTTTCTTTGGCTTGCCATTGCATTTAAACTTTGCTTTAATCCCAATCATCACAGTGCCATGTTTCCACCGGACACCGGTGTTTTCCTAGCAGCCGTAATGACTGCGCTTGGCCATGAGCTGGCCATGATCTTCATCCTTCTGTCCTGCAAGTGGGGGGTCTCTGCTCTTACAGTCTGCTCTCTCGGCTGTATAGAATAGCAGATTTTTCCAGTTTGTCCTCTACCACCCACGCAAAAGATCTACTTTGGTCCAGGTTCCAAAAGGTTGTGGTCGTCGGACCAGGCCAGACTTCATTAGTTAAACGAGGTTGTTATTTTCACTCTGATTTAAAAGCTATTTCTGCAAGAACACAGCACCACTATTGGGTAATGAGTGCAGTTAAGAACATGGGCTTATGTCCCATTTAAGGCTTAGATGTGGTTGCAGAGTTGTAGGAACAACTCTAGAACCACATCTAAGCCATAAATTCTGAGGAGGGTGAGCTTGAAAGACTCAGGCCTAAAATGACAGATACATGGCCAATCTTTTTAAAGACATGTTTTCTAGTCTACGGATGGCCATTAGCGTGCTTAGCTCGCTCCAGGGCCTTTATGGGTCCGATGTGTAAATTGCTGGTACAAGTCAGACCTTTTCTTACGGAGGTCATTGAGGGGGAAAAAAAAAAGACTCTCTGAAGCACTCAGCTTGTCCTCTGGAACAAAAAGTCACGTCTGCAGCCCACCATTTGCACATGGTGAATTAAGCAGTGCTGCGTCATTATGCGAGAGCACTGAGAGAGAGCCACAAATTGCCCAGAACAGAGTAAAGAGCCTTATTTATAGTCACCACCAGAGCTGAAAGCCAGTGCTGCACTAATAGAGCAATCTGTATTCTTAATGGTAATGCCTCAGTTCGTTTGTTCCATTTGGCTTGGTACAGGTGCATTAAAGGGTCTCATTGAACAGATCCAGCTGAGCGGGTACAAAGAGTGAGCAAAGCACGCCCTCTGCTGAACACAGAGCCAAGAGCACGAAAGCTGGCATGGAAACAAACCTCTATATAGTTTTCTTTGGTCAAAATGACCTATTTTAAATTATTACTTAATATTAAGTTAATATTAAGTGACTTACTGAACATTATATGCTTCACTCAATTTCATTAAAAAAAAAAAAATCCAACAACATAATTTAATGCTCTTACATACATTTCTGAAAAGCTGCAGTATATACTGTATTGAGCCATTTAAAATAAATGGCACAATGTTATTATTATACAATATTATTACTATAAAATGTAAATAGTTGGCCTGGGCCTGTTGATAGGTAGTGACAGGACATGTGAGTTAAAGTCTTAACAAAACATGATGGAAATATTTTTTAAATACAAAAAGGTTTTTTTTTTCTATAGAAATGTTAAAATATCAAAAAGGAATAATAAAATATACATATACATATTTTCCCAGAGACTCAAATATAGTCAATGAGGAAAGTTATGTTCGCACTCAGTTAGCAATCTTCTGTTTTGCTAATGTGGCTATATATGCCTGTTTAGTATAATGCAAACTGCATGGATAAAATCTGCACACACTCACCGCACTTTGCATACAATTGGTTTTCAGTGTACCATATGACACTGCTATCAAAAATCAATCGATCAATCAATCAATCAATAACCCATGCAAAAGAGCTAAAAACAACATAAGTGGCCATCTTGAACCCTTACCTGTTAGCATCATTAGCTATAGAGTGGCAGTACAAAATTAAAACAGCAAACTTGAGACACAAAACATGTCATTGCTGAACAACTACAATTGGAGTAAAGAGTATTAAAAAAGTATACATTTAATTCCCTCAAATCATTAGCTTAATTTTAGTGCAAAAGGCTAGTGATATAACTTGTTTCACAGACATTCCATGACGTTACCTGTAAATATAAATAGTTAAAAAGTTAAATTATTGCCAAATTGATGTGGTGTATGACAGATAAAACACTTCAAGACATCCTGTTCTTGGAAACTAATCTACTTCAGAGTAATAACACACACCATCACACCACCACAGTGTTGATTACATTCCTATAACAGCAAGCCCATAAGTGTTTTATTACTTACTTAATTTCTATGCTGATGTGAGGTTTTGTGGAGACTCTGAATGCGAGCGAAAGAATACGTCTTTAAAAACTGATCAGCCTTGGACGGACTGTTATTCACTGAAGCATGGCATGTTTAAAATGTTTTGAATGATGCAGTGTTGCTTTGGTTTCAGTGAATGAAATCAAATCTGTGTTGAGAAAAGAAGTCATTTGATTTGATTTCGCCGTGCGAATCCAAACTCGACCAACATCAGAGCTCGAACAGCAGGAACATAGAGACTGATGCTGTGGAATGTTCTGCTGAAAATTAGCCTTCAAGCTTATCAGTCACAATCAATATAATCTTTTTTTTTTTTTAATTGAGAAGCAGTAATTATCAGCCTGTGTCAATGGACTAATGAAACAATGCTCCAATATGCCTGCAGCTACAAAAAGGGAAAACAGTTAATTAAGTTGTATTTCATGAGACCAGTGGTTTCTGGTGTGGGCTGACCACCATGAAGATACTTTTTTCATTCCTCCTGTTTATAACTGCAGTGAGTTAAACTCTATGCTCAGTGCCATGTGCCATCTGATTTTCTGCACTGAAAACCACTAATAAAGCTCAAACATAAGGGTTCTTAAGCTTTTTTGTCTCTGAGAGAACATTTAAAGGTTCTATGGGTACTATAACAACAGTGATCCTTTCATGAAAAGAAATAAGCAGAACACATTTAGAAAAATAGAACTTTCAATGATTCAAAGAACCTTGGAGGAACTCTTTCCTCCTCCAATATCTCGAAAATTATTTGTACCTTCTAGTTGTAGAAAAAGTTGTATCACTTTAAAGTAGCAATATTTCAACTTCATTATGTTGTAGATTCCTTGATCGTTTCCAGAGATAGGTGACAGGAACTAAGGAACTGCATCTGAAAAAATGTCCACCGAATGTGTACAGCCTAGATTTCTGTTCAGGTAAACTGATTTCATGTTGGATATACGGTAATTGCCTTGGATCCACACATTTGGAGTTCACTCACTAATTTTGCCTCAAATGATTGCTTCTTATGCAGGAGTCATCAAGTCACCTGTCTTCTCAGAGAACTTATCCAAGATCAGTTATTTCACCGGTTGCATTCATTACTGAACCAGATCAGCACTAACATATTACCCGTTACAATTTCCAGCCAAACAAACTCCATTATTTTGACAGAGCCTGCTTGATGACAGTCACAGCATAGCTTTGTAGATGAGGAGGCTTTAAAATGTCAACTAATATTTACAGCCAGCATCAGCCACCAGACATCTGTCAAACAGCTCAGTTTCTGCATGTCAGGGTGCTCCAGCAAAGCCCAAAAGTTCAGTGACTCGGCAGTTTGTTCCACTCCTTCAGGCCAGAACACAAGGCCAAATGCTTCACCTCGCCACAGAGATCCATCATCACGATTTATTTCAGGTGCATCTCACACTGTGAGAGCAGTGATTTCTACAAGGGCAGCAGCCGAGAAGTGCACGTTAACCTGGAAGGCAAAGAGCACATGCAGGCCAGACTGTGAAATTATAGATGGTGACACTTAGCAATGTGTTTTAAACCACCTGAGGATGCAAGACTGGCCTTTTATATTACAGGTCTTTATTTTGTAGGATTCAAGAACTAAAGTTGGGGAATCTGACGAACTTTCTCTGAGGGGTCAGCCTTGTACAGTTTTCTTTCCGGACAGCTGAACACACACAACTTTTTCCAGCATTACACTAGAAGCTTGTATTTTACAATTACTATTCAGTAATGAGATTTTGAATGAATGTCCTCATATCCCTGTACCAGTACAGTAGGTCAGGGTCTAAAAATACCATCAAGCTAAAAACCCTGTTAGGGAAAGTTAGTACAGCATTATAAGAGGACACACAAGTCAAGGGATCTGCATTTGAACACAGACCATGACTCAGGTTGTTTAGCCAGTACAGGGATGAGTCTTGATGTACGTCTTCCATTTGTATCTTGAGGGATGGTGCATCAAGTCAAGCCATGCTAGAGGCCTGAATTGAAAATTGTGCAGAGCGGGGTTTGGATAAGTGTTTCAGGTAGGTGGAGATGGTCAGCTTTCGGCCTTGCAGGTGTGCATCAGTGTTTTAAATCTGATGTGGGCAGCTACAGGAAGCCAGTGGAGAGAACGCAGCAACTGGGTGATGTGGGAGAACTTGGAGAGATTCTAGATCAGCTGAAAGGGTCAGATGTTGCACAGAAGCAGACATGCCAGGAGCGAGCTGCAGTAGTCCAGTAATAAAAATGACAAGGTACTAAACAATCACTCAATCCTCTGTGGGCAAAAATGCTGGAAATGACCAGAAAGCTGATTCCTTGACCTCTTATTTATATTTTGTTTACATTTTTTAGAATCCTTATAATAATAATAATAAAAAGTTGTTTCTATAGGCTTTAAAATGTTTTTCAGACTTTAGGAAAAGTACGTTATGATTTTTGGCCAAATCGCCAAGCCTTAGCACTACACATTATGTTTAATACATGAAGATTGTTATCAGAGAGATCAAGGAAAATGCTGAACTCTGTAACAGAATCTGTTATTGCATTAATTTGCACCCGCAACCTTAAGGAGTGCCCAAGAGACTGACCCTGCACTTTCTACTGTGTATGAGAAGAGGTATTATGTATCAAATGGAAAATAAATATTCTATTTTATTATATTCCAGCCTGAGAAGCTGCTATCTATAAGTTCAATGTAACTTTATAGTCTCCATACTTTACCATCCATCTCAAGCTAAAGAGTTCCACACCGCACACTCTTATTGCTTTTACACACCACTCAATATTGCCAGAAATAACCAGGAGGTTGGTGTAAATCTGTTATGAAACGTTTCAGTCTCTGTTCCATAGCCAACCCTTTCGTAATTGTTTGGAGAAGATTTGGCTACTTTTAAAAATAGTAAAATAATAATAAAAAGAAAACCTCTCCATATGTCACAACATGACCCACAGGAGATGACTCACAGGACAGTCAATGACAGTTCAGGATTTATTAAAATGCATTGAAGACAATTTTCACCAAGAAAACATTAACAACAGAAACTCAAAAAAAAAAAAAGCTGGCATCTGAAAAACACATGGACTAGAAAAGTGACTGATGTTTCTGACCATTCAGAGAACGAATGCTGACCGTTTGGTTATGAAGGCACTATTAAAAGTGGAGCTAGTTAGGATCTGAGTGTGCATGTCACAGTCAGGGAAATGGAGGAGTTCAGATGATTTCCATTAAATTCTGTTCCTGGCTGTCAAATCTCTCTGTACCCAGACTCTTCTTTACAGATACTGTAGCAAAAACACAAAGTAAAAAAAAAAAAAAATAATAATAATAATAATAATAAAAAAAACAGCACTGACTAAACATTTAGTGTTTTTTTTTGGACAATCTAGGTCTTTTAAAAAAGCACAGGGCCTCTACAAAGATTATCACCTCTCCAGTAAGTGTTCAGTTAGTACTCCTCCAAGGAGCCACCGGACCACAGCCCAAGCTGAAGGCTGTTACATTCTTCTGTTCCTCTTCATTAGAAATCTCAGTGGACTGCAATACTTGCACTCTGATGATAAAAAGTATAAGTTACTTGATCGTTTTCCTCAGTGTTCCATTGGAAATCGTCTGCCTTAAAACAACACTGAAAAACAAACAGAAAAAAAAGAACTGGGATTGTGAGTTTTTTTCTCTTTTTTTTTTCTCAAGTTCAGCATCTACGACTTGGTTTCTCTTATAGCCATTTGGTCCGACTGCGTAAAATAGGCATTAAGTACATTATGTACATTATGTACAAGTTCTACTTGACCTTTTGCTGGGGTATAATATGCACATTAAACACTGTACATGGCATTCTATCATAAAAAAAAAGCGCACAATGCCAAAGAGGAGGAAGAAAAAAAAAAGTTGAGGACACTTAATAATAAAATGGAAGGTGCGTTTAATGTGCTGCTGGCTGGTACAAACAATTAGCCCCATTTTACACCCTGTTGAGTTTCCCTTTCAGTGTACCCTTTGTCTCATTTTTTAGGGAGTCTAAATTAATTATTTTATACAAATGCTTTTTTTTTTTTTCTCCGTGTGATAAATTTGTTCAGGCTGCCATAAAGTCTGAGAAAGAAGAGCGCTGGACATCAAAATACTCTAAAAAGTTCCTGTAATCACCGCTCGCGGCATAGTTTACATATTCTCCATCTCTACAATAAACAGTGTTTTGTAATCTACTGTATAGCGTATATACAGTAGAATTCCACTGTACTATGACTGAGGAGGTAATAAATCCACAAAGAGCTCTTTTTCTATTTCCACAGACGCCGTTTTCTACTCAAGACGTTCTCCTCTCTGGTGATGATGGAAAAGACAGAGGTTAAAAGTCATGGTTTCTCTCCTGTTTCAGTTCACTTTCGGGTAGATCTTCTCATAGAAGAAGTTCTGCGCCAGCACAAACAGCTCTCCGTCCTTCTCTCTGACACCATGAGCGCGGACGAACTGGAACTGCTCGAGCGCAAACTCGTAGAACTCATTCTCCATCTTCCACACGTCCGACTGCTGCAGCTTGGAGATGGACTCTTTAGTCGGAGGCTTCTTCTCGCTTGTCTTCCTCAGGTGGGACTTCTTACCTGTAAGACAAAGACACTTCATTACAGTATGTTTGAGCTTACCAAGTATTGATGCTTGGTCATTTCAATTGGAATGTATGCCTTAGACAGGGCTTGGCATTATACAGTGCACATTTTAGCAGTATCGCCCGAAAATGTGTTTTGAAGACCATGATTTACTTCGCTATATCTATCCGTCCATCCATCCATTTTCCATACCACTTATCTACACAGGGTCGCATAAGGACCCAGGAGCCTATCCCATTCACACACTACAGACAATTTGGAAATGCCAATCAGCCAACAACGCATGTCTCTGGACTGGGGGAGGAAGCCGGAGTATCCGGAGGAAATCTCTGAAGCACAGTGCAAACTCCACGCACACAGAGTGGGACTTGAACGCCTAACCCTGGAGATAAGAGGCAAATGTGCTAACCACAAAGTCACCAAGCCCCCTACTTTACTATATAGTAGTTCACATTGTCTGATGTGGTGGTTCAAGGGATGCAGTAAAGAAAGCAGGGTTAAACAACATAGTTTAATGGAAACTGTGATAAGTTTAAAAAAAAACAAAAAAACAGCTGAACTTGGCTTTGTATAAAACCACCCACTTAAAACAAACACTTGCACTATTGGGAGATAGAAAATGTGGACAAATAAATTTAATAACATTTTTAGGATGCAATATTTTGTTAAAATATGATTTAGCATAGAAACAAGAGACAAGGTTTAGAGTAATGCAAGAACATAAAAAAACATAGCAGGTAAACATTTCAATTAACATCTAATATATTATGTAAACATGAGGTTTACTGTAAATATGAGTTCCAGCCATATCAGTTGACTGCCAGCCTATAAAATAACACTTGACACTACAACAGATCCTAATAACAACTAGTCTTAGCCTGCGATGCTTTGCCCAGGGGATACAGAGAGTCTGATAGCTTTTGTATGCTTTTCTGGACACGAGCTTCAAGATCCTGAAGGTTGCAAACTGACTGGTTCGCCATACGTCCTTGTTTACACACTTCTGTGCACTGGTTTCCAGCAAGGAAACAAACTTTTGAACACCACACCACATTATCTTTAAAAAAAAAAAAGATCTAGTCAGTGGGCTGAAAAAGTTCCTGTGTTTAAAATGAGTTTGGTTTGAAGCAGTTAGTGTTGAGTAAACAGAATAATCTTGTATGTTTGCTGATGGCCTGCACAGGAAGAGGTCTGTTGTTGGTCATCTGCCATGTCACTTTCTGAGAAAGTAGGTGGTTCTTTACCACGTTTATTGATGAAGTATATTAGACTAGACAGTCTAGGGAAGCTAGAGGTCTGTCTAGAAGTATGCAAGACTGATTAACACACAAGCCTGCCAACTGGAGAAATCCTAACACCAAGATCTCCAGTAGACACCATTTTGTACCAATAATGCAGACAAAACATGTCATTTAGAAATAGGATAACAAATGGTGTGCATTTATTTAATCATTAATATTAAATAAAACCAAGTTTTAATATTTGTAATAATAATACAAAATATGTTATTAACTATAGGAATGCCTATAATTTTGATTCTACGATGTTCTATGTAATATTTCCCAAACAAATATTTTGTTTGTTTGACTCACCCATTGTAATGTGTTATACATACATATTTTCATGAACTGTATCCATATATTTTGAGCTGATTATGTATTTGTCTAGCACAGTGTTACCTGTGCGGTAGAGATCAGTGGCTCCTCTGAAGAAACGGGGCAGTGCTGCTTCCAACATCATGATGAAGTCCTCCAGCTCCTCTGTCACTCCCACCAGCAGATACTCATTCACAAGGTTGTACTTGGCCTGCTCCAGAGCCCAGTGACTGCCTACGTTCCTACACACACACACACACACACACACACACAATAAACTGTATTCAAGTTCAACTCATGATGTATACAACTTCATACAGCACATTAATACCCACTGTAGACTTTTTGGCACATAATATTTTATTGTATTGGAGACTCGTTCCATAAATGCCTCCTCACGGAAAACTTCGGCATGTCAACAATTAGACATTTTTGTTCAATAACAGCATTATGTGAAGCATCCGCCGTGCATCTCCCTGTGAATTAACAGTTACTATAGAAACAATAACATATTAGAATGAGTGCTGCTGTTAGAGAAAATGAATCAACACCTTCTGATGAAGTAAGGCATACTGGTGAAAATAAGCTGAGCTCCACACAAATCAGAGAGGTGTGGCAATGATTTGGAAAATACAGTATAGTATCACTCTGAATTTGGAATAAGCACTTTCAACGTACAGTGAACATTCACTGTCTATATTCTTTATATAACAAGATGTATCACATGTCCAGGTACTCCTCCTCCATCCATTCCTGTGTCTCATAAACAAGAGAAAACATCCCCTGATGCAAAAAAAAAAACAAAAAAAAAACAAACCTACCAGCACTCGGAGGAATGGCCGCAGAAAAATGGAATCTGCAGCCAGAGTTTCTCTGGGGCGCAGTCAGATCCCCCTGATGCCACACACTCATCAAATGTCTGAAAAAAACAAAAGCACATACACACACCAAGATCACACACAAATACATTTTTTTTTAAATGTTGTTTTCTTTTCTAGTCCTTCTCTCTCTGCATCTATCAAGCACCCAGACTGAATCCTAAGGACCTGAGACACTGTTTAAAACATCCTAGTCATGTCGCAAAAACGAAACTGATTGCTTTGTCTCCTTTATTCACTTTTCAATCAGACACCACCTTTTCATTCAGAAGTCAGAATTCAGAAAAAGTCTCTCACCTTTTTGTCCCCCTGCTTTCTCCGCCTCAGGCCGGGCCTGTAGTCATCTCCGAAGCGCAGGAAGTAGTAGTAGGACACCAGGCGCTCAATAGGGTCACGCACTACGTTAATGTAGATGGGCTTTGCCCTCACACCAAATCTGCAGCACAAAACACACAAACAGGTACGGAGGTACAAATCAGATTTTTTTTTTTTTTGCCCAAATGTGTCACAGACCTATGTGAACATAAAAATCTATTCTTTTCAAGTTAAAGTAACCCTGTACTGTTTCTTGTTCCTATCTGCCCTATGCAAAAATGTTTAAAACCATTTTAAAAATTGTGAATTTGCATCGTTTTTGATTTCCCCAGACTCTGGGCATGGCGCCGGTTTCAGCAGTCCATGTGTACAAGGAAATAATAAGTAACTGTACAGTAATTGTACTCATTAATCTAAACTCCACACCTATTCAAATGCTGTACTAAGTAAATCAGGAGAACTGCAAGCTCTACCAAGGCAAATGCATTTCACGGGACCTTTGTTTCAATGCTGCTAATGCTATTTTCAGAAGTAGCTCATGCATCCATTAAAAGGACAGTTCAAGTCTCAGGACTGGCAGAGGCATATGGGGATCAAACCTAATTAGACGTCCTACATCCTATACAGCATTCTTGATAGAATTGGCCGTTTATAGCTTTTATATGAGTCTCGTGGAGCTGTAGACACAAATAAGACAAGAAAACTTATGATGTATTGATGATTCATCCTGCACTCATTCAATCTGCATCCAACCAAATACTCTTCAGCACAGATTTGTCCCGCCCCTGTAAACCAACTTGTGGCCTCTTATTTAGCCGGATTGCTAAGCCACTGCTGAGTCTATTTAGATTCAGATGGAAGTGTCGTGTAGCTTGAATTTTATTTGCTGTTGTGGAAATAAGTCAAATCCTTTGATGCACTGACTTCCTGTTTCAAAACCAAATAAGTGAACATACGGAATGAACTCACTGAAGCTGCTTTATGGGCATATTTGCAATTGACCCTGCGCTTTCTTTGTAGCAATACAATGGCCCAAGATCTACTGCAAAATCATCTTTAACCACTAGAGTGCAGCAACACTCCTGAAATCAGAGCTACACCACAACAGTCACTGACTTCTACAATCTACAACCTTTTAATGATGGACATCCTGTGAGTTAGCAAAAACCTGAAATATCAACGAATATCAGAATTCGGTCGTGTCTGCAGTACTGCTTCATTCATGGTATTATATACATATGTAAATCTCTGCTCATAGCTGACTGACCACTTCAGAGGACATGCCCCAGGGAATTGTGGGATTTTTTTTGGTATCTGGTGTCAAATCAAAGACATAAAAGTGATGTTCTAGCAATGTCAATATTTACCACTATAAGATGAATACTATTTTATGAGCTATGTGATGGTAAAAGCCCCAAATGTGTGGATACTCACTTGGAGAAATCCAGGTACGCTACATGTCCGTGGTAAAACCCTGGTTTCATCTCCTTCCAGGAGGTCACGTTCCTGACAAACCTCACCTGCAGAACACACAAACTCACAGATGAATAAAATAAAGACACCAACTTACACCATTTATGCTAAATTACTTTGGTTAACTGTCCAATTATAATATAATTATCACAAAAGGATCTACTGTGAAAATAAAAAGGCATAGGTAGCATGTTCAGGGTTTTAGAAGAATCCCCACACACCCTCACACACACCACACCCTCTTTCTGAGCTGCATCTCTGCCCAAACACAGAGTGTCTCAGCTCAGTGAGCAGCTCAGGGAGTGTGGAGACAAAGTCGACTGGATATTACCTCAGCAAAGCCACCCGCTAATGACACCTTCCGTCTATCCATCAAAGCCGCTTATTTTCTGTTTTAGGGACAGAGGTGACAGGAATACAAATGCGCACACACACACACACACACACACACACACACACACACACACAGGCTCGCCACACAAACACAGACAGACACACAGAGACAAGCGCGCACGTACACACACACACACCAAATCTCTCCACAAAATGAGATATTCCTGTCCATGTGGGGACATTTGGTCCCCACCTACATATAAAAACATGCCCTCTCACACTCACACACAGGACAGACATATACAGACACATACAGTATCCACACCCAGATGCACACCCTCCAGACATATTCCATGACTTTTTAGTGAATTGGACTCATGGAAGGTCACCTTAGACTAACTTACATCTTGCAATACCCTTAACATTTATCCCAGCAAAACAATCCCTTACTAACTGAATCACACTCACACACACGCACTCAAACACACTCTTCCTCAACCAGGTTTCTGAAATATTACAAGTAAGTCTGTCACGGCTGTGAGATTACATAACTTTACATAACTATACGTTATTAGACAACAAACAATATACAGTAACAAAATGAATAAATTAAATAATACAAATAAATAGTTTACTATTCTCTACTAATGTGTAAAATCTTATCAGCTGCAACAATTTTAGCAAGAAAGGAAGCATATGATCATCTTGAGTAATCCCTATCAGTTCAAATCATTTAATCCAGTAAATCCTAACCCCTAATTATAAATGTACAGGCTTATGCGCTGTTAAAGAGCCGTGACCAGAACCAAGAAAACTAGTGGTTAACTACTTCGCCTCCCGCCACCCACATTGCTAAAGAATTCACCAATGATGTATGTAGAATTTTAAGACTACACAAATATAACAACCTAAATCCACAAACATCCCAAATCTAGTTAGAATTCAGACCATGCTCTAGGTTCCCAGCAACCCTGTGTAGGATAAACGGTACAGAAAATGGATGGATACACACATATACAAAGCCATATTATTTAACTGTGTACAATATTATACTGGCTATTTACCAGAGCCGCAGATGCTTTGATCTTGAACTTTACATCAACATGACACAAGTTGATATATATCGGCCGATTTGTTTTCGAATTATTCAGTTTTGGATTAAATCCATTCAATTCAAGTGACCTGTCAAACAGGTTAATAACAAATATAATAACTTTGATAATAGTGTTATTAGTCGTGATTTCAATCACTGTAACAAAATTAGAAAATCACAAACCCGCTGGCTATGCTTCGCAGTTCCCACTTAGAGGACTAAGGTCATACAGGACTTCAGTCAGATTTATAGTAAGTAAAACCTGCACTTAAAAGCTACACTTTTTCCAGGATCTCACTAATACTTCCAGTAAAGACCAGAAAACTAAATCTAAATGTCTAAATCCCCAGATGTGAGGGAATCCTCGCAGCAGTATGGTGCGTTAAAAAAAGGGGAGATCTGAACACTGAAGAAATGAAATAACTGCTATGCTTTCTCTCAGTCAGTCGGAGTGCAAGAAGCAGACAGAGCGTCTCCCCGCACTTTAAAAAAGCTCTATACAACGCAGAAATCTGTACTGATTCTGTGCAGTTGAATTAACCTGCAGCTGCTGCTGTCTCTCAATCAAACAGCAGCTCTTTCATGCTGCACTCCTGCTTTCCCAGGCTCTTTATTCACCATGGAGATGGAATCAGTGATGAGGAATGTGTGACACGGAAAGCGGCAGAGACAAAGAGATGACTGCACTTGCATGACCCATCGTGGCTGAGCATGACACACAGAGTCAAATACACACCCATCCTGGGAATACAAGCTCCTGCTCTTGACCACATGACTGCTGACTGAACAACCTGCCCCTTTTACCTACAGCACACTAACCCCAGTGATGATTAGTATATTTCTAACCTTATCACTAGTTATCAATTTACTCTACATGCACAAGAATCATAAAGGGTCTAAAGCTGTCATGCAGGGCAAACATTACTACAAAGAAAATCCTAGCAGGCAGAGGGGAAAAAAATATTTTCCCATAAAAACCCTAGTGTACTGTATGCCCATTTGGTTTCAAGAATCATTGCTCATCTAGATAAAGTCGGCAAAGAGAAAGTACAAAATACCAGAAACCAATGAGCATCGTTTACTTCCCTCATCTCTTTTCCACTTATCTGAATTGCATTTTTCACTGGACGATTTTATTTTAGTTTGGTCTGATTGCTGCAAAAACAGAAAAGCTTATTTTTCCAGGCATCTGTGTCTCTCTGTAGCTAGGCATCAAAAATTATAAATCCTTGAACTCAACTGTACTCTGTACCTGGTTCTAAATAGACACACACACTCTAAGACACCACAACACAAGACACAAGATGCACCTGCATACTTGGATACTCTTTTGCATACTCAAACACACAGTCTTATACTCTGATGCACTACTTCTAAATAAGTTAAGGCACCCGTTACTTCTATAGGAGGTTTAGTTTGAAGTGTAAAAATAACTACACTCACGTTTACTCTCTTTGCTTGGCCATGAGAACAATGCAGTAACATCTGTACAGCACATGACTCATGCTATATAAAGATTAGTTTCCTGTTAATCTACCAGGTGTGAGGGGGGAAAAAAAAAGAAAAAAAAAAAGAAGGATGGCCTATTTACAGGCCCCTCCGAAACTACTGGAACTGCAAGGCCAATTCATTTGTTTGTGCTATACACAAAAGACATTTGGGTTTGAGATCAAAAGATGGATATGAGACTTTCAGCTTTTATTTCCTGGCATTTACATGTAGATGTATTAAACGACATAAAACATAGAACCGATTGTAATAGACTACCCAATTTTTAGGTGAGCAAAAGTATAGGAACAGACAAGTCTTTAAGTAAATTACGTAATATTTGGTTGCATATGCAACTGCATCAAGCCTGTGACTCATTAACATCACCAAATTGTTCGTTTCTTCTTTTGTGATGCTTTTCTTGGGCAGCCATGCAAGCCCAAGCCAAGGCACTACCTCCACCATGTTTCACACATGAGCATGTATGTTTTGGATCATGAGCAGATCCTTTCTTTGTCAACACTTTGGCCTTTCTACTTTGGTAGAGGTTAATTTCGGTTCCAGAACTTTTGTGGCTCATCTCTGTATTTCTTTGCAAATTCCAATCTGGCTTTCTGATTCTTACTGCTGATGAGTGGTTTGCATCTTGTGGTACGGTCTCTATGTTTATGCTCTTGAAGTCTTTTTTGACCGGTGGACTGTGATACCTTCACCCCTGCCCTGCGGAGGTTGTTAGTGATGTCTCAGACTGTTGTTTTTTGGGTTTTTCTTCACAGCTCTCACAATGTTTGTCATCAGCTGTTGTTTTCCTTGGTGGACCCATTCAGTGTCTGCTGTTCAGTACACCAGGGGTTTCTTTCTTTTTCAGGACATACCAAAATGTTGTATTGGCTATGTGCGATGTTTGTGCAATGCCTCTGATTGATTTCCCCTCTTTTCTCATTTTCAAAATGGCTTGCTTTTCTTCCATAGACAGCTCTTTGATCTTCATGCTGGCTTATCCTTTTTAACAACAAATGCAGTCTTCACAGGTGAAACTGAAGGCTAAAACCAAGAGTAGATGTTCAGAGCTATTTATTGTTTATAAATAATAATATAATACCAGGAAATAAAATTTGAAATTATAAACTCTTTTCATATTCATCTTTTGATCTGAAAACCCAATGTCTTCAATCTACAGCAAAATCAAATGAATTGGCCTTGCCATTCCAATAGTTTCAGAGCGGACTGTAGCTTTTTATGCACTTCTGCACAAAAAGTAAACCAGCCTTGGCATTGTTAAGTCACATTCATATAAGTTAGGAGGCAACAAAATCATCGACTTTACCAAGGTGATCTGTTTAAATGTTTAAAGTTCTGATGAAAAATATTAGGTTTCAGCTATGGTATAACAATACACAATCTATTGGTCTTTCATTAAATTTTTGCCCAGAACTGAGGAAAAATCTATATTTAAAAAAATTTATTTTGTCTTTTTATTTATCAACCGTGAACCAACAATGACCTCCCGACACATACTGCTGTGCATGCTTTATCTCAGCTCAAAACAAGGTAGAAATGCTGACTAAACTGATTTCCTGTTTTCTTAAATCTGAGCCCTTTTGAACATGAGACGCTTAGGCACCAAATATGAGTAGAAACTATGAGATGAGATGGTAAGAAAACTTCATGATATGATAATCCATATAATGCATTATTGTGGGATTTGGGATGTTGTTTAACTTCCCCAGAAATGAAAGAAAGAAAAAGGAAAGGGAAAAAAAATGAATGCATTGGATCTTAGTTGAGTAACTCACCTGTCGGGCTAACCCTTTCTCTAAACAGTACTATATCTATCTATAGCTAGCTACATATGAACTGCATGCAGTCATAATGATTTTGCTTCCCCAATGATAACTAGCTAGCTAGCTTTACTTTGGAATAATTTCAAACATTAGTTAGCAGGTTTTGCTTGATTATATTCCCTCCATTTGTTGTCTAGCTAGATGTATTCTGCCATTTCCCCCTCTAACATCAGCTCTGCTTTTGGTATTGGACAATATTAGCTTTGTTTGGGTATTTTCCTCTCTAACTTTAGCTTTATTTGGGTATTTTCTTTTATTCAGACCGCTGGATTTTAGGATTGTTAGCTTTTGGGGAAAAATAATCTCTATATCTTCTCTTAGAAGATTATCTTGTTGTGCTTGAGGATAAACAGTAGCAGGTAGCAGGGAGGATAATGTTGGGGGATGCTAGTGATTTTATTTATCATAATCAGTTTGTAGCGTAAATCTCTGTATTTTATCTTTATGTACTGTTTACACAGAGTAATTAGTCTGTGGTGATTATTTTTTCCCCCTCGTTCTTTGGGTGTAGGAAATGTGTGCAATTATTATATTACTATTACTAGTATTAATATTATTATTAAAGAGTTTTGGGAACATTGGACAAAAGACTTCATAGGGCAGGCAGACATTTCTATTGTTGTTTTTAGTGCATCTTAAAAATCACTACAGCTTCATAGAATCCCTTGTGAGAAGGCCAGAGGCAACTGTAGCAAGGAAAAATTCCATCAGACAGAATAAGGCAGGAACCTTGAGAGAATTGTGGGATTCAGAGTCACAAGGTGAATAGACAATGTTCTAATGCTTTAGTGTTTAAGAAATTTGTGTCCTAACCTGGTCCTGCAGGGACATGACTGGATTGTTCTTGGTGGTATTGATATGCAGAACATGGTAGCGGTTCTTAGCACAAAGGTCGTAGGCAATGTTTGTGAAGGACGTGCTGCCAGTTTTGGGCACGCGGTTGTAGATGATGAGCAAATCATCACTCTCTGCGAGCAGTGGGGATTCACGAACTGTGTCATGATTCTGCCTCTGCTCCACCTCACGCAGCTCCAACCTGGCCATAGTGCGCTCTGAGAGAAAAAGAAAGAAAGAGAGAATATAATAAAGACTTGTCATACACACAGAGTTATACAAATACATCAAAACATCACCAGTTTATGCAATTGAACTGCAATATTCACAAGATAAAAGCAGAATAAACACCAGTAGCTGTCGTTTCTACTGTAGTAGTACACTACCAGTGTTGGCGTAATATTTTAATGTCACAATAATTGTCTAGGCCAGCACGGTGGTGCAGCTGGTTGTGTTGCTGCCTCACAACTAATGACCTCACAACTTTTCAATTCTGAGCTCAGGTTACTGTCTGTGTGGAATTCGTACTATAGGTTCTCCCATGTCAATGTGGGTTTCCTCTGGGTTCTCAGGTTTTCTACCACCTCCCAAAAACATGCTGGTAGGTGGACTAGTGGCTCTAAATTGTTCCTAGGTGTGAAGGAGTGTATGAATGTGTTTGTGATGCCCTGCGCTGGCTGGATGACCCAACCAGGGTGTATTCCTGTCTCACCTCAACCCCACTGAACACCTTTAGGATGAACTGGAATACCGACTGCACCCCAGGCCTCCATGCCTGACACAGGCAAAAATCCCCATAGCTAAATCTAGTGGAAAGCCTTCCCAGAAGAGTGGAGGTTATTATAACAGCAAAGGGAGGACTAAATCATGAATGGGTTGTTCAAAAAGCACATAACAGTGTGATGGTCAGGAGGCCACATTCTTTTGACAATAGCGTAACCAGAGTACCCGGAGGAAACCCCCAAAGCATGGGGAGAACATGCAAACTCCATGTACAAAAGGGCGGAGGCGGGAATCGATCCCCCAACCCTGGAGGTGCGAGGCAAAAGTGTAGCTGGTGAGAGTTCACTGGCTGGTTCAATTAATGTTATGTTTTGCAGCAAATGTTTTACAGGGGTTCTGAGGTGATATGGGACAGAAGAAGGAAACGAAAAGAAAAGGCAGACCTCAAAATAGGGTATAAATGGGAACATAGAGCAAACAGGTAAAAGTAAGCACACAAGTATTATAGATAGTGAAAGAGAGTGTGAGAACACAGGCTATAAATCCACAGAGGCTGCAGATGTGTTAAAGACATCCCCGAGGCATGTTCACCCAGTGTTTTAAAGAAACCCTACTCAGAGAGCAGTGGCGGGATGAAAAGCAACAGTAATGGAAAAAGAATAGGAGGAAATCAAGCAGGAAAATTGGAGATAAGCCTCTGCAGTGGCTACTAACACCAGAGCTTTGCTTTATGGACTTCATCACTGGGCTAGAACATGCTCTTTTGCTGTTAACTTCTGTAAAACTATCGTTTAAGCCCCATGGTGCTTTGAGCCTTTAAAGGGCACAGATAAGTGCAAAATCCCTTGACAGGTCCGGTGTGTTGTTGATGTTTATATTTGTGCTCATTTCTGCTTATCATATCATTTGCAGGAGTAAATGATCTCTCTCTCAGCCCCCCCCATTTATAACCAAAAAAAGAGAAATTCTGACATGGTTCGCTGATGATTAATCATGCCTAATTTTGTCTTTGACGACACACTTAAATCAAGCCCAAATTAAGTATTCCCATTAAGGATGCCCATTAAATCTTTTAAACATCATTTCTCTCAAATTAATGGGCCTGATACAGCGTGATCACATCATTCCTGGATTTAGTAGCCCACTGCTGCTTTTCCCAAGTGAATGAGGAAAGTGCATCTCTCGTATTTTGAAACAGGCAGATTTTACTCTGAATGGGAAAGTTATTGTTGAAGCCATCTCTGCTCCTCTCTAGACCTGGATTGGATTGTGCATCAGTTCTAAATGTCTGCTAAGAGAATAAATGTAATTGTACAGTGCTGTGATCCTGATTTCTTCTGTTTTTGTGTACATCTCATACTAAATAGTTTTAAATCTAGAACAAAATACAACATAAAACAAAGGCAACCTGAGTAAACACACAATAGATTTTTTTTTTTTATTGAAGCAAAAAAAAAAGTTATCCAACACCTATCACCCATGTGAAAAACTAATTGCCCCCTCAAACTTAAAATCTGGTTGTGCCACCTTTAGCAGCAATAACTGCAACCAAAAACGCTTCACATAACTGGAGATCAGTCTTTCACTTACTTCTAGGACTAGGATTAACTCCTATGCTTTGGATCATTGTCTTGCTGCATAATCCAGTTGCACTTGAGTTTCAACTTACAGATTAAAGACCGGACATTCTCCTTTAGGATTTCTGGTAGAGAGCAGAATTCATGTTTCCCTCAATTATTGCAAGTTGCCCAGGCCCTGAAGCAGCAAAGCATCCCCACACCATCACACTACCACCACCATGCTTGACCGTAGGTATGATGTTCTTTTTATGGACTTCTGTGTTTGGTTTATGCCAGATGTAACGGGACCCCTGTCTTCCAAACAGTTCCACTTTCGACTCATCGGTCCACAGAACATTCCTCCTAAAGGTTTGAGGATCATCAAGGTGTGTTCTGGCAAAATTCAGACAAGCCTTAATGTTCTTCTGGGTTAGTAGTGGTTTTCACCTCGCTACTCTTACATGGATGTCATTTTTGCCCAGTGTCTTTCTGATAGTGGAGCCATGAACAGTGACCTTTACTGATGCAAGAGAGGCCTGTAGGTCCTTTGATGTTGTCCTTGGGTCTTTTGTGACTTGCTGGATGAGTAGTTACTGTGTTCTTGGAGGAATTTTGGAAGGTCGACCACTTCTGGGAAGGTTCACACTACTGTGCCAAGTTTTTCCATTTGGAGATGATGGCTCTCATTGTGTTTCTTTGGAGTCCCAGAGCCTTTGAAATAGCTTTGTAACCCTTCCCAGACTGATGTATTTACATCAGAAACATACATTTTTAAAGACCCCCTGAAGTGCCATGAAACACACAGCATTATACGATGTGTTAACGTAATTTCCACTGAAACAGGAAGTCAGGGCAGGACATAAGGATTGGCTCCTCCCCCTTTTTAAATAGCCAGTAGTGTTTAGCTTATCTCACAGCCTGGTCTAAGCTGAAGTTGACAGTACCATGGGTGTGAGCCCGAGGATTTTTCTCCACCTTCTTCACCTGTTCCAATGGATGCTTGCTGATATAATATCTATCGCTCAACAACGGCAACTTTGACAAGGTGATTATTATAATGTAGGGGGTGGGACATTTCAGTTTTTAGACAGCATTTGATTGGACAGAAAATCTGATGAGAAGCTGAAGTGCAGAATGATGTCATCAAAATTGTTGATCCGTATTGGTGGTAGAGAGATTGTAAATTTTGAATGCATATATCTTCTAAATGTGAATTTTGTCATTGTTTTGGAGCACACTAGCTTATAGATAACCTTAAGGCTAACATATTCATACTAAAATCCACAAAACTATTTTGATTTCATGTACATGAGGCTTTGTTTTAATTAGAAAACCCCTTCTGAAAATGGAAAGTGCTGTTTTAGACCATTCTCAGGTGCTAAGATTTTGGTGCATCCCTTATTTTAATGATTCAATAAACAAGTAATCTACATTCCAAGCCCTGGAGAAGCTAATAGCTGTGGAACTTCAGGATCATCCATTCTGCGTAGGCACTCATTGCTCTTGCTCTCCAGTGAATGATGTAAATCAGATCAATACAGTTTGGGTCCTAAGGGAACATCCCCATCCAAGAGAAAACAAACAGCCTGTGAGCAGGTTTTAAAAGGCTGCATGAGACCATTAGGATGCCCTAATGACAAGGACACAACAGAGTGCATTTATCAGAAGGGGAAATAACCCTTCTGAGTACATGTCAATATATATCACTGCGCAGCTGATCATTTTTACCAACACAGACATTATTTCTGAAAATTTGTTTCTGTCAAGTGTTTCACTGCAGCTGCACTGAAACATGCAAGTGCAGAAATTCTAAACTAAAGACCACGTCCACATTAATCCGGATAGATCTGAAAACTGCATTTTTCATTTTTAAAGTGCTCTCTGTCTACACTATATACATTTTCCAAAAATTGATTGTCCACACTGAAACGTCTGAAAACACTCACATCCATATACTGTGCACGCGTGAACAGGTAAGAAGCTTTGGCCTGCATCATGTCCATCATCCCTCTATTTACTTTTTACGCCTTTATCCAGTCAAATGTATCTAATTTATACAACTGAGTAGTTGAAGATTAAGGGCCTTGCTCAAGGGCCCAGCAGTGGCAGCTTTTCAGTGCTGGGGATTTGAACTCACAACCTTCTGATCAGCAGTCCAACATCTTAACCACTGAGCTACGACTGCCCAGCATTTACTCCAGCCCCACACCTTCCCCATTTCTCCACCCAACATACCGAGCATGTGGACAAGCTGGATACGAACCAGCAACCTCCATGTCCAAAGGCCAGGCAAGGAAATGCACCTCGAAGAGACGGAGCTGTTCCTGTGGGTAACCCAAGATTGTAAAGTTGAGTTGAATGGATCACACGTCTAAAAATACATCATTGTTTATGAACATCTCCGTTTTCTCTGTCCACACTACAACACAAACACGGCGTTTTGGTATTTATCCACTTGGGAGAGCGTTTTCAAAAAGCTCAGTTTTCACTGGACAAAAATGCCAACTCAGTGTGGACGGAAGGCCAAAACGTAGAGAAAAAGATGTGCTTTCAAAGTCATCCGGATTAATGTGGACGTACCCTAAGTGGAGCAGAGAAAGAAGTGTGTAGCAACCAATAAAAAAGAGGAAGTGAGGCCACCTGCGTTTCTTCAGAATAAATATAACACAACTTAAAAATGTCACATAACTATATTTTAGTAGAGAACATTAGACCTGAAAAACATGAGGCAGGTGTTCTTTTAAGCCATTTCCACTGCATGGCAAAAGCAAAGAAGCATCACATCAAGGAGCACACTTGAGCCAGGGTTTATTTGCTTTTGAACAATTTCCATTTATCCTGCCAGACACCAGGAACAGTTGTGATGAGAGCTGCAGTGATCAGTCATTTCTGTTAAGCTCAGAAGAGAAGCACACTCACGAGAGTCGATTTACCAAACAAACCCAAATGCACTGCGTGAATACAGCAGTTCTTTATACTTCAAAACACTGTCATTCAGCTACACGAGGCACAGGAATACAGCACCACACAGGCATGGCACCAGTAACTCAAGTGCAATTACTCTTACTCACACTAGCATCATTTTGTCACCTGCATCGTCAAGTCACTCTAATGCTGGTCGCTATCTTTAGTTTAGCTGCTAGTTGCCATGGTTGTACTGCTAGCACTAGGCTTGTTTTTGACACACAACAAGCTATGCAAAGCCACAGACTGACACCAAAAGTCTTCTTGCTAAAAATGAAATATCCTACCCACTTTTAATTGTGTTTCTGCTTACATTTAAACTTGCTTAACTGCTAGTGTGTGCGTCATGTCAGAATGACCAGAGAACATTCATTCATCACAACATGGCAAGTCTCATTCGGGTTCAGAAACAAGCATCTGAAACTAAAAAAAAATAATGATGAGTGACTGTAGTGGGTGAAAAATGGTGTACCACCATGCCTCACTCCCACTGCTAGCCACAGATCACTTCGTGTCTCATTTACACAAAGTCATCTCATCGCTCACCCCACCCATTTTGTGACTCTAACGGTTGCTCTGATTCTTGATGCTGTATATCAGCACTCATTGATCATTTTTTTTTTTTTTTTTTTTTTTTTTTTACGTCTACGCGAAGTGCCTTGAAACGCGAAGCGTTATTCGATGTGAATGAGGTCATCAAAATTGTTGATCCGTATTGGTGGTAGAGAGAGACTGTAACTTCTGCATGCATATATCTTCTAAATGCGAATTTTGTCATTGTTTCGGAGCTCACTAACTTGTAGAACCTTTCAGCGAACATATTTACACTAAAAGCCACAAAACTTCTGATTTGAAAATTTTGATTTCAGGGGGACTTTAATCTGTTATATATATATATATATATATATATATATATATATATATATATATATATATATATATATAACAGATGCGTCTCAATAAATTAGAATGTCATGGAAAAGTTCATTTAATTCAGTAATTCAACTCAAATTGTGAAACTCGTGTATTAAATAAATTCAATGCACACAGACTGAAGTAGTTTAAGTCTTTGGTTCTTTTAATTGTGATGATTTTGGCTCACATTTAACAAAAACCCACCAATTCACTATCTCAACAAATTAGAATATGATGACATGCCAATGAGCTAATCAACTCAAAACACTTGCAAAGGTTTCCTGAGCCTTCAAAATGGTCTCTCAGTTTGGTTCACTATGTAAGCCACAAACATTCATTGCCAAAGAAGCTGGGTGTTCACAGAGTGCTGTATCCAAGCATGTTAACAGAAAGTTGAGTGGAAGGAAAAAGTGTGGAAGAAAAAGATGCACAACCAACCGAGAGAACCTCAGCCTTATGAGGATTGTCAAGCAAAATCGATTCAAGAATTTGAGTGAACTTCACAAGGAATGGACTGAGGCTGGGGTCAAGGCATCAAGAGCCACCACACACAGACGTGTCAAGGAATTTGGTTACAGTTGTCGTATTCCTCTTGTTAAGCCACTCCTGAACCACAGACAACGTCAGAGGCGTCTTACCTGGGCTAAGGAGAAGAAGAACTGGACTCTGGCCCAGTGGTCCAAAGTCCTCTTTTCAGATGAGAGCAAGTTTTGTATTTCATTTGGAAACCAAGGTCCTAGAGTCTCGAGGAAGGGTGGAGAAGCTGATAGCCCAAGTTGCTTGAAGTCCAGTGTTAAGTTTCCACAGTCTTTGATGATTCGGGGTGCAATGTCATCTGCTGGTGTTGGTCCATTGTGTTTTTTGAAAACCAAAGTCACTGCACACATTTACCAAGAAATTTTGGAGCACTTCATGCTTCCCTCTGCTGGCCAGCTTTTTGAAGATAGAGATAGAGATAAAGATAGAGAATCTATGGGGTATTGTCAAGAGGAAAATGAGAAACAAGAGACCAAAAAATGCAGATGAGCTGAAGGCCACTGTCAAAGAAACCTGGGCTTCCATACCACCTCAGCAGTGCCACAAACTCCTCCATGCCACGCCGAATTGAGGCAGTAATTAAAGCAAAAGGAGCCCTTACCAAGTATTGAGTACATGTACAGTAAATGAACATACTTTCCAGAAGGCCAACAATTCACTAAAAATGTTTTTTTATTGGTCTTATGAAGTATTCTAATTTGTTGAGATAGTGAATTGGTGGGTTTTTGTTAAATGTGAGCCAAAATCATAACAATTAAAAGAACCAAAGACTTAAACTACTTCAGTCTGTGTGCACTGAATTTATTTAATACACGAGTTTCACAATTTGAGTTGAATTACTGAAATAAATGAACTTTTCCATGACATTCTAATTTATTGAGATGCACCTGTATACACACACACACACAAATTATATACACACAGTGAGGGAAAAAATTATTTGGTCCCCTGCTGATTGCCCACTGACAAAGAAATGATCAGTTTATAATTTTAATGGTAGGTGTATTTTAACAGTGAGAGACAGAATAACAACAACAAAAAAAAAAAATCCAGAAGAATGCATTTCAAAAATGTTATAAATTGATTTGCATTTTAATGAGTGAAATAAGTATTTGACCCCTTCGACTTAGTACTTGGTGGCAAAACCCTTGTTGGCAATCACAGAGGTCAGACGTTTCTTGTAGTTGGTCACCAGGTTTGCACACATCTCAGGAGGGATTTTGTCCCACTCCTCTTTGCAGATCCTCTCCAAGTCATTAAGGTCTCGACGCTGACGTTTGGCAACTCGAACATTCAGCTCCCTCCACAGATTTTCTATGGGATTAAGGTCTGGAGACTGGCTAGGCCACTCCAGGACCTTAATGTGCTTCTTATTGAGCCACTCCTTTGTTGCCTTGGCTGTGTGTTTTGGGTCATTGTCATGCTGGAATACCCATCCACGACCCATTTTCAATGCCCTGGCTGAGGGAAGGAGGTTCTCACCCACGATTTGATGGTACATGGCCCTGTCCATCGTCCCTCTGATGCGGTGCAGTTGTCCTGTCCCCTTAGCAGAAAAACACCCCCAAAGCATAATGTTTCCACCTCCATGTTTGACGGTGGGGATGGTGTTCTTGGGGTCATAGGCAGCATTCCTCCTCCTCCAAACACGGCGAGTTGAGTTGATGCCAAAAATCTCGATTTTGGTCTCATCTGACCACAACACTTTCACCCAGTTCTCCTCTGAATCATTCAGATGTTCATTGGCAAACTTCAGACGGGCCTGTACATGTGCTTTCTTGAGCAGGGGGACCTTGCGGGCGCTGTAGGATTTCAGTCCTTCACGGCGTAGTGTGTTACGAATTGTTTTCTTGGTGACTATGGTCCCAGCTGCCTTGAGATCATTAACAAGATACTCCCGTGTCGTTCTGGGCGGAGTCCTGACCGTTCTCATGATCATTGAAACTCCACGAGGTGAGATCTTGCATGGAGCCCCAGACCGAGGGAGACTGACAGTTATTTTGTGTTTCTTCCATTTGCGAATAATCGCACCAACTGTTGTCACCTTCTCACCAAGCTGCTTGGCGATGGTCTTGTAGCCCATTCCAGCCTTGTCTAGGTCTACAATCTTGTCGCTGACATCCTTGGACAGCTCTTTGGTCTTGGCCATGGTGGAGAGTTTGGAATCTGATTGAGTGATTGATTGCTTCTATGGACAGGTGTCTTTTATACAGGTAACAAACTGAGACTAGGAGCACTCCCTTTAAGAGAGTGCTCCTAATCTCACCTCGTTACCTGTGTAAAAGACACCTGGGAGCCAGAAATCTTGCTGATTGATAGGGAATCAAATACTTAGTTCACTCATTAAAATGCAAATCAATTTATAACTTTTTTGAAATGCTGGATTTTTTTTTTGTTATTCTGTGTCTCACTCTTAAAATAGACCTACCATTAAAATTATAGACTGATCATTTCTTTGTCAGTGGACAAATGTACAAAATCTGCAGGGGATCAAATACTTTTTTCCCTCACTGTATATATAGTGTTATAAATCATTTCTCCTTTAATCCCCTTCAAAGTACTCTCCTTGTGATGAAATACACACACCCCGCGTTTCTCCCATTCCTGGAAACATTTCCCGTAGTCATCTTTTGTCATCATGTCTAGAGCCTCCTGTGTTTTTTCTGGATTTCTTCCATGGTGGCGAATCTTTTCCTCTTCAGTCTCATTTTTAATTTCGGGAACAAAAAGAATTTGCAAGGAGCGAGACCTGGCGAATACAGTGGATGTGAACCGATAACCTCATTGTTTCTGGTTGAAAACTCCTTGGCTGACAACGCAGTGTGTGCAGGTGCATTGGGTGCAGCACTTCTCCGGACGTTTTTCCCTGATGCTTTCCCTTAGATGCCTAAGCACTTCAATGTAAAATAGCTTAGGTGTGCACACCTACGCCAGAGCCATATCACCCTGTAGATCTCGCCAAGTTTCCCACTGAATCTAAGTAGGGTTGTGCTTGGCCAGTACCTGGATGGGAGAGCTCCTGGGTAAAACTAAGGATGCTGCTGGAAGTGGTATTAGGGAGGCCAGTAGGTGATGCTCTCCCTGTCGTCTGTGTGGGTCCTAATGCGCCAGTATAGTGACGGGGACACTATACAATAAAAAGAGCACTGTCTTTCGGATGAGACGTTAAACCGAGGTCCTGACTCTCTGTGGTCATTAAAAATCCCAGGCCACTTCTTGTAAAGAGTAGGGTTATCACCCCGGTGTCCTGGCAAAATTGCCCCATTGGCCCTTGTCTGTCATGGCCCCCTAATAATCTCCATCCCTGAATTGGCTATATCTCTCCTCTCCACCAATAGCTGGTGTGTGGTGGGCGTTCTGGCGCACTATGGCTGCCGTCACATCATCCAGGTGGATGCTACACACTGGTGGTGGTTGAGGAGATTTCCCCCCATACTATGTAAAGCGCTTTGAGTGTCTAGAAAAGCACTACATAAATGTAACTAATTAATTAATTAAATTTGTGCCAAAAGTATTGAGTGTAAATTTTCAAGAAACAAACAAAAATATACAATGAGAAAGAAGAAAAACACTCTGAAACTGAAAACAGTGAACGCAATAGCAAAAATGTAACATGGTCTTCAAATAAACAACATTCTTTGTTAACAGATTTCTAAGCTTCGTTTTCGCGAATTCGTGAATGCGCTGCCGGAGTTTGCGTTTACACTTTTGAAAGTTTTGGCTTACTCGCCGCAAGTTTACGTTCGCCATTCTGGCACAAATCTCATGTGGGTGGGGCTTAACAGCAATTGACTCTCATTGGATAGTGAGATTTGGATCGACAGCTCGAGTGTCCAGATGAGGAGGTGGATGATGATGTTGATGATGACGACAATGATGCTGCTTTCGAATTCGCAACACTGAAGTCTCTACTTCCTGGTCAGGGAGCTGTCGATCCAAATCTCACTAGCCAATGAGAGTGAATCGCTGTTAAGCCCACCCACACGTGAGATTTGTGCCATAATGGCGAAGGTAAACTTGCAGAGAGTAAACAAAATCTCTGGCAGCCCCCGAGCTTGGGTTACTATCTGGATGGAGTTCCGCATGTTCTCCACATGCCTGTGTGAATTTTGCTGAGGTTCTCTGGTTTCCTCCCATCCACCAAAAACATAGGCTATGATAAATTGCCACTAGGTGTGAATGAGTGTGTGTGTGTATGGTTCTTTGGGACTAGCAAAACTATCTTCCACCTTAAGATCCATCTATCCATCCATTTTCCATACCGCTTATCCTACACAGGGTCACGGGGAGCATGGAGCCTATCCCAGGGGACTTGGGCCACAAGGCAGGGGACACCCTGGACAGGGTGCCAACCCATCGCAGGACACAATTGCACACACACCCATTCACACACTGTGGACAATTTTAGAAATATAAAATCAGCCTACAATGTGTGTCTTTGGACTGGGGGAGGAAACTGGAGTACCCAGAGGAAACCCCCAAAGCACGGGGAGAACATGCAAACTCCATGCACACAGGGTGGAGGTGGGAATCGAACCCCCAACCCCAGTTACAGAATTGTTAACACCATAAAAACAGGTGTTGTTATCTGTGAAAACGTTCACATTAGTCAAGCCTTACTCTAGATCATGGTGTTCTGCTCTTTCTGAAGGAGGAAAAGGAGAAAAAAAATACAATACTAAACAAAACATGAAAAAAAAGAACATCTCTAATTTTTGCTATGGAAACATAACCTAATAGAGTATGTGGACGCCATTTTAATGCTCAGGTGTAAACCATATGTGCAGTATTTTAATGAACACGTGCATACAGTTATGCAAGCAGCACAAAATATTATGACGACCCATCCCAATCATCTGTCTATCATTTTCCGCTTGTTCCCTCGCTCCCTCCCAACCCAGCAATTACCCCAAGCTCAGGCTGATGACACTCTCATCTGTCTTCTGCAGCGGTGCATAAAATAACCCACTTCAAATATTGATCAGACCTTAACAAGCCTCCATACACCAGTCTCAGTCCCTCACACACTCGAAACCGGCTTCTCCCCGAGGTGAGGGTATGGAGTCTCGGCCTCGGCAGAGGCGAAGAAGAAAGACAGATGAAAGGAGAACGAGCGTGGGAATGTGTTTATCCTGTGGAGGTGAGCACAGACAGCTCAGGTTGCTCTCTCGGTGAAGGAATGACGCTTTCCCACTGCAGGGAGACTCTCCATCCTTCTACATCTCTGTCCATTTGTTTGTGTACTCCTGACTGATCCATTTTTCTACATCTTACTTAGTTTCACACTGCTTAGAGCAAAAAAAAAAAAAAAAAAAAGCCCACTTCTCTAAATAAATCGCTGTTAGAAGAGAGGAATTGGTGGGTGTACTACTGTGTGAGCTTGCTTAATTAGCTTTTCTCTCTCTCTCGCTCTTTAAGACACAAACTCATTTCCAGGTGATTAAGCCTTCGATGATGATGTTGAGGAGACGAGGCCTAATTACGAGTGAAGTTTGTGTGTTTTGCCTTCAAGCCCAGTCCTGTGGGAGTTAATTAGGCTAAAGGCTTAAGAGGGTTTCTCTTCTGAACGTGTAAAAAGGAAAGAAAGAGCCGCGCTCCAGATTCTGTATCGCATCGCACAATAACACAATGTCCAGATTTGGTGTTCGTTCTGTTAGAAGGCAAAGATGAAACTGTAGCTTGTGTTAAACAAAATAGAACAATATAAACATGAAATTATGTACTATAGCAGTCGCATCCCCTGAAGGAATCCATCACACTGGGTAGCATTTCAGAGGGGATCAAATGATGAATTCATTAACTCCCCTTTCCCCCATACTCCCCTTCCCCCCAGACACCCCAGTGTGAAGCCTATTTTCATGTTTTGGTTGCCCAGAAACCTAATTGTGTAAGCTAAAAAGTGGTAGATAACATAATGGGATAACCAGCTAACCATGCGTCATTTGCATTAGTACGTTAGTACTAGAGATGCACCGATTGCAATTTTTTTTGGCCGATTCCGATTTCCGATTTTTTTGTACGTGTGACCTGCCGATACCGATTTTTGCCGATTCCGATTTTCTTTCTAAGAACTATAATTGACAGCATATACAAAAAAATCTACTTTTCTTCAATGCAAAATTTTATTTTCATAATAAAAGAATTATTAAACATTACAATTTCCCCCAAACTGCACTAAGTTACAGGATCTTCTCTCACTTAAACAACTCTCAAAATAAAGAGCTCTGTGACTGGAAAGAGGTAGAAATAACAATTAACTGAAAATGAGTTGCTTTATATAACAAAACAGATATCATGTTCCATTATGTTTATAAATTGACCTTTTTCTCTTTTTTACTCGTCTCACAAAAGTCCAAAGGTTACAAGCCTATGAAGAAAACTGAAGTGTACAAATATTAAATATAAATATAATATAAAACTCTTCCAAATATTAATAGGTGCAGTGGCTAATAATTAAATAACAAAGTGTAACAAGTAGAATTAGTTACTGCTCCTTTAAGGCGGAACGCTCTCTCTTACTCCCTCACTGATGAGCGGGCAGCACGAGCTATGATCATCGCATGTATGCATGTAAAGCCTGGTTATATTTCTGTTGCTCTTTGCCCTGTTTTATTTATGTTCAGTAACGCAGTTGTTAGTGGAGTGTTTTGCAAACTGCCCCATGTATGCGGGGGATCGACAACGCTGATAATAAACCACTGTGAAATATCACATACGTGAGTTTTGCTTACACCTGGCTACAACCATTCAGGCAAGCTATCCGGCCTCTCTGTGTAAATTGTTACACAAGGCACCTTTTCTTTGTTGCCAACATAAGTGGGCAAGTGGAGCAAGCGCAGGGAAACGATCTTTGTTGATCCTCCAGTAGGTCAATGGGTTTTCCCGTTTTTGCCTACGACGTGTTTACATGCGGCTGTGAGCGTGGCTGTGACGTTATTGCCTGTGCCGGTGGCAACAACACGGACTGGCTCGGAATCGGAAAGATGTGAGACTGACCGGCCGGTCACCGGTCCGGGCCGAGCATGCGGAAAATAGGCCGATTCCGGTCCCTGGCTGGTCGATCGGTGCATCTCTAGTTAGTACAGACTAAGGGAAACAAACTAGTGTATGAATTACTGTAGAGAGGATACGTCTGTGTAGCTATATTTATAAAAGCTCACCCGGCTAAACAATTTTTGTTTAATAGCTGAACATTCTGGCTTCGTGAAACATACCTCAAACAAATTAAATTAAATTGTTTTAATTAATGGCATTTTTTCCCCCTGATCAAATAGAGAGAAAATATATGGAATCACTCAATATTGAGGAAACAATTATGGAATCTCAAAAAAAAAAAAAAAAATCACAATTAGTACTTTGTTGCTCCTCTTCAGGCTTTTATGACGGCCTGAATTCTTTGAGGCATGGACTTCACTAATGAAAAACAATATTCTCCATCAAGCTGGTTCCAACTTTCTCGAATAGCGGTTGACGGATCAGCTTTGCAGGATGGAGCCTTGTCGTGGACCAATTTTTTAAAATTTCCACCATAATTTTTCAATCGGATTGAGATCCGTTAATAACAGTTAATCTTCGTTAGTTATTTTATATATGGGTCGTTAGATCTAGAATTCTTCTAAATAGTTATTTATTTATTTATATAGAGAGAGCGAGAGATTGTGTGTGTGTGTGAATTATCTGCTTCTGTGCTGCGTCTCTACTAATAATGAAGCTGTGATTTTAACTACTGTATGCAACTGTATGTTACTATGGTTACAACTGTTTATAGGCAGCGCATTAACTTAGAACAGTGATTAAACTGACTGGAACTACCTGTGCATTATATGGTTTGAACACACACCTTCCAGCCAATCAGAATCGAGTATTCAGACAGACCATGGTATAATTATGTATATAGCTATATTATCCTCTTCTAAGAACGTTTCTGAAGTAGAACGTTGTGTTTGTGACCTCGAGAAAGACGTTGTCGGCCAACATTTCCACTAGAACTTTTTTCCGCTCAGATCTCACAAACAGTATTTTTCCAGTCTTGCTAGTGTGTTTATTTTCTCTCTTTATTCATGTTTAACCGTGACGTGACGGTGTGTTGTGTTAGCGGGAAAGTTTTGCTTGGTTTTGTCAGCATTTCCATATGCTGTTTTTACTGTTAGTGCACTTTATGTGTGTGTTGCACCATGGTCCTGGAGAAACGACATTTTGTTCTGATGTACCCTAGCTATATAGAGGAATAACAATAAAAAACACTTGACTTGACATGATACTTGTGTGTTAAGTTTAAACATACACATCAAATGTTTTCTTTTATATTATTATTATACACTGTAGCCAGTTGTTATTGACATTCTGCCAGCTCTCTTCCACCCTTTCCATCAATACAAAAAGACCTCCACAGGACCACTGTAAATCATTCTCAACACAGCGCTGGCCGGCCATTTTCATTCCACAGTTCATGCCCAATTTTCATGCCCAATTTGTTTCTCAACCCAGCAGAGACACAAAAGTGTTTAAAAATGTAGAGCTAAGAATCAGGACTGTAAAACATCTATACAATAGATAGCCATCTATAGCGTATCTATCCTATGCTTCTACAACTGTATACAATAAAGTCAACCAGTACTATGTTTGTTGAAAGGAGTCCTGTGATGAGCACAGTACAGTGTTTATGATTACAACAGCATAGAAATGTATGGTATCCAGGTGAGAACTGAAGCAAGGGTGAGACTAGAAAGTGCAAATCTTTAAGGGTATCCATGTGGAACCATCCATAACAGCAGAAGGTGCGTCACAAGTGGAGAAGCTCCAAGCAGAAGAAGCATCAGGCTTAATCTGACAGATCCAGGGGGTTTGGGGGGGGGGGGGGGGGGAAGTAGGGGTATAAAATCCTCAAAGGAGCCACAGCTAATCGAACAGCAAATGGAAGAGATCCATCACTTTTCTTCTCTTTCTGTCTATGTGTAGCTATCACACCAGCTCAGTGGATAATACAGTCAGCAGAGGATTCTTCATGAGTATAAGAGGATGAATCATTCGATTATGAGACACACCACAACTGGAGCAAATGAATGAATTAAAGTGAGTTTATCCTCAGTGTTACAGATATTTATCATGAATCTTATGTTTCTCAGATTTTTTTTCCCACTGTTACTAACAGAAGAAAACTGTCGCTATCCAAACTGACTCGATGCAGAGAATACAATCCAATCAAAGCAGATGATAGTTAAGGGCCTTGTTGAAGGTCCTTACAGTGTCGGTCATTCCTGAGGCCTGAGTCCCAGAAGCACTGTTGAAGACTGAAATGGTTTTAATTGGGTGTTAAGATGAAAAGAATGTGAGGAAGAAAATGATACTGCTGTCAGAACTGACACTCTCTTCCCAATTTGGTCTTGCCAATTCCCACCCACTAGCTAACGCTTCCCAGCTACCAGTCGGCGAGTGTGGGGCAAACACGTGCTGTCTCCGAGACATGCAAAGACAACCTCCGCATCTTTTCAAACGGCTGCTCATGCTATGCTACACAGGGCAGCGTAGCACACCTACAACAACCTCAACCTGCTTTGAGCTAAATGCAGAATCTTGATAATTACATTCCATTTTGCATGGATCTGCTGGGGCTCATTCCACCTCATGTGCATTCAATGGGAACACGGTGGGAATGTTACAAATGCTTTATTTGGAATCGCATCATACCTTGCTGGGTTCGGCTGTAGAATTTACAGTCACAGTCACAGTGTACAGAAAATATTTCTTTTAGGAACACTGTAAAATATCCTTTAATGTTTTTAAATCTTTTTTGATCCTTAAATCAATACCATTCTATCACAGCACACCGAGTGACTAGGCCTGTCACGATAATTACGTTATCGATTTATCGTACGATATATGGACACGCCGATCATTTTTGCTGACCTCGATATCGCCCGTTGTGTTTACATGCGTGTTTGTTTACATAAGAATGAATGTCACCAACATTTTAGCCGTTTGCGCTGCTTCCGTCCTCTCGTCTGCTCTAGGGCTGTCAAATTCGAACTTCGAATATTCGTCACATTTAAAATAAAAATGCACATTCGAATGCATTCAAATTTAAGATGTGTAGCCAGTGTTAGCACCAATTTGAAATAAAAATGTTTTTTGAAGAAGGAAAATCTAGAAAGAACAGTCCTAGTGTTTCAAATAATCCAGTCACAGTCAATAATGTTGGGGATTGAGCCGCTTAAGCTGAGTGATCTGAAGCTGAACAGTGAATGAACAGCAGTAAACTGAAGCGCTTTACTAACAGGTTATTGAACTCACCCAAACACATCCTATACACATGAGATTAATCAGACATTTACACAACATAAACCTAATATTACAACATGCTTCTGCACAAAATGACATGAAGGCACAAGCGAACTCGAACTCAAGTAAGGTGCTAGGTAGAATGGGTAAGTCACGCTGTGAATAAGCTCTTTCGTAACAACGCACTAAAACACGGACAACGAATAACTAAAGAATTCACAATATTGTGTTACAATTGTGTACTCATTGTAATGTTATTATTTCAAGAGATCAGGTTTTCACAACAAGGGCAGTTCTCACATGTTTTTGTTGATACATTTTTACTTTAATACATAAAATGTGTGAATATTTGGTTTAATTATTACATTTTCTCATCAACTAAAATGACATTGACTAACATTCACTGTCATTTTAGTCATAGCCTTATGCCGCTATAAGCAGTAGCTTATTTACATATTCACATAGTCCTTATTCATAATAATAATAATTTATTACATTCATAAAGGGCTTTTCTAGACACTCAAAGCACTTTACATAGTACAGGGGGAATCTCCTCAACCACCACCACAGTGCGCCAGAACGCCCACCACACACCAGCTATTGGTGAAGAGGAGAGGAGAGTGATGTAGCCAATTCAGAGATGGAGATTATTAGGGGGCCATGATAGACAAGGACCAATTTTGCCAGGACACCAGGGTGATACCCCTACTCTTTACGAGAAGTGACCTGAGATTTTTAACCACCACAGAGAGTCAGGACCTCGGTTTAACGTCTCATCCGAAAGACTGTTTTTACAGTATAGTGTCCCCGTCACTATACTAGGGCATTAGGACCCACACAGACCACAGGGAAAGCACCACCTACTGGCCCCCTAATATCAGTTACAGCAGCAACCTTAGTTTTCTCCAGGAGGTCTCCCATCCAGGTACTGGCCAGGTTCAACACTACTTAGCTTCAGTGCGAAACCAGGCAAGAACTGCAGGGTGATATGGTTCAGGCAATCACCTTCAGAACTTCACTAAATTCTGTTTAATCAAGTTTACCATATTGTGTCAGTTCATGTCATATGACCTCACATGACAAGTGTGCTAACAAACTATAGACTACAGCAAATGCACTGAAATGGACACGCAACAATATTCAAATCACACATACAGTATATGCAACCATGTAACTAACTAATTTTTTCAAAAAGCTTGTATTTTTTAATTTCTTGGATATCGTGCTTGCCCCATTAGGGATTTCACTTCACTTCACTGAAAATCACGATACAACATTCGATGTTTGTTCAGGATGAAGTGGTTTCCATTAGCAACCTATAACAAATGACATACTGTCCCAAAATGTTCAGCACGGTCTGATTGATTGAAAACTGTTCTACCCATGCTGTTATATGTGTGGTCTGGTAAAACACACTGGATGTCGCTGTGGCTGAATTCTACCAAACAACAACAGCAACAACAACAACAAAAAGACTACAAACTGGGCGTTTTCTGTCTGTAACATACTTTTACACCTCAACTTTAAGAAATGACATGTCTTCCTGCAAAGATCACATTGGACAAGTAGTATAATAACACAACATGAAAAACAGTGAGGCTGCTCACAGATGTTGAAAACCTTGATAGCTAAATGTGATTTATTCACACAGTCATGCTTTGATCGAGCTGTTGGATAGTCGGACAGTTATTCACTGTAGCAATATGGACATAAGCCTAATCAATTCAGTCTGCAATCAGATACTGGCTGTCATAACTGCGCATGATACACTGCAGTTGAGTCTGACTTTAAAATGCTATTACTTATGGTTGAAATGCAAAAGAGAAACGTTCAGGAAAACTATATTTAGTAGAACATGTCATAATTTCCCCATGTCAATGGTTTATCCAGGCCACCACTTATATGTGATATCAGCACAGTATTTTTAGCCCTTAGTTTGTACCTGTATCTTATTGGACCACCAGTAGAAATGGTTGCTGTACACAAAGCTGTTGATGTACTGCTCATCTTTAAAAATAAATAAATAAATAAATAGAATTACAAAACTAGGAATATTTTACTTGCAAATTTTTAGCAATAAAATCTAGGTGCTAACTTTGGCTTGCTGCGTCTTAACAGTTAATCTTCTTAATCAGTCAGAGTTTCAGTAGTGCACAAAATCTTGCATCATTTTGGATTATATTTGCAAAAGCAGTATCTAAGTGAGATGCAATCTAATCTAAGCATGGAGCTGTTACAGAAGTTGACAGTAATACAAATTCCCACAGAGTGTCCAGAAATAATATGATACAAATTATATAATTACAGAACTAGCTAATACATAATTACGAAGAACCAAAAGCCTGAATTGAACATTGAGTATTCAGGTGTACTAGAAACAAAGCAGTCATTTAAATCTGTCAGAGAAAAATGTATTTCATGTTTTGCATGTAGCATTTGCAATCACACAGCCTTCATGCTGAAGCTTCTCCTTCCATCTCCTGAGACATGCTAACAAAAACAAGGCATGTAAAGTGTCACCCTTTATCAGAGTTCACTTTTTTCCCCATAATTCAGTCAATTCCCACAACCAACCAGGGAGGGAGAAGGCATGTGAAGCCAGCCGACTGCATTTTCGAACTGCTGCTCATGCAACATCAGGGTGTAGTGTAACACAAGCTTACAGATGCGCATGATTGGCTAGTATCGTTGTGATTGATAGGCCAATTTTGCTCTTTTGGGCTCCCGGCCACAAATGATGAGGCGAACACTTTCCTGTTGCGCTACTCAGGAACCCAGAGTTCACTTTTTCGGCTACAGATTATGAGCTGGAACTGCTGGGCTTTCTGTTATTGTGCTGATCTTTTCTTCTGGTACCAAAAACTAATGTAGCTAGACGAACTAATGCACTTCTATTTCAAACATTGCACATCGTAAAAGAATTCTTTGGTTGTCAGCGGAGATCTGCAGTCTTAGAGCACATAATGCTCACTGGTGGGCAGTTTAGTGCCATTGCGACACTGCCAAAGAGAGCCAACAACAAACTTGCCAGAAATGTTTATTATTAAAATCTCCACTGCTACAGAGCTCTTCTAAAAGCCACCAAATGGAGCACAGCATAGGACTGCACGAAATTCACAGGACAGCTACAAATACAATATGGAGAGGGTGACGTAAGCAAACTGCAGTCCATCCATCCATCCATTTTCAATACCGCTTATCCTACACAGGGTCATGGGGAGCCTGGAGTTTATCCAAGGGGACTCGGGGCACAGGTGGGGGGGATGGGGGGCCTCTGGACGGGGTGCCAATCCATTGCAGGGCACAATCACACAAACTTTCACACACTACGGACAATTTAGTGATGCCAATCAGCCTAGAACGCATGTGTTTGGACTGGGGGAGGAAATCGGAGTACCCAGAGGAAACCCCCGAAGCACAGGGAGACATGCTAACTCTGCACACAAAGGGCGGAGGCGGGAATCAAACCCCCTATCCCGGAGGTGTGAGGAAAATGTGCTAAGCCACTCGCAGAATGCAGTCATTTTCTTTTATCGCAGGTCTATCATTAGAGAATCTTCCGCATATTATTTGACACTGAGAACACATCATTGCAGTCTGTTATAGAGTTCGACAAAGATCTTATTGGGATCATCTCGGACAGTGCGAAAAGTAATAATGTTAAAATACTGCTGTGATTGCACAGTCTAAAACGAGCTTTAAGGAACCCTTTCTTTTTTTAACATACCTTTCATACACTCAAGGTCACTATACAACTGAATTAAGGAAAAGACATGCAATGAGAAGGTGACAGGTAAATGGTTGTCCATTGTCTGGTGGTCAGTACGGACTGATTTGCCTCAAAAAGCCCTTTTTGGTCTTAGGAACCAGCAGTAGACCACCAGAGGACTGGGGAGTGTGTGAGTGTAAGAATAGATAAGCTCTGTGAGAAATGGAGTGGAGAGACCGCAGTGCTTTAAATGCATTGAGCAGCAGCTTGTAGCGAAGCGATCCGCAGTCAGTGTAATTTATTTAGGGATTTACTGGAGATGCCAATAAAGTGTGAGGTTATGAAAGTATGATCCAGAGCTTCAGTATCTTTCAAAATAAGTCAAGGTTGAAATCAGATGGAGTAGAGCTAACAGAGTGCCTTTCGTAAGCATTGGGCTTAAAAGAGCATATGGAGTCAAAGATTATCCAGAGATGTGGAAGTAAACACTAAGAGCAGAATTTCAAGGAATAGCATGGTGGCATGCATTGTTTCAGCTTTTAAGACATTTTTAAGCCCATATCTTCACCAACCGGAAAGGCTACAAATCAACTTTTTCAGAGATTGTCAACATAGTTCTGCCATTTTGTTCTTTGTCTCACTCTGTGTGGTTAAAGATTTGCATAGACAGCTATTACAGAATCCTCTAATCCAAGGACTGGAGCTTTCAAAATGGGTAGACAACTTGATTGGTAAGCGAGACACCTAGAGGTAAGCGAGAAGAATAGAGACACCTTCTTATCCTGATCGGTTGGATGTTGGTGGTCCATATCGGTTTATTCTGACCTCACATTTAAAGTAGAGCTGTTACTACTGGAACTGGTAGCAAACTGGTACTACCAAGTTGCAAGTGTTATAAGCACCAATTATTCCCCATTGGTGGTGCAATTTGTCATTTTCAATGGAAAAAAAAAAAAACTGAAATGGAAAGGAAAAGATTTGGGGGGGAACATGTGAAACTCTATATAGACAGTAACCCAAGCTCAGGAATAATTGAGGACCCTGGAGCTGTGAGGCAGCAACACTACCCACGAGCCAGTGTGGGTTTCCTCTGGGTTCTCTGGTTTCCTCCCACCTCCCAAAACATGCCACTAGCCAGACTGTCTATGCTAAATTGTGAGTGAGTGTGCGAATGTGGTGTGAAGTTGGAATACACCCTGGATGGGTATAAATACAGTATATTCTAACACTTTTAGGCTTTCAGCATCAGAGAAGCCAAAATTAATCAGCAAATCTGTGATCATTCCCAACTCGCTGGTTAACTGCTTAAAAGCACTTCTTTGGTAAGAATTCTATGGTGATCAAGTGTCCCTTGTTCTCAAAAGTGTGCGCTTGTGCGTACGAGTCACATGCTGATACTAACAACTCTTTATTTAATGAAATGCAAGCAGATTCATCACTTCTCTGTCACAGCTGTGGTGGGAGGGTAAAGGTCAGGGAGGAGGCTGGTCCCTCGCTCCGACACAGCACTGACATGCTCATCTGATGGGCCAATAATGCAGACTAACAGCTCACATTCTCTTTGACTGAAGACTAAAATTTAATCATGCGTAACAGCCCAGCTGCCACCATAATGCACGGTTTTTCAACAAGGCCTCCCACATTCAGCTCGCTGAGATATGAGCTGGGACTATTTTACCAGCACGGTAAAATAATAATTGACTGACTGATGGTGCATGCTTATGCATTTATAAAAGAGGATAAGTGTGATCTATTTAGTCTTTGCCAGCAAACTCCTCCCCTCAGACATGAAAAAGCTTTCCAGAAGCGGCACACTGTGACAGCACTTGGTGTTTTCACGAGCTTTTAATGAGCATGGCTGGTTCCTGCTGATAGAAATTTCTCAAAATGACACTTAAGGAAAGAATATCATATGAAAGCAAGCAGTGAAACTATAAAGGCGTCACAAATAAGAGAAAGGATTCTGATTAAATCTGGTTTAGACCCAGTCTCAGCCCCAGCACTCTGTCCACAACCTTCCTCCATCCGATCCACACTTAGCTCTCCATAAGCTTCAGAATTTTCAAGGTTGAAATCTGATTGGCTATTTGGACTTCCATACATATATAGTTGCATGCTCTGGTTTCTGATGGGAAAGCAAATTTTTGTACATTGAGACAGACAGAACATTTTGGAACAAGACAGTCACTGAATGATGAATAGTTCAAAGGAGACACTGTTGCACGTCTCCATATAGATTACTTTGCGAGAGGTCTGTGATTGGTCATTTACAATGTCAGTAAACTGTCCTTTTCCTGTGAAATCAATTGTTTCTTTGCCGTTTTTGTAGACAAAAGGCACCAGACCTTCTAGTGGTAGCTAAACGCCTGGCTTTACAAGGCTAGTCTAGGCCAAATTGTCTTATCTTTTGAAAAAGTCACACAGATTCTCATACAGATTCTTCTTGACCTGAATGCAATCCTTTCGCATTTTGTGGTCTTGCATCACGTTTTAACATCTTCCCCTGCCATGTCCTTAACTCAACCTTTCCTGATCTATTCGTGAGCTGTCCCTTCCATAAAGCTTGATGGAGCAATTTAGCTTCATCCCTTATTACCTATTATGATGTGATTGAAAACAGCGTATACTTCTTGATCACGCTCATAAAACAAAAGTCTGTTCGTCACAGAGGCCAGGTTCATAGTGTCTGAGCGCTTATGGCCCGCTGACTTCAAATGACTTCCCCTAACACCGGCGATAAACATCACAGAAAACAAGCATAACGGCGCAGGACACTCATTCGAGATGATCAACATCCTTGGCGTGTGATTTAGAGAGACAAACAAGACAGGTGACTGAAGGATGAGAGATGTAGCATGAAGGGCACAAATGCATGGTGGATGTTTTGAGCGGGTTTAAACAGAGTAAAAAACAACTCCCGGCACGGTGCCCAGGCACAGGAGAATACTGAAAGAACTCCAGAGAGGAAAATGCAAGCGCAGACAGATCCATCAGATCAATCATTTGTGATTTTGTTCAATAAATGCTCTTATGTTGCCATATCATTAAGATTAAGAATCTTTACATCCCAACTTGCCTTGACGTCCTGGTTTCAGGTAGCTAAACTGTTCCAGTGATGTGAAAAATAAATAAATAAATTTTACTCATATCTCAGAGTTTCTTCCTCATTTCATCATTTGCACAGCTAGAGAATTACCTTGCTGTGAAGCTTCAAGACAAAAAGTTTCAAAACAGAAGCACTAATTAATGAGATGTAAGGCTTTCACATAAACTACAGTACAGTAAACTCGTTCTCTCCCACTGGTGCCTAAACGCCAGGTGCTTGTTTATTCATTCAACAAGAAAAGGCAGTACAAGTTCTCCTTGGAAAGCTTTTTCATCTCGAATGCTTCCTCGCTATTTAGATAAATAAACAAACATGAAGGTTTTGGGTCTTCAGGCACAAAATACAAAAGATTTCAATACTCCGCTTGAAGACTGAGAACATTTCCCTTGCAAATCATTTCTCGGGAGGAGTAAAATACCGACTACACAACAAGCTCCGCATTTATGCGCGATGAGTTCAAAAAACAAGAGTTTTATAAGAGGCCTCGGATACACAACTGACCCGTCTCTCAAACATCCGAGAGAACGTCGATATAAACTCAGCTTTGAGATCCATGGAGAGGGATCATACCGCAACTCCGAGAGAGGGTTTGTGAAGCGCTTTCAAGGAGTTCTACTTTTTTCATTCATTCATTCATCCATCCATCCATCGATCCATCCATCCATTCGTACAATCGAATGGGTTTGGGGAACATAGTGACACAACAGGTAGCATTGCCACCTCACAGCTCCAAGATCCCTTGTCCGTGTGGGTTTCCTCAAGGTTCTCTGACAGATCCATCAAGATCCTGACCAGGAAAAAGCAGTTACCAAAGAATGAATTAATAAATGAATGAACATCTTAAGGATGCTTCCCATCAGTCATGCATTCCACTCTCTCACGGCCATCATCAGCTAACCTTCTCCATCCTGATTTAAGACTTTCAGGCTGGTACTTTGTTTTAGTTAAATTGATATACATGAAGTATTTGAATTTTTCCATGGCCTTTGTGTGTGATGATAACTTGTGATTATGAGATTGATTGTAGCCCTGTCAGTGTCATTCCCATCATGTCTCTGATGCGGGCTTAAATGCCATTCTTTGCATCTCAAATGCAATCACGATCATTTTTAATAACTAAATATTGCACGTTACATGTTTCTATTTAGGCCTGCATGACTTTTTTTCTGTGCTGGAAATTGAACTGAACACAATGTGCCATATTCTGCTTTCATTTCTGAGCTGTATGCACCAGTTCTGAGCATCAGGCCAAATAAGGCTCATTTTTCATCTGTCATCATCATGGAACTGGGCTGTAGAGCAGTCTGATGTCTTGCTTCAGCTTTCTTCCCCAGCTCTGGCAAATCCTCCCGTCCCAATTAGAGCTCACCCAGTGCATTTTAAATCGGCACGCTCACTGGCCCCCGAGTTACTCAAATCTAGCAGGCAAAAGCTTCTCACAGCCTTGCCAACCCCTACCATGTTCTAACTAAAGATCAGACAAGATTTCACTAATGCTTGTTCCCAATTAGGGAGCGTGACGTTTCCTGCTGCCTAGTAAAAGAAAACCTTTTTGCTTAATGAAATTACAGCCGGCGGGTGAGAAAGGCTAGTAAAAGAGACTGAGGCAGTCATAACAATCTGTATGCTTAACCACATCATAGACCACTTCAAAACTTTTACTAAGCCGATGCAGACCCATCAAAATATTTGAAAAATAGTACTTGAAAAAATACCGTAGCCAAGCAGATCAATGTATGAATGTTTCTCAGTTTCTGTAGCAGATCCTCTGTTTATCCAATCGCATGCATTTACGCAAATTATTTCACTGAAGGCAGCTCAAAGGACTAGAAACTAGCTACAGGACTAAAGATATTAGTTCAGAAAGAAGACTTTCATAGATTTTTCATTTTATTTACCCTCTCCGGTCTGATTAGCAAACTGACTACATGGCATGTTGATGACAGCGGATGGAGGAGTACGCGTTTATTCTCTCTGCATCAAATTCAAAATAGATGCGTCTCATCTATTCAGAGTCAATGGCGCTAGTCAAAAGTGGTAACGTCAAGCACCAGTATTTTTTTTATTTATAACCGTATACTAATCATTAATGGTTGTTCATTAAAATGTGACTGTTATCACCATTCAGTCATGTTATTTCCATATCCTGAGCTTTGTAAGCAAGGAATTTTATGTAACTAGACCTTGCATAGTCTTGCCCTATATAATTTATTTTTTCATGTCTAACAACATGGCTACTTTTGCAAAATGCATTGTAATATTTAAAATGAATATAATGAGCTACAATTTAGCTAGGCAAAATTCAAAATTACGGAGGCCGCAAAAGCAGTTCAAAGGTAGTCTGTGGCAAAACCTGCCTGGCAACAGTACAATGGTTATAAAGTCTGCTCAGCATAAAGCCCCCTTAAAGCCATTTTGTACCCCCTAACAGTGCAGAGAGTTCTAGAAAGACGTACATCAACTTCATTTTAAGTACATTAACAACAGCATGCTCTGCAGCAGATTCTGGAACAGAATTTAACATAAGACATGACTCCAAACTAGATATCTACCAAACTAAAAGTAAAAAACCAACAAACAAATAAAAAGAATTACAAGACACTTGACTATGTTGTACCATAGGTATAAACGATTTAATTATACCCATGAAAGATTTTGTAGAGTAGGGGTCATCAAGTGATGGACTGTGGTCTAGACCCAGCAATGTATTTCACCAGACCAAAGCGAGCACTCAGAAAATACTGTAGCGGAACCGTAGCCTCATCAACATATCCTATGAAAACACTGTCCATAGTTCAACGATTATAATCCTAGCTTGGCATATCCTCTGTAGAAGATCCTCTGTTGCAGCTTGTCTAATCACAAGTATTTGTGCAAATTATTTAGCTGAAGGCAGCTCATCATGGCCAGAAAGTGCTAAAGAAGTCAGAACGGAAAGTTTTGTAAAAGTTTTGAGGGAAAAAAGAACGTTTAAAAACAAATGGACAGACAAGTTTACATTTATTCCCCCAATAGGTACAATCACATATCAAGGGCAGGTATAAGCAAAAGTCATGCACACACCTCTATTTCAGAGTCCATGGAGCTAGTCCAAAGTGTTAATGCGGTAACATTTAGTGCAAAACAAAACATAACCACTTCAAATTGTCTTATTTATCTTATTTATAGCCAGAATTATCAATGGTTAAGCATTAAAGGGTAACATCTTGTGCCTTCTCAAAGTTTAGTTGAATACTATACAGTCTGTACAGGATTTTGCAGGTTTTTTTGTGATTGTTGTGGCCAAAAATGTTTGATTTTTCTGCAGATTTTTTTTTTTTTTTTGCGAAATTTGCTTTTTTGAAAGGACGATGCTTTTTTTCTACTTGAATTGGCAAAATTGCGAATTGTCTTTTGCAGTGATGTTTGTTGGTAAATTAGACCTTTTAGCTGTACTCATTTTCGATGCACGTGATTCGAAAAGGGCTTTGGCTGAATGCGTGTTGTGATGACGTCACATGACACGTCTTGGCCCAAATCTGCGGAAAATCTGCAGTAATTTTGAAAAATTGCAAGCTCCTCCGAATTTTGCGGAATTTGCTTGGTTTTGCGTCAATTTCTGTGACCGCAAAATCCTGGAGGGACTGATTATAGAGTTCTATAACCGAAGGGCTTCTGAAACCATTTATCAACAGGGATACTGAGCTTCCCAAATGAATCAAAGCTTAAAATAATGAAGCCTTGACGCATCAAGAATCACTAAGAACGCTGTGGCCATGGTTACTTATCACCAGAATTTCCATACACTTCGCACCAAGCCACGTTGTTAGAAAGTAGGAGCTTCCAGAGGAAAAGATTAAGAGACACTGTCCCCATCAACTACCCAGAAGGGGCTCAGATAAAGCGCCAGACGCCACTCTCAAGATGCTGCCGTAAGGAGTTGAAATGCAGACGCTCCTGTCGCCTTGAGCAAAGGAAGTGAAACATAGTGTTTTCAGTTTGAGGTTGGTCTGAAAACTATAGACCTACTGGGATGCATCATAAGAGCCGCTTGCACGCATATGAAATCCTGACTGTATGCGATCTGACTCTCTTTTTTCTCCTTTGTTTTTTGAGAAAGTCACTTACAAAAAACTATTTTGAGAAAGTCAGTTGCAAAAAAAAAAAAACCCCACAGTGATTTCCAAGAGCAGTAAAGTCAACAGTGCTTAAAAAAAAAAAGAAGAAAAAAAAAAGCTCTTTCCTCCTGTTGGGTTGAAAAAAGAAGATCCAATGAAAAGTATTGATTTCTCTGTTCTCAGCCTTAAGGTTTAAGAGACAGCCACTCTGGGCACAGCAATCCAATCCTGACAGGGGAAGAAAGAGCCTTCACGGCAACAGACTCGCTCACAACGTTGCTTTATGAGCTCAGGCACCATGCAGCATCGTTAGCGGAGGGGACTGTCATCATTCAGCAGCGAGCTGCCAGAAATAAAAGTCCCTTTCTTCGTTTACGACTTGTGAACGAGTGAAAATCGTTTGTCAGCTTCTCATTCTGCATGGCTGCTGGTGTTCAGGGCAGTGGTGACACTCAAATTCTTCACAGCTGGTTGAATGGGGAAGAGAAAGGTCATATAACATGGAGAGAGATTTTAAAACCACCACCAAAACAAGTCTAAGGACTTCATCAAAAATGTCAGGGTTTCTTTGATGATATAAGGCTGCACTTTTCTCACTAGTCTGTCAAATGATAGCCTTACATTTAATTACAGTAAAACCCCCGTATCCACCGTTTCAGTTACCTGGGTTTCACTTAACCATGGTTGACCACGGTCCAAAAAAAAATTCAACAGAATATTCCAGGAACACAGTATACATTCATAAGTTGAAATTTTGTGCCATTCTGAGTAACATGATGAAATCCTGTGTAGTCCCACTCGGGACATTAATCATCCCTTTGGACAGAGTGTCCTCTTTGATAGAGTGCCAAAGAAAAGTCTTCCTTTAAGTGAAAAGGTGAGAATTCTTGATTTAATAGAGAAAGAAAAAAATTGTATGCTGAGGTTGCTAGGACGTATGGCAAGAACGAATCTTTTATCTGTGAAATTGTGAAAAAAGAAAAAGAAATTCATGCCATATATATGGACAGTATATAGTGTTGGGGGACTTGAAACCTATCCCCTGTAGATACGGGGTCCAATTGTATAGGACAAGGCAAATCAGTGGTGGAACTAAATGGTCAATCCAAGCATAGGAAAGCCTTTTACTTGAATTAGTATATTGAATTAGTAATTAATATAGTAGAAATTTCTACTATAGAACTTGCTAAAATCTCACCACGTGAAGGGCGGGGGTCGACTGTGGCATTTTTGTCAGCTGATTAGGCTAATGTCTGTTTCACCATGGCATGTAGCTATCCAACAACTCAATCAAAGTGTGATATTTACTGTGTGAGGCTTTTAGACATCTTTAAGCAGACTGACCTTTTACCTCCACATTTGTTGTCCAACATGATGTTTGCAGAAAGCCTAAGCAAGGTCCATGTTGTTCTTGAAAAATAACATTAAAGTCTCAAAGTACGTTACAGGCAAAAAAAAAAAAATCTTGGCCCAAACCCTTTTTCCAGAATTCAGACGCAGTGACATCCAATGGTTTTTCCCCAGACTGCCACATCTCCCAAAAAGGATATATGGAAATAATGCATTGTAGAGTGTCTAACGAGTCATTTTCTCTTTCTATAGCATAGTGGGTATGTCTTACTGTGCTACTCTAATGTAAAATACATACCATTTTTAGACATTCTCAGAAAAATATTCGATCTTAGAGATGCAGATAAATGCCAAATGTACACTATATGGCCAAATGTTTTTGGACACCTAACCATCACACCCATATGTGGTTCTTCCCCAAACTGTTACCACAAAGTATGAAACACAGAGCTGTCTAGAATGGCTTTGTATGGTGCAGCTTTACAGATTCCCTTCATTGGAATTAAGAGGCCCGAGACTGTTCCAGCATGACAGTGCGTATGTGCACAAAATGGTTTGCCAAGTTTGGAGAGGAAGAACTCGAGTGGCCTGCAAAGAGCCACTGAACACATTTGGGATAAATTGGAACGCTGACTCCATATTAATGCACTTTGACATGATGGTCAGGTGTCCACAAAAGTTTTATCCATTTAGTGTATTACTACACCAATACATTACCAATATAAACTCAGTTTTGAGGTGTTCACAAACCTAGTGGTTCACTCAAGCTTACCTGGCTAATGCAACTAAAAGCTGCAGATACACACACAAACATGAACTCTCACACACACACAAACACACACACACACACACACACACACACCCACAGCTGAGTCAGGAAACCAAATATCCTCAGTGGACCTTTAAACTGCTGACAACACACTCTTTCGCTACATATGTGTGTGGTAATATATATTCATGTGTGATTAAGAGGCAGGGTATTAATCACTGCAAAGATTATTCATGAGACACTTCAAGTATAGGACAGATAAATGACTGCACTCTAACTTGTTCTGCGCAACACATAATAACACATAATAATATGCGACACAAGTACAACACAATAGTTCACATATATTGGAGGATTTTTTTCCTTTCAAAGAATATCACAATGAAAATAAAGGTTCCTGTCAAATATAGAACAGCTCTAAATATTTTATATCTTGGCTGAATAAAAGGTTCGTAACTTGACAGCACATGGTGAGTCTATCAAAGCTCATGAAAAAAAAAACCCCTACTGATATGAAATGCAGCACAGCCTCCAACCTTGAGGAATCCCCATGGACAGGCTCTTAATTAAGAGACAAAAGAACAGGCAATCACTCACTTAACCTGCTACAGCGCCAAGCACAGCTTTGCCCAGCACTACCAAGTCCAGCAAGTGTTATTAGCAATGTGTGGCACAAAGCACTGATTAAGAAAACCCATCAAATGGTGTGAGCTGAGGATTCCCATGGGAAATGAATGGCGCAATGCCTCCTGAACTGCTTCTGAAAAATTATGGAGTCATGGAGTCAATAAACATATTTAATGTTTTGTTTGGCCAAAAACTGATGAGGCTAAAAAGTAGTAACTAATGTAATGTAATAATGTAGGGCAAGTTAGCTAGCTAGTGAACAAATATATGATTATTATCCTCTTCTAATGCGGAACATAATGCAGTCCCTCCATGATTTTGTGATCGCAGAAATTAACGCAAAATCAAGGAAACCCCACAATATTCAAAATATGCAATTTTTCCAAAAGTACTGCAGTTTTTCCACAGATTTGGGCCAAGACACGTCATGTGACGTCATCACAACGAGCATTCAGACAAAGCCCTCTTCGATTTACGTCCCTCTAACAGGAGTACAGATAAAAGGTCTCATTTACCAACAAACATCACTGTGAAAGATTTAGTGCAATTTCACCAAAAAAAAAAAAAAAAGGCACCACAAAAAAGCACAAAAAAAGAAAAAAGAAAAAAGGCCACAGCAAAATCAAGCAAAAAAATAAAAAAATAAATTAAAAAAATCAACACCACCACCACCTCCACGTAATCCAGTACAGACTGGACACACACACACACACACACACACACACACACACACACACACACACACACACACACACACACACAAAAACAAAACAAAAAAAACAGCAAGCTGCTAACTGAATTTTCATCTATTAGATGTGGTGTTCAGTCTTTGCGTTTCACATAGAATACATAGATATAGCTTATACCACAGCATTGTTGAATTCTCGATTCTGATTGGCTGCCAAACGCACAGCTAAAGTGGTTCCAGTCAGGTCTTGACCACATTACAGTTCCATATCACTCCACCGTGTTAACTGAAATAACACCATACCACACATATTTAACAACAAACAAAATGACAGAAAATTTCTATTTTCCAGAAATATGTAAGGAATAATTGACAAGGCCCGTTGAATTATTAGAAAGATAATGCGCACCCGAGGTGGTAATGCGGCCACGAGGCACAGCGGAGGCTTGAGACATTGATATGCAGTTACTGGAGAGAGAGAGAGAGAGAGAGAGAGAGAGAGAGAGAGAGAGAGAGAGAGAGAGAGAGAGAGAGAACAAGAAAAAAGTAAAGAGAGAGCACGAGAGAGAGCACGTGTGATAAGCCGGTGAACAAGTATCAATATTTATTTATTCGTTGTATTTTCTGCAGTAATAAAAACGAAAAACCCTGTTATACTGTTTTCCTGGTTGTTGAAGCTACTTGTCCGCTGGGCAACAACAAATACAAAGCTAAGTGCCCAGACACGAAAGCTGCTTGTGATTGCACAGAAGCCCAGGCTACTGATTTGTCCACTTCAGGGGAGTGTTCACACAATGTGTAACAATATACGGCTGTTTGAAAGACATGGGGGGGAAAAAAACCTGTCAATTCAAGACAACACCATATGATGTAAGGCAATTCAACACTACACTATGCTTCCTATACTGTGCTGAAATCTCTTTACTACTGTTTGAAAGAAAAACATCTAGTAGGCCTAAATCAATATAACATACTAGTGAGAAAAAAAAGGGGGAAAAAAGGCTACATTACATGTATGGTACATTACAGTGAGCCCCTCTATGTGCTGATGACTCCACTTGAATCCCACTTTTAATGGATAATTAAAGCGGGTGGTTGAATAAAGCAGTTTTTAGAATCTAGACATCAACACAGTGGGTGCTTCTCACAATAGGCAAAACACTTACCTAAGCAAGCAATTAAATGAATATACTCCTGGCACTAATGTGATTAGTTAATGAACTGAAAACATTTATATAGACAGTTATGGTGATCTACTTTGGCTAACTGTTCAGTTTGCTTTTGCAGCGTTAATAAGCAATTTTCATGTGGTTGTTACCGAGCCCGAAACATTACTGACCCTCATCAGGATTTACCATTAATGCAAAGACAGCACTGAAACACTGATAAAATTAAGGATTTACTTTCATATTGTCGGATGGCAAAATAATCAGGCACATCAAATTATAAAGCCAGATGGCCTCCATTGTTGGAAATACATTTCATTAAAACTGAATTCGGATGCGATGTATCAAATGGTTTCTGAGCAAGGACGTGCAAAGCAAAATTAAGCTGGACACGAAATCTCATAACACACCAAATCTGATTATACAGTGAATGTCCCATCGTGTTATTACAGCTTCACTCACAGTGCTCTAGACAAGCCAACTAGGGGTAAAATTAGGCTTGTGAGATACAACATTCTATGATATTATATATATATATATATATATATATATATATATATATATATATATATATATATATATATATATTACACTGCCTTTTTTTTTAATCCCAACAGTCTTCAACTTTCTTTTTTAATCTTAACAGCCAACAAAGACAACTATGAGAGCTAACTGCTAAATTCTTTATACATGACCAAACATAACCATGATCTGATAGCAGTATCATCACACTGAATATAGAAATAATTAAACCAGCAATATCCTTACTGTATATGCTACTGAGAAGTATTTCAGATTCACAAAAAATACATTTTCCTAAAATATTCCAATTTTTTAGCTGTAGCCACCACTGACTCTTTCGTATTGTGTGCTCTGTGAACACCGATCACCCTTAACATTAAGACCACTGGCAGGTGAAGTGAATAACATTGATTATCTTGTTTCAGTGGCACCCGTCAACGGGTGGGATATATTGGGTTAAGTGAACAGTCAGTTCTCTAAGTTGATTTGTTGGAAGCAGGAAAAATGGGCAAGCATAAGGATCTGAGCGACTTTGACAAGGGACAAATTGTGTTGGCTAGATGACTGGGTCAGAGCATCTCCAAAACGACAGGTCTTGTGGGGTGTTTCCTGCTATGCAGTGGTTAGTACCTACCAAAAGGAGCCCAAGGAAGGAAGGAAGGAAGGGAGGACAACCGTGTGCTCTGCCACACTGCAAAAATTGTTCAGGAATGGTTTGAGGAACATGACAAAGAGATCTCAATCCAATCAAGCATCTGTGGGATGTGCTGGACAAACAAGTCTGATCCATGGAGGTGCCACCTCGCAAATTACAGGACTTAAAGGATCTACTGCTAATGTCTTGGTGCCAGATACCACAGCACACCTTCAGAGGTCTTGTGGAGTCCCACGCCTCAATAGGTCAGAGCCGTTTTGGTGGCACAAGGGGAACCTACGCAATGTTAGGCAGGTGGTTTTAGTGGTATGGCTGATTGGTGTAAATATTCCATTCTGCCTGAAAATCTGATACTGTTTTGCATCAGCTAACATTTTTGTTGTATTACAATTAAATCTGGAATCAATAATTAAAAAAAGAATTTATATCTACAGTATCTTATAATCAAGGTAGTCAATTTTCTCAACAAATCCTTGCAGCCACTAAAACGACAGAACTGCACATCTTGCCTTCCTCAGACTAAGGGGCCAAGGGACTCATCTTTGAGACGCACAATTGATAGATCAATGGAGGGTGAAGGATAAAAAAAAACACGTCAGTGGCAGAAACGTACATATGATTTCTCCGGCCAGCAGGCTGTAGACTCCTCTGGGCCTAATTAAAGCAGTGGCATTTAACGGCAGCCAACATTCACCCTGCTGTCTTCCTCTAGGTGCTTAATGAACTGCAAGCACATCTCTCTCAGCAAGACAGTCAGATAAAAACATTAAATCATACTTTAAATCATTCAAATCATGTCGGAAAGATCGTATTTACGAGTTGAACGCACATGAATTCCACAACAAAGTCATAATTACGAGTGGGAAACTTGATTTTCTTTGAGCTCCAAGTTTCCGAGTTGGGGGCGTGTCAGTAAGAAAACATGGTGGAGTCAATGGATGTAACGTCTATGATAAATTTGTTGAAATCGAATGTTTACTCGTCTCAGAAGATGATTTCAGTCATTATGGGTTTGGTATATTCAGGAAGTTACTGTCAGGCTTTTTTGTTTACAATAAAACAAGCTATTTTCCTGCACAAAATATGATAGCATTGTACAATAACGATAGGATATGTCAACAATAAAGTTTACAGTGGCTTCATAAATTGATTAAAAACATAAAAAAGCAAACCATTTGATGCACATTCTTTGTTCTTCATTTTCTAGAAGTCGAGTTAAAAAACCTTGTTGTGATTCTTGCAGTTAATTAAGAGAAGGTCCACCGCCATCTTGCTCCGACCAAAGTGATCTGAACGCACCTGACGTCGTAATCACGACTTCACAACTCGTAAATACGAACTTCCCAGGAGGACTTTGAATGCACAGTAGGCATATATACACTGGGGACACTTTAACAGGAACATCTGTACAACTGATGCAATTATCCGATCAGGCAATCATGTGGTACAATCATGCAGATACAGGTCACAAGCTTCAGTTAATGTTCACATCATACGTCAGAATGGCAGGAAAATGTGATCTCAGTAACTGTGGCATGGTTGCTGGCGCAAGACAGGCTGGTTTGAGTATTTCAGAAACTGAAATACTGATCTCTTGGGATTCACGGTCACTAAAGTTTACACAGAAAGGTACAAAAACCAAGGCAGATACGCCTTGTTCATGAGAGGTCAGAAGAAGTTGGCCAGAATGAAGAGAGTGTAACTCAAATAACCACCGTTTACATTTGTGGTGAGCAGAATGCACAATACTTCAACTCATAACAGGCTACTGTGGGCACACTTCACACCTGGCCGATAACAGAAACTCAGACTGTGGGTGGAAATGGTTATATAGAAATTGGGGAAAATATGGTAAATCATTTTAATGCTATTTTCCTGGGATATTATTATTATTGGTTATTGAAGGCTTGTACTCTAGACCAAAGTGGCTTTCTCCACTGCCCCTGGTAATCACAAGGTACAGCAGAGCAAAGAACAAGCAGACTGATGTGGAGGTAAAGAGACTGACACACTATAAGACCCGGAGTGGGCGTTTGATCCTGTCTGTCCAGGCAGTTCTGCATCTCCTCCAGCTCTATTCTCACACAGAGCGCTGTACTCCACTCAAACTCTCCAAAGACTCCAGGGTAGAGGGTAAGCACTGCAGGAAACGCTACTGCACTGCAGCATGCTGGGTCTTGACAAAGATTAAATGGCTTTGCTGGACCCAGGGTTCTTAAAGTCCCACCATGAAGGATGGTGCTACTTCATTTTCTCCTTGCTCCAGCACGATCACAATTCATCATCAGTTAATTATTAAGTCAAATCCGGAGTGCTTTAACTTTACAGAACTGTAGTCCTACAGAAGCATGCATTACGTTTATGTTATGAACATAATCCCATCTTAGGGTCCCATTTCAGTAAAGAAAGAATTTGCATAGAAAAAGAGCAACATGCTTGAAAACATGATGTTGCAGCCAGCTGGCAAGTAAAACAAGGCATGCAAATCTGTTTAGGCTGTTCAATGATTGGTCGAGTAATCAATCCGGTGAAATTGCAAAGGCCGGATACATCTTGTAATCAATGTGCAAGCTGCTTTAATGTAATGGCTCATTTGAGGGCACTGTGAATCACTCGCTCTCGACGCAAAAGGAAGAAAAAAATCAAAGGAAATCTAATCTGAACAATAAAAACGAAAAAAAAAACAAAAAACAAGCTAGTAGCCAGGAGCCACAAAAAAAACAACCCCATTTTGATGAAACTATAAAAACATTAGTGGATTTAATCCTAAATGATACCAAAGTTGTACAAACCTTGGACTGTTGCTTTAGCCCTGGTTGTTCTTTTTTTGGACTGAAGCATGGATTGAAGCTGGGATGCAACAAGGACAACACAAACTGGAATAGGACGCACAAACACAATCGACAAAACACACAGTAGCGGTGCATTAAAACCATTTCACCAATGAATTTACACAACGTCAACATCCAACAACCTATAAACCAAATTAAACATCATAATCACACTGATGCAATCAGTTTTTCATATTCAGCCAAACTAACACAGGGTCAGCCAGGCTAAGCAGCACTGACACAATTGGCCAGTATATATTTTGACATGGTATAGTACGGTGGTTCCAGGGTGTAGTCCAGTATTCCTGGGATAGGCTCCGGATCCATGATGGCGATGATTATGATGATCATCATCATCATAATAATCATCAACATCGACACCATTTTTTCACATATGCTTCAGTCCACTCAGGATAATGAACTCTCTGCCGGACACTTCAAAGAGGAACCTCCCACATTTTTAACGGTTGTTCCAAATTGACGTGATGAAAGCCATTTCAAATTGGACACTTTGTTCCCTAGATTCTCTGCACAGTTTTTATACTGAATGAAAAAAAAAAAAAAGCCCAAGACAACAGCATGCTTGCCTATAAATGCAGGCCTAGTCCAAATAAGAAATCATAAAACATAAGTTTAGTAATACTACAAAGATACTTAAATTGAATAAAACAGCTGAAATTAGTGCTGTGGCAAATAAGCTCTGACGTTTTTGAGCATTGCTTCAGGTAACAGCTCATCGTTCATGCATTTGTATTCGGTTGCCTTGGTAAATTTACAAAATCAAACTATGCTGGGAAGTTTTTGTTGTTTACTCCATCTGTCCGTCTTGTTTTCATGGTGAAAGGTTGAGACTTGGGAAAGAGTAGGACATAGTCGTGATTACTTCAGCATGGACAGCATTTTCTGCATGTACGTGGCAATGAAATACGCCATGGAAAATCAGGTTTTGGATAAAACTGTGTTTTTCTGCCTATAATCAGTCCCTCCGGGATTTGACGATTTTGCGGTCGCAGAAATTGACGCGAAATTGAGCAAATCCCACAATATTCGTAGGAGCTTGCAATTTTTCAAAATTACCACAGATTTTCCACAGATTTCGGCCAAGACGTGTCATGTGATGTCATGTCAATGCGCATCCAGCCAAAGCCATGTTCAATTCACGTGCGTCAAACAAGTGTACAGCTAAAAGGTCTCATTTACAAACAAACATCACTGCAAAAGACTGTGCGAAACAATTTCGTGCAATTGTGATTTCGCCAATTCAAGTAGTTTTCCGTAAAAACAAGCACAAAGAACTCTGCAAGCTGTATCGCAAATCTTGAAAAAAGCCGCTGCAAAATCAAGCATTTTTGGCCGCAACAATCATAAAAAAAACTCCTGGATGGACTGTATAACACACTTTGACACCTCAACGTTAAGAAACTAAATATCCAGTATTTCACAAAACTGACATGATACGGTTTTTATTTACTTTATAACCTTGCCTTGGTGTCTGCCTGCAAAGATCATGTTGTGTAAGGAGCCAGTTTAACAAAGCAGTGGTCAAGTTCTTTATTTGTCACGTACAGAGAATTATACAGTGTATAACTCTTGCAGTGAAATTCTTCACTTCTTGCAAGTTCCCAAAACTGTGCAAGCATTACATTACAAGGAGCAAAGACACATAAGACATAAAGTGCACAACAGTGCAAGACAATACAGTGCAGGGAAATACATTATGTCTATGAATGTACTGATTTGGTGTGTGTGAAGTGTGTGCTGTTGGAATGAATGATATGTTAGAACAGTCCAGGTCTTCATAGGTGCAGCTGGGTGTGTGAGTGTGTGTCCATGAATTAGAGATAAAAATAAATTATGCCTGATCGGAGGTTCCATTCAGAGCCCTAATCGCTTGTGGAAAGGAGCTCCTTCTGAAAGTTGCGTGTTGGTTCTCATGCTGCGGTAGCATCTGCCTGAGAGCAGTAGCGGGAACAGGTTGTGGTTTAGGTGACTAGAGTACTTGGTTGTCCTCCTAGCCTTCTCTCTGCATCACCATATGTAGATGTCCTGCAGGTCTGGCAGATGTTCACCAGTGGTACGCTCGGCTGATCACGCCAACCTTTTGGTACAACATTCAGTCTGTCTAAAGAAGTCTAAAACTTTGCCAAGTGTGTTTTCCTCACACAGCGAGTGTCAGGCTTTGATCAAGTTGTTGCATAGATACAAAGATAAGCCTAATCAATTCGATTTGTAACCAGACACCGACTGTGAAAACATCTGTGATGCTTTTGTGCTGCAGTTGGAATGAAATCCATCAATTCAATTTTCTCCCTTTTCACTTTTGCAGAGAAGTGAACCTTACATGCACAAGAGAAACATTTCTGTACTGTAATTTTCAAATCTGTATGTAGCAGAAAACTGCATCATGTGAAGGGTTTTCTCAGGCTGCCACACATATCCCAACTATCAAAAAAGACGATCAATGGCATCTTGGCACATCAAATAATAGTGACGTGAGCCTTTCAGTAGCTAGCACAGTTCCTTAATCACAGAGCTATTGTAGTCCCGCAAACCCATGCAGCATCAAACACCATCACAAGTGCCGCTGATTATTCAGACCAGGGCTGCAAAAACAAATAGATGAAATCGATAATAATAATGATGATTAAAATAATCGACAACCAATTTCATTATCAATTAGTTGGGTCTGTGACGTCAGTGTGGATAACCCCGTCAGTGACGTCACTTCACAACGGTGAAAAACGCATTCCTATGAATAAACACGTCTGAAAAACAGCGGAGGTCACAGAGTGAGCTGCTGCGGGAAAAGTGCATGATCCAGGATGTCCAAAACATGAGAATGTTTTATATTAAGCGCTTCAAACAAACTCGTAAGTGTATTAACGTGGCTTGTCGTGTCAGATGCTGTGACAGATGCGGGTGCTGTTTAATGTGTTCCAGACGTTTTCTTCAGCGCAGAAACGACATTTTTACATTTAAATCCTTATCTGTAAATGTTAAAAAAATCACGCCAGTATTTCCATTTTACATAAAGCCTCATCCTGACAGCAAGTGAGTCTCCGTTAAACTTCACCGAATGAGCACGAGTCCGCGCATGCGCTTCAATCAAACAACACGCAATGGAAAGGAAGCGCAATAACTCTGACTAAAATATTCATTTTGATGCTATATTTAGAAACAGAAGTAATTGTGTTTATGACATGTAATTGTATATAAATGTAAGAAGTGTCATACAGTTACAGAATAAAGTAACATATAACTGTGTTCAAATGAGTGAATGTGTGTGTTACTGCAGAACATTCAACCTCTAACCAGTTAACACTTTTTTTAAGCAGTTTGTGCTTTTCTTTTTCTTTTTCTGATAACTTTAACTTCTGCTTTAAAGCTTGGGGACAATCAGTTGTTTTTCGTTCTCAAAATATAATAATAATATTTTTAAAAATCCTTTGCCCAATGTATAGCACAGCCCACATAGGTACATTTAATACCTTTTTCATAGCCTTTAATTTGCACAATGTTTGAAGGACAGCATTGGGCAGAATGTGAAATAATATGTTTTTTTCTAAAAAATACAGAAAATAAAAACTGGCCTTTTAATCCAACTAACCGATTAATCGAAGAAATAATCGTCAGATTAATCGAATATCAAAATAATCGTTAGTTGCGGCCCCAATTCAGACCAACAGTGGATTAGCAATAGCTGAATGAGAATCACTGCTAAGGTCAAAATAAATTCGAACATGAGAAGCACTTCCTCAAGATAACACCACCATTTACACACTAAGTTCTGCAGAAAGTCTGGAGTTGGATTTGGATCTGTTAAACCTTTTCACCTTTCAAACTAGTGAACAAAAACGAAGACAAAACAAAATTAACTATACGCTGAACTTCCATAAAGAAATTGTGTATGGTTCATAAATGTTTAAGCCACAGTGCACAAAAAAAAAAAAAAAATCCATGTCTTCAAAGATTACAGCTACGCTTCATAATTGTTTTCAGCTTCAATGGAACCCTTTTGTCTCCTCAGCCAATTTGATTTCAGCTTGTGAATTTATGCAGGACAGGGAATTTCAATTACTCTGCTTGGTCTTTGTATGTTTCTGTGATATCACTGTCTGAGCCAGCTTTGGAACCACACCTCAACTCACCTGATGTAAGGTGCGTCAGTGTCTTTACCTCCAACTCTCTCTCCCTGCATTTTTTCCCCCCATGTGCTTCATTCAAGAGAAGAGTATGGATAAGGAAAGGAAGGGTTCATGTTCCAAAGCATACCACATCATCTGTCAAACCTGTGGAGGTAGTCTTATGGCATGGGCATTTATGTCTACCAATGGAACTGGGTCATTGGTGTTTATTGATGATTTAACTGCTAATAGAAGTAGTCTAGAAGTGCATAGAGCTATACTTTCTGTTCAGATTTAGTCAAATGCTGCAAAACTGATGATGCTTCACAGTACAGATGGATAATGACACAAAACACACTGAGAAAAGCAACCCAAAAGCTTCTTAAGGCAAAGAAATTAAATTTTCTTAAATGTCCAATGACCTCAACCCAATTGAGCATGTGTTTCACTTACTGAAGAGAAAACTGAAGGCAGAAAGACCCACAAACAAGCAGGAACTGAAGGCAGCTGCAGTAAAGGCCTGGCCTTTATTATCTCAAGGGAGGAAACTCAGCATTTGGTGATTGTGCAATTATTTTTGAGCCTGTGAAAATGGAGGGACTCTGCAAAAAAAAAAATGCTCCAATTCCTAAATGGTTAATGCAATATTTCTGTTAAACGCCTTGAATTAAAGCTGACAATCTTCACTTCAAATCACATCTTGATTGAAAATTGCGTCGCTGTCCAAATACTTATGGACCTCACTGTACTTTCATGCTCTGCAGTAGTGAACCACATCAAATGTACTAAATTAAATATATCCAAAACCCAATAAATTTGGTTCTGGTTAGAATGGCCAGAGCAGGAACTGAAACACGACATCAGGGTCACACTCTTAGTCTACATATTTTATATTATCAGAAGGCAAAATTATCAAGCAGGTAAAATTACAATTCCAGCCAACATCCAATCATTGCAATCACCTTTGATTAAAACCTAGTTTATATGTACCATCTAATGATTTCCATGTGAGGATGTGCAAAGGGAAATTAAACAGTGAACACACCAGCAAACTCTGCAGTTTTACAGATCCACCCAAGGCGCTTTGCAATAAGAGAACAGACAGAACTGTACTTCATGCCTTCCTTGAGCTAAGGGACTCAGGGACACATCTCTGGGAAACGCAACTGAGATCAATGGAGGATGAAGGAGAAGGCAGGATCAATGGCAGAATGTACTCGTGATTTTTCTGGCCAGCAGGCTGTAGACTCCTCAGGGTCTAATTAGAGTGGTGGCATTTAATGCCAGCGTACATTCACCCTGCTGTCTTCCTCTGGCTGTGATACTAGGACTAACGTTCCTGCAGTCTCATGCCACTTTGTGACTTGAGAAAGGTTTTTAGTCATTTAAGTTGTTTTGAATCAAGAAAATTAAAGGCAAATGGATTTCTACTATGCTATTACCTTGTATTATAATGAAAATATTCACACCCAAAGTTCATTCTTACGTTGCAAAGCTGATCGTAGCTTTAGTGGACTAATTACATGACAATAAATCAGAGGTGGTAAAAGTACCCAAATTCCTCATTCAAGTTCAATTACTCATCTAAATAAACCCTATTGGAAAAGGTGAAGTAAGCTTAAAATGTTTCACTCAAGGTGAAGTAGAAAAGTATTATGAAAACTATGAAATGTACTTAAAATATGAAAGTAAAAGTACATGAACACGCACCACTTTTAACTATTTTTGGTAAATTAGTGCCTCATTCACCAAGAAACCAAGGAACATTAGCTAAGGCTAACTAATAACATGCCAGCTTTAGCTAGCATGAGAACTCTGATAATATAAACTAGCTGAATGCTAATAGCTAGACGTCACAAGGCAAACTGGCTTGATAAATACAAAAGTGTTCATAGCAGCAGATAGAGTACAGTGATGGGTATTAGGTCTCATTATCACTGTGATATCGGTTAAAGTTTAGCTTTGTTAGGAATTTAGAACAACACCTTGAAGCTGTCTGATGGTTTAAAAAAAAAAAAAAAAAAATCACCTGAAGACTTTACAAATATACGAGTGTAGAGAAATACACTGATGTAGTGCTTGATGTGGAAAGTTGAGATTTTTCTTTTGAAATGTAGTGAGTAAAAGTCAAAAGTACAGATATTAAAACCAGAAATAAGTATAGTAACAAGAGGTGGAAAACTTGTAGCTTCCCACATCTGCAATAAATATAAAGGTTATAATGTTATTTTTATCCTTTCAATAGAATCTTGTTAATATAATTTTTTTTTGCCTAAAATAAGCAAAACAAGTCCGGGGTGGGGGGTGTGACACGTGGTTAGTGGTTAGCCCGTTTGCCTCACATCTCCGGGTATGGGGGCTCGAATCCCGCCTCCATCCTGTGTGTGCTGAGTTTGCATGCTCTCCCCGTGCTTCTGGGGTTTCCTCCGGGTACTCTGGTTTCCTCCCCAAGTCCAAAGACATGCACTGTAGGCTGTCTGGGGTTTCCAAATTGTCTGTAGTGTGTGAATGGGTATGTGATTGTGTCCTGTGATGGGTTGGCACTCCGTCCAGGGTATCCCCTACCTTGTGCCCCAAGGTCCCATAGGCTCCAGGCTCCCCCACAAAGGATAAATGAATGGATGGATAAGCACATCATTCCTCATTTATTTACCTTGCTGATTTCTCCAAAAGCCCACTGATATAGTCTCCTTCCATATTCAAGTTAATTCAGGCCATTTTGATTATTTTCCTAAGACTCGACTGCCCCATCCACTAACACTTGTTTTTAGTTTACTCCTGAACTTTGTGCTATGAAATCTACAAGTCATCTTGAGTGCTTGTATTAGAACCCTGACCCTACTGCCAGAGTCCAGAGGAACTAAATACTGCTCGCTCATCATCACATATCCACAGAGGCACTATCAAGCCCAATTCTCATCGCTATAAATAATAAACATCTTGAGCACTTTTAGTAGTGGTTCTTTGCTCTTTGGACCAAGGTGAAGCCTTCATTAATTTCTTTCAGTAGCTAGCAAAATCCAACATTTCTCCCTAGCTCCCTTATCTCCTGTTTACTCTGAATATTCCTGCTCTGAGCTGTTTTTGGCTCACTTGGCACCCACTGATTCAGATTCTGCCTCTGTACTTTCTAAATTTAATCCTTCCACCTGCCAGCTTGATCCTGCCCCAACCTCCCTCATCAACCCTCCTCATTTATAATCTCATGCCTGATCTCCCACTTCATCAACAAGTCCTTTGAATCTGATTCTCTTGCTCTGCTACTTAAAACTACTGTGGTGACACCAATGCTAAAAAAAAACGGCCTTGATCTTCCTGACCTTTCAAACTATCAGCCTATTAACAGCTAGAAAAAGTGCTAGCCACTCAGCTACAGAACTACCTCTTTGAGCCTTTCCAGTCTGGTTTTTCTCCACTGCATAGCACTGAAACAGCTCTTGGAAGAGTCCTTAATGATCTCCTCACTGCTGACTCTGGTGCCCTCTTCTTGTTCCGTTAGACCACAGTGCAGCCTCTGTTACAGTGAATCAAGAGATTCTTCCCTCACCTCATGAGTCACATCCTCTCTCTTTGGCAGACTTTATGTTCTTTTTAAGGATGAAAGTGCTAACTGCCCACTTCCACATCTTTCCACATTACATTGCTCTGATTGACATGTGGGAGATTAATAACATGCCTTACACCTACAGAGCACAGCCAATTTTACTATCTTGGACTTCTGAGCCATGGACGGCTATGTCAGGATTTGAACTTTGAGATCTCCTGATGATGAGACAAACACTCTTCTGTTGCATCCCTCTGGAGCCAAAAGTCTAACAATTGTACCCCTACTTATTAGAACCTCTGAATTTTACAGTGTTAGATTATGTTGTTTTGATGCAGGGTGTTTGATAGCCAGGATGTTATCTCACAGCTGTTGATTTCTACAATTTTGCTAAAGGCATTTCCCCACTGTCTTTAACAAAGCAATATCTATCATTGCATCTCCCAGCCTGTCTACTTCACACCAACATGTTTTGTTCTGTACCCATTATAACCTCTCGCCATCGAACCGGTCAGCAGAGATGGACCAGATGTAAGCCTAACACTCTGTTCCCTGTCTCTCTGACAGCTAGAGTAGTATTGCAATTAAGCCATATCTTCCATAAAGCGACATGTAGCTTATTTTTACAGAACTACAGTTCCTGGGGAATCTCCGCAATGATAAATCTGCAATCGAACAGCAGCGACATTAATGGTGTCACTGTTAACCCCCCCCTTTCTTAATCTCTGCAACATTGCCCAATTTCAAACTCTACTTAGTTTAAAATAAGCCAATACGCCAGTCCATGTTTTCATAACCTCAAGTTTAGAGTACAGTCATTCCCACCGATATCACCATTGGTTATTGGGAGCTTCTAGTCTGAAAGTCAGGGACATAAATGAGCCAAGTGCTTTCTGCACATCTCCTGGCAATTACAAGGTACAACAGAGGGGCTGAACAGCAAGTAAAGGCACCAAGTAAGTTTGAGGCGGCAAACTGGTATAGAGACCATAAGGCTGGGGATTGGGGGTTGGGGGGGCACTCCATTCTCACACAGAGTGCTGTACTCCACTAGAAATCTCCAGAGACTCCAGGGTAGAGGGTAAGCACTGCAGGAAACGCTACTGCACTGCAGCAGTACACCGAGGCTTGTCAAAGATTAAATGACTTTGCCAGATCAAAGGTTCTTATTGTCCCATCATTGAGGACAAAACAACTTCAGTTCAGCATTCCCTCTGTTCTGAGACAATCGAAATTCATTTATTGGTTACTTGTTAGTCATCATCAGGCATATCCTACATCATCAGCAGGAAGTGAATTCAGGACTCCTTTCAGTGTCATAACATTTGCCCTGGGGATTTATGCCTCCTTCCAAATCTCTCACTAAGGTCCTCAGACTCGCAGTAGATGCTCTGTTTTTATAAAATGTACATTTCTTGTATGTTGAACACTATTATAAAATACAGTTATATTGATTATTAATCAGCACACTATTTTATCAAAAAGTTATGGACACTTAAATATACATACAGTACAGTTTAGGCACCCTATTTTTTTTTTAGTACAAACTTTGTTATAGATTTTTTATTTTATGACTTCTACATTATCAAGTCAGTACAAAAAACATTTTAGATTCCCAAACATTACTTTTCAAGCACAAAATTAAATGTTACAGAAAAATGTTTGTATGTCATTAAAGAAAGCAGCATATTACGTAAGAGACAATTTTCAGACAAAAAACACAATGAAGGCTGCTGGGTTTTGCTGCAAAAATAAGAAGCAAGTGCGACAATCAAAGTCTCCAGAAGAACTGTGTCTGGTTCTGCAAGATGCTCAATAAAACTTACTAGCTCATTTCCTTATAAAACTGCACAAATTGCTCCGGAGACTACTATTTTTATTTATTTTATTTTTTTTGTCACACCAAATATTGACTTTGTTTCATTTACTACCGTTTACTGCTCTTTACGGTATTTTTTTTATGTAGAAACATTCCATTTCATTATTTTGAAGGCATCTTTGCTCTACAGCATTTCTTTGCATGTGCCTAAAACTTTACACAGTACTGTATGATAACAATAAAATGACAGCTCATTTTTCAGTTTTCATAACATGCTGTTCAATTTTATAAACACATTCATTCAGGCATTACGAACATCACCTTGCAAAGTATGGTATGTACAGGAAAAATAAGGACAAGAATGGATTTATTCTTAGGAAAATTTACACAAGAAACATAGTATTCATGAAAATCCAGATTGGAAAAACATTCATATCCTTCAAAAGCTCCTGAGCTTGCGTAAACTTACATAGAAGGAGAGTAACGTGAACCAGGATGGCATTTACCAACATATGCAAGCAAGTATGAAGAAAATCAGTGTTACTGAAACTTCTGTAAATATCTACATTTTGTAATATTCTGGCAGGAATTTTTAGTTATGTATTTTAGTATTTAGTTTTAGCCTACCAAAACATTTACACACAACTTTACTAAAAGATGGCTGAATAAGACCATTTGAAATTAACTGTAATGAATGTTGCAGTATATCATATGGTCCGAATAAAATGTATACCAAAATTAAAACATAATCAGACATATTTGTCCAGCTGTATCAGAGTAAGAGTAAGATTTACATTTCTGAATGCTGAGGACAGCAGGCCTCTAAACTTTCACTTCCAGCCACAGTACTGGTCTGGTTGAATGTTTTCTTCAAAGGGAATTTTCAAAAGAATATCAAAAAACCTGGCAACAACGTTTAAGGTTTTCTGCCAATGATATTCTATACATGTTCAAATATTTACTTTGATCTATAATCCTTCATGAGATGATGAAAATTCACCCAGATGTAGCTCATTTTAGCAAAGACATCATAAACTAAGTGAAGTTTCACCAATAAAAATACATCTTGCATTAGGGACATCTTGTACCATGTACAGCTTTCCACGGTTCCACACAAAGATGTTATAATGGTGAACTTGAAGTAACGGTAAATGTTAACTGTTGTTTTCCATTAATTGTGAAACACTCAGAGAACTGCGAGAACTCTTAATCACTTGAAAATAGTACATTCAGGAGATTGTAATGGAACACAGAAAAGGTTATGAACTGCATGAAGCAGACCAAGTGGGCTGAAAGGCTAAAGAACAGATGACCTCCCTAACACAGTTATTACTGTATATTTAGTCTGTGTGGACATTTTTCTTATCCTGTCACATTCTGTCATGCTAATTTTCCCTCCCAGTTCTGACCTGAACACACACCAATAGCAAAAACTGCACGGACCTGTCCACCTCAACCTCTCCAAAGGAGGAGCAGACAAATATTTTTTAAAGCTCTTCTGACCTGGATGAAATGGCCTGAATAAGAAGAAATGGGCAAAGGTGTCCATCTTTTCCTAAAAAGTGTCCATAAATAAAATAGCAGCAGTAGCACCATATGCCCTGCAGATGGGAAGTCTGTCTTTGTATTCCATTATTAGAAAAGCAGATATTGCCCTTATATACAGTGCTGTGGAAAAGTATTTGCCCCATCCTGATTTCTTTTGTTTTTGTGTACATCTCATACTAAATTGTTTCAGAAATTAAACCAAAATCTAAGATAAAATAAAGGGAACCTGAGTAAACACAAAATACAGTTTTTAAATGATAATGTTATTTATTGAAGCAAAAAAGTTATCCAATACCAACTGGGCCTGTGTGAAAATGTATTTGCCCCTGTAGTTACTAATTCCCCAAATCTACAAAACTGCATTCATCTCTTTTCCTTTCGGCTGTTCCCTTCAGGGGTCGGCACAGCGAATCATCTGCCTCCATCTAGCCCTATCCCCTGCATCCTCTTCTCTCAGACCGACTACCTTCATGTCCTCCTTCACTACATCCATAAACCTCCTCTTTGTCTTTTCCTCAGTGCAACTGTCTCCAAACCATACAACATCGCTGGTCTCACTACTGTCCTGTACACCTTTCCTTTCATTCTTGCTGGTACTCTTTTATCACACAACAGACCTGACACTTTTCTCCACCCGTTCCAACCTGCCTGCACACGCTTCTTAACCTCTTTTCCACACTCCCCATTGCTCTGGACTGTTGACCCTAAGTACTTAAAATCTTGCACCTTCTTTATCTCTTCTCCCTGTAACCTCACTGTTCCACTTGGATCCCTCTCATTCACACACATGTATTCTGTCTTGCTGCGACTAACCTTCATTCTTCTCTCCAGAGCAAACCTCCACCTCTCTAGACTTTCCTCCACCTGCTCCCTGCTCTCACTACAGATCACAATGTCATCCACAAACATCATAGTCCATGGAGATTTCTGTCTGACCTCATCTGTCAGCCTGTCCATCACCACCGCAAACAAGAAGGGGCTCAGAGCCAATCCTTGATGCAGTCCCACCTTCACCGTGAACTCCTCTGTCACACCAACCGCACACCTTACCACTGTCCTACTGCTCTCATACATATCCTGCACCACTCTAACATACTTCTCTGCCACTTCAGACCTCCTCATACAATACCACAGCTCCTCTCTTGGCACCCTGTCATACGCTTTCTCTAAATCTACAAAGACACAATGCAGCTCTTTCTGACCCTCTCTGTACTTCTCCATCAACATTCTCAATGCAAATATTCCATCTGTATTGCTCTTTCTTGGCATGAAACCATACTGCTGCTCACAAATGCTCACTTCTCCCCTTAGCCTTGCTTCCACTACTCTTTCCCACAACTTCACTGTATGGCTCATCAGCTTAATACCTCTGTAGTTTCCACAACTCCACACATGTCCCTTGTTCTTAAAAATCGGCACCAAAACACTTCTCCTCCATTCCTCAGGCATCCTCTCACTCTCTAAGACCTCGTTGAACAACCTCTCCTAGACACTTGCATACCTCCACTGGTATGTCATCAGGACCAACTGCCTTTCCTCTCCTCATCCTCTTCAAAGCTCTCCTAACTTCACCCTTGCTAATCCTTTCTACTTCCTGCTCGACAATATTTGCCTCTACTACTCTTCTCTCCCTGTCATTTTCCTCATTCATCAGTTCCTCAAAGTACTCCTTCCATCTTTCCCTCACCCTCCTGTCACCTGTCAACCCATTTCCATCTCTATCTTTAATCACTCTAACCTGCTGCACATCCTTACCATCTCTATCCCTCTGCCTCACCAACCGATACAAATCCCTCTCACCTTCCTTACTATCTAACCTTGCATACATGTCCTCATAAGCTTTCTGTTTGGCCTTTGCCACCTTTATCTTAACCTCACGCTGCATCTCCCTATATTCCTGTCTACTTTCCTCCATCCTCTCACTGTCCCACTTCTTCCTAGCTAACCTCTTCCTCTGGATACTCTCCTGAACTTCTTCATTCCACCACCAAGTCTCCTTGTCTTCTTTCCTCCTTTCACTCCTACTCCATTTCTCTTCCTGTCCACACCATGATAAAACAGTTTAAACCCTGCTCCAATGCTTCTAGCCTTGCTCCCTTTCCACCTGGTCTCCTGGACACACAGAATGTCGACTTCCCTCCTCTGCATCATATCTACCAGCTCTCTGCCTTTACCTGTCATCGTACCAACATTCAAAGTCCCTACTTTCAGTCCTAAACTCCTGCCTTTCCTCTTCTCTCTCTGCCTACGGACACGCCTTCCTCCTCTCCTTCTTCGACCAACAGTAGCCCAATTTCCACCAGTGCCCTGTAGGTCAACGGCACCGATGGCGGTCGTTGTTAACCCGGACCCCGACCGATCCAGTATGAAAGTCATGTTAGTGATTCGCATATTGAATTTGGCAAAAGTTTTACGTCGGATGCCCTTCCTGACAACCCTCTCTATTTATCCGGGCTTGGGACCGGCACAAAAAGTACACTGGCTTGTGACCTCCTGTGGCTAACCCTGTTCAATCAAATCAACATGTAAATAGAACTTTTGCAACAGCATATAGTTGGTTAAAAGGTCTTACCCAGTAACACACTATGCCAAAGATGGAAGAAATTCCAGAAATGATGAGGAAAAAGGTGACTGAAATCAGTCTGGGATGGGGTACAAAGCTATTTCAAAGACTCTGGGACTCCAAAGAACCACAGTGAGAGCCATTATCTCCAAATGGAAAAAAAACACGGCACAGTAATGAACCTTCCCAGAAGTGGCCTATCTTCCATAATTCCTCCAAGAGCACAGCAACTACTCATCCAGCAAGTCACTAAAGAGCCAAGTACAACATCAAAAGAACTACAGGCCTCTCTTGCATCAATAAAAGTCACTGTTCATGACTCCACTATCAGTAAGACACTGGGCAAAAAAAGGCATCCATGGAAGAGTGGTGAGGTGAAAAACACTGCTAACCCAGAAGAACATTAAGGCTCATCTGAATTTTGCCAAAACACACCTTGATGATTCTCAGACCTTTTGGGAGAATGCTCTGTGGACTGATGAGTCAAAAGTGGAACTGTTTGGAAGACAGGGGTCCCGTTACATCTGGTATATACCAAACACAGAATTTCACAAAAAGAGCATCATACCTACAGTGGTGGAAGTGTGATGGTGTGGAGATGCTTTGCTGCTTCAGGGCCTGGGCAACTTGCAATAATTGAGATAAACATGAATTCTGCTCTCTACCAGAAAATCCTAAAGGAGAATCTTCAGTCCTTAAGCTGAAACTTAAGATCAACTGGATTATGCAGCAAGACAATGATCCAAAGCATAGGAGTAAGTCCTAGTCCTAGAAGTAAGTGAAAGACTGATCTTCAGTTATTGGAAGCGTTTGGTTGCAGTTATTGCTGCTAAAGGTGGCACAACCAGATTTTAAGTTTAAGGGGGCAATTAGTTTTTCTCACGAGTGATAGGGGAAAAACTAATTGTTTCAATCAAAAATAAAAATAAAAACTGTATTGTGTGTTTACTCCGGTTGCCTTTGTTTTATGTTGCATTTTGTTTGAAGATCTAAAACTATTTAGTATGAGATATACACAAAAACAGAAAAATACAAATACTTTTTCACAGCACTGCCAACTTTTCCTATAAGCCAGATATAGAAAGGAATATATGCTGTTGGACACCATGCACAAACTCGCCACTAACTGCTTCAAACAAAACAATGTTTAAAGACGGGATGCTCAGTAAGTCAGTGTTGAAACGTTTGTTTTCCAGTCAGAAACCAGTGCATGAAAATGTATATACATGCAATTACAAATTACCAACATGCAATATTCTGAAGTTTGTGGCCAGATAAGCATACAAAAAGCACAATAATAATTTTAATTATGGGCTGTGGGTGGAGCATCTGAGACCGATACCAGTCTCAGACGCTCATTGGTCTAAGATCGCCATTGTTGTAGCAGTTGTAAAAAAAAACTTCTTTTTTTTTCCATTGCCGAGTTCTATCTCTGCAAACTTCCATTACTATATTTTCATTGTGCCTCAGTCCACTGAGACATAAAAAAATCCAACTTGAACAAATTTCACATCAACATTTATAATTAATGTCATTAAAATGCAAAATTGTATTGACAAGTTAGTCTATTTTATTTTGGTTTACTACATTACCCACAATGCCATTAGACTACTGAAATTATGAAGCCCTCTACTTGAAGAGACTGCTGCAGCAGCACTTTAATCCTTTAGTCTGTCCGGCTCTCTCACCGGCTCATCTGTAAATTCTACTCAAACAGATAAGGTTTTAAAGCTTAATGCTAATATCATCATCACTTCTATGTTAGAGTTCTCATCAATATGACATTGCTTAGAAATACTGGGTGTCCCAAAAGTTCCAAAAGTCCCAAAAGGAGACTAGTATTTTTATTTTTATGTCACACCAAATATTGACTTTGTTTCATTTACTACTGTTTACTGCTCTTTACACTATTTTTTTTTATGTAGAAACATTTAATTTCATTATTTTGAAGGCATCTTTGCTCTACAGCATTTCTTTGCATGTGCCTAAGACTTTTATAGTTATAGTTTTCCAGATAGCCTATAAGAACGTATTGAAATCATTCTCATGGCTAGATTGAGAAGTTGTTGCAAGATTGCAACATACTTTAACAGGAAACATTCAACTTAACAAATTCAAAAAGTATGGAAGTATTGAGGACCAACCAAGAAGTGCAGGTCAATGAACATCCACTGACGAAGGCACAACCAACATGGTGCTGGCAAACATAGTCCCATATGTATGGAGACTTTTGGGACATGCTGTTTTGAGTGAGAAAAGAAGTTCTAGCTCTTTTGTTGTTAGGAGCTACTAGCGAAGCCTGACTTATGCTTGAAATCGCTAAAAGCTTTTCTCCTATTAGACACCATCGTAACTGTGCTAGCATTGTCCACCTGTGACGTCAGAGAGGCACTAACTTCTCACAGGAATAAAACAGCACCAACCAAACAAAATCAGCCCTATTTAGTATGTAGTGTAGGGTGGACTTTTCCTTTAACACACCTTTTTCATCAGGAACTAAAACTACAAATACAGGTGCATCTCAATAAATTAGAATGTCGTGGAAAAGTTAATTTATTTCAGTAATTCAACTCAAATTGTGAAACTCGTGTATTAAATAAATTCAATGCACACAGACTGAAGTAGTTTAAGTCTTTGGTTCTTTTAATTGTGATGATTTTGGCTCACATTTAACAAAAACCCACCAATTCACTATCTCAACAAATTAGAATATTTCATAAGACCAATAAAAAAAAACATTTTTAGTGAATTGTTGGCCTTCTGGAAAGTATGTTCATTTACTGTACATGTACTCAATACTTGGTAGGGGTTCCTTTTGCTTTAATTACTGCCTCAATTCAGTGTGGCATGGAGGTGATCAGTTTATGGTACTGCTGAGGTGGTATGGAAGCTCAGGTTTCTTTGACAGTGGCCTTCAGCTCATCTGCATTTTTTGGTCTCTTGTTTCTCATTTTCCTCTTGACAATACCCCATAGATTCTCTATTGGGTTCAGGTGTGGTGAGTTTGCTGGCCAGTCAAGCACACCAACATCATGGTCATTTAACCAACTTTTGGTGCTTTTGGCAGTGTGGGCAGGTGCCAAATCCTGCTGGAAAATGAAATCAGCATCTTCAAAATGCTGGTCAGCTGAAGGAAGCATGAAGTGCTCCAAAATTTCTTGGTAAACAGGTGCAGTGACTTTGGTTTTCAAAAAACACAATGGACCAACACCAGCAGATGACATTGCACCCCAAATCATCACAGATTGTGGAAACTTAACACTGGACTTCAAGCAACTTGGGCTATGAGCTTCTCCACCCTTCCTCCAGACTCTAGGACCTTGGTTTCCAAATGAAATACAAAACTTGCTCCCATCTGAAAAGAGGATATTGGACCACTGGTCAACAGTCAAGTTCTTCTTCTCGTTAGCCCAGGTAAGACGCCTCTGATGTTGTCTGTGGTTCAGGAGTGGCTTAACAAGAGGAATACGACAACCGTAGCCAAATTCCTTGGCACGTCTGTGTGTGGTGGCTCTTGATGCCTTGACCCCAGCCTCAGTCCATTCCTTGTGAAGTTCACTCAAATTCTTGAATCGATTTTGCTTGACAATCCTCATAAGGCTGCGGTTCTCTCGGTTGGTTGTGCATCTTTTTCTTCACAAGATTTTTCCTTCCACTCAACTTTCTGTTAACATGCTTGGATACAGCACTCTGTGAACAGCCAGCTTCTTTGGCAATGAATGTTTGTGGCTTACCTAGTGAACCAAACTGAGAGACCATTTTGAAGGCTCAGGAAACCTTTGCAGGTGTTTTGAGTTGATTAGCTGATTGGCATGTCACCATATTCTAATTTGTTGAGATAGTGAATTGGTGGGTTTTTGTTAAATGTAAACCAAAATCATCACAATTAAAAGAACCAAAGACTTAAACTACTTCAGTCTGTGTGCACTGAATTTATTTAATACACAAGTTTCACAATTTGAGTTGAATTACTGAAATAAATGAACTTTTTCACGACATTCTAATTTACTGAGATGCACCTGTATTTTTCCCTTAAACCCATTATGCAAAATAGAGGAGTAATATAAAGATAGGCCAGTAGTAGGTCAGTGGTTATTTCTAGACTTCAACTCATCTCTACTGTAGAGAAGGTGTAGGAATAGTGTGATTCAGTTATTTGGCCCAATGCACAGTGACAGCTTCTTCATACAAGCCTGTTTCTTTTGCAGTTCCCCTGCATCCCCATGACTAATTCATTTACTTCCCTAAAAATGGCCCGAAGAGGCCAGCTGCATTAATGACCTTCAAAAGACCTTCCCTTGTAGAGAGACAGATGGAAAAACAAGACTATTTAAGACACCACTCTGAGAAGAAAACTCCATTTCTTTCTCCTTAAAGTAAAAACAAGAAATCTCATTTTAAACGATGTACTTCAGGTCAAATGGCATCTACTGCTAAATTTTACTCGTCATGCACAGGCACTTCCAGTCTAAAAAAAACACCTGATGTTCATTCTGTACTTTCTTATGATATGGTCAAAAACAGCAAATTAGGATTACACTGCTACACAATGAGATAGGTAAATCAATATATTAAACCAGTCTGGTGAACCCTGATTACATAGAGCACAGGCGTTACACTCTAGCATTGCAGGCCAAACACAACCCGCTGCCTTGTTTCATTCAGCCTGTGCAAAGTTGCAAAGAACAATATTGAAATGTCTCATTTATATTCAACATTATCACACTAAACCAACAAGGTCTAGAATTCACACCAGACCCGTAACATAGAGACTGCATCGGCTCACGTCTCAGGGATTGAGACGCTGCTTAAAATGAATGGTGGGTCAGACCTGTGTCTAAAAACCATTCAGAAATGCATTGAATGTGATTTAGCGACTGACTCAAAAATCCCAAAATGCATCACCCACTGTAGAGACCTACAAATACGTTTAAAAAAAAAGAAGAAAAGTAATAAGAAACGGGAGAGATAGTTACAACCTCTTCTACAATCTACATAAAGTTACATATTTGAGATATCTATAAAATGTTAGAAAACTTTAATCAATATAACAAATGTTATCATCTACAGTCATAATACATACAGCTGAATACTTTCCATTAGCCGTTCTTTTTCCTAGAAAATGTCCTATTCTGCTTTTAGAGCCTATGTTATTGGTGTTCGTTAGAACAGATAATAAGTAAAAAAAAAATAAAATAAAAAAAAATGAATAGCTTTAGTTTATGTCTCTACAATGGCTCACAAAAATGCTGAAGTGGCCGGGGCAGAATTTGAGTTCGACACCCCTGACATAGAGACTGGCCTGCATTAACTGAAACATAATTACCATATTAATTATTTTAGAAATGTAACTTTTTTGTGTCTCATACCTATGGAAGCCAGTTTCCGCCACAGACTTTTTTCTTGCAATTTTGAGTTAACATCTCACAATTCTGACCTTTTTTTTTCACAGAATTGCATGTTTCAGTCTTAAAATTCTGACAATCAATTGTGTTTATATCTCGCAATTCTGACTTAATTTCTTAATTCTGGGTTAACATCTAGCAATTCTGACATTTTTTCCTCACAACTACGAGTACATATGGCACAATTTTGACTTTATTTCTCGTAATTACTAGTTTACACCTCACAATTCTGACCTTTTTTCTCGCAATTTAGACGTCCACTTGACATTCAGTGAGCTACAAAAAAAATGCACAGACAAAGCAATCATTCTCTACAAATAGGCTATACAAGACCAACACATTAGCTAGTCAAGACAAGGAAAACCAAACACCAGTGCACGTTCGTTACCTGAAATTCGTTAACGTCTAAATTGCAAGAAAAAAAAAAGTCAGAATCGTGAGATGTAAACTCTTAATTGCGAGTAATAAAGTCAAAACTGTGTGACATGAACTCACAACTGTGAGAAAAAATTTCTGATTTTTTTTCTGTGGTGGAAACAGGGTTCCATACATACCAGTGCAACAATATCCCAAAACTCATAGAAATCTTACCTGGAACCTGTAAGATGGCCAGAGTACTCACCAATCCAATTATATACTTCATATTTCTTTCCTCCATGATATGCGCACTGCCAAGGCCATTATTGCAATAATGACAAAACAGTACACTGTGAGCACAAATCCTACTACTGTCAACAAGATATTTATAAGAATTCACACCATCCATTCGGGATGAGTGCACCACCAAAGAACAAATATTTTGTATTTGTCATGGCTATATACCAGAAAGAGTTTCTCATTTGTTTTCTGTTTGTCAGCCTTATTTCACACCAATGTATATCAAATTGTTACAGTTCCCACACACACTTAAGCTACATTTTTTACTGAACTTGCTCTAGAAAGAATGACTAACTGGGAACTGGACAGGGGTTCAATATGGAAAGATTTTGAGCCTGAACAATTGAGGGGAAATACCTATTTGTTATGTGCCCATTATTTTCCATAGATGAAGCTCCAGGCCGTGGTGGCCTTATCCTGCCTCGTTTTTTCCCCTCTCTCTCTTTTTCGCCTGATACGTAGATGGCGTCAACCAGTCGATCATGAAGATGCTGCCAGAATGGGAGAACCCACGCATGTAAAGCCAGAATGGTGGCAAAGAAGAGACATCCCTTCAGCTTACACACACACACACACACACACGCTTTAGTTCTCTAGGGAAACCAATGTTTGCATTTTTTGTGCTCTGTTTAGCTGATTTCTGCTAATTGTTTTGTTGTACTGGTCTTGTTGCTGTCTGTTACGTTAGTACTGTCACTGTTAAAACCAAATGTTTTAAACAAACAAATTATTTCAAAGATACATTTCCTTATGAAAACTATTAATAATTCAGAATTTGTAACATTCCACCAATTAAACCAAAATCCAAGAAACTGTTCAACATTTTAAAGGCCACTCCACTGATCTCCAATGGATTATGAAAGTGTGCATCTGTAGAGGTACTAAAACAGAACGAGCCAGTAGACTCCCTGGACATATTCGTCTCCTGTCTCGTTAAGAGATGAACAAGAAAAATGACTTCCAATCAGCATGATTAACGCAGCATACTGGAAACTGTCAGTAGTTCCTGCTTGGAAGGAATCAGACGGGCCCCCCCAGGCAACAAGCAGAAAAATGAACAGAGACTTCAAAGGCTACTGTACACGCATAATATTCAAAGTCTACTGTATACACACTGAATTTCTCTGTTCCATTGAGTGTAGAGTACACGTGGCTAAGATGAATTAGAGGATTCAATCTCATTGAAAGATCTTCTGGAAGACCTTCTCCCTGAAAAAAATGGTCATGAATATCCACAACTCTGTATCCAAGATGACTACAATATACAGTACTGTGCAAAAGTTTTAGGCACATGCAAAGAAATGCTGTAGAGCAAAGATGCCTTCAAAGTAATGAAATTAAATGTTTCTACATTTTAAAAAAATACCATACAGAGCAGTAAACGGTAGTAAATGAAACAAAGTCAATATTTGGTGTGACAAAAAAATTAAAATATAAATAATAGTCTCCGGGACAATTTGTGCAGTTTTATAAGGAAATGAGCTGGTAAGTTTTATTGAGCATCTTGCAGAACCAGCCACAGTTCTTCTGGAGACTTTGACTTTCGCTCTTGCTTCTTATTTTTGCAGCAAAACCCAGCAGCCTTCATTGTGTTTTTTGTCTGAAAAGTGTCTCTTACATAATATGCTGCTTTCTTTAATCACATACAAACATTTTTCTGTAACATTTAATTTTGTGCTAGAAAACGAATGTTTGGGAATCTAAAATGTTTTTTGTACTGACTTGATAATGTAGAAGTCATAAAATAAAAAATCTATAACAAAGTTTGTACTTAAAAAAATATGGTGCCTAAGGGTGTTTTCACATATAGTTCGTTTTAAAAGAACCAAACCCAGTTCACCTAAAGTGAACCAGAAAGGGAACCAGCCGAAAGTGACCTCAGTCCTTCTGGTGTTCACAATATAGTGGACTCAAAAGAGAACCCGGTTCTTTTTTTTGGTCCTCTTCAGCGTTGAAGTGATCTCAGACCCTTTCTTGTTCACATCACAACTTCATTAGAACTCAGACCCCAGCTTTCTGGGCAGCAGTGGATTTTGGGTATTCAAGGCAAGCATCCAGGTACGCATGTCGAAACGAAATGCAAAGCGGACCGGGACCTCATTGCTTTAACATATCACGAAGAAATCGAACCACAAACGGCCCCACAAACAAACTTTTGGGTCCTTTTAGGGGGGTCTGAGATCACTTGGTTTGTTCACATATACACGCTGAACTGCTCCGAGAGCGTTTGGAGGTCTCGAATGAACTAGGTGTGAAAACCCCCTAAAACTTGTGCACAGTACTGTACATCCAATGACATACTGGAGAAATGATCAGTTAAAAAGGCACTGATTCAATAATGAGTATTGCTATTGGGTCGGGGTTTTTTTAATGCTTACAAATAAGGCTTTTGAATTTAAGGGATTTGAATCCTCATGTCTGTTGTCTCACTAAACATATGGTTAGTGAGATCATGCATCTTGATTTTTTTAACCTTGTTCAGTCTATTAATAATCCACCAAACAATCAAGGACACACACCTAATCATCTTATTTTTTGGTTGTTTTTTTAAATTCAGAATATGCAGTGGCATGCTGCCAGTTATCTTTAGCATGCCATTAAATCTCAACAGTATCAGTTATTTTTCAGCTGTCTATATTAAGAACTTCATATTAAGAACTTCCGTTGTGTCCGCATCACCTTAGCTTGAAATAATTACCCTTTTTATACTCTGCTTGCTCCACCATCCTTGACTCCTTTTATTACTCCTTTTGCTCCTTTTATAACCAGACGAACTAAGCTCATGTTACAGCCCTGGCTGGGAGCTCAGAGAAGAGCATCAGAAACCAGAGTGCAAATAGAAAAAAAAATAAGGATGCTGCAGTTATCTTACATGATTTTAATAAACTGCCAGTCTTTCAAAAAGTTCTTAAAATAGCCGGGGGAAAAAATCGTGTTTCAGGTTGAAATACACTGACCGACAGTGGCGCTCAACTTAATACTGTTCCTCACCCGAGCCAGTATAACACAAGAAAAGCTGACTGACATTCGAGGTCAGAATCACACATAACTGAGGCACACTTCTGTTTTTGGGAAGCTTTCACCCCATAAGCACAACTCTCATGCAACTTCTTAAAAGCGCTTACGGTTGTGGTCATAACATACGCCTTGCAGAATCTGCAAAATGTTCATCTTTTTAAGAAAATAAGAGGGATGATAAAAATTGCATTTTTTTTTTTTTTTTTGATTTAGTACTGCCCTGAATAAGCTATTTCACATAACAGATCCAATTGAAAGTTGACCACAGTGCTGTACGATGTAAACAAATAAAATAAAAGAATTACAGAAATTAATAACCACGAATTTAAAACATCAAGACACACCATTCAAGAAGAACTCAGACGAGTAACTACAGCAACAATACCTCAACACTTATATCTTATGAAAAGCTAATGTTAAAAAAAAAAAAAATTAAAATGTTTCTTAAATTCATTCAAAGCTGATGATTGTCTCAAATACTCTGGTAAACTATTCCATAGCCTTGGAGCAGCTACCGTAAATGTGCGGTCACCTCTAGACTTTAATTTCGATCGAGGAACAGATGTTTACATTATAGTCCAAAATACACAATAATAACTGAATTTACACAAATGAACCAGTTCAAAAGTTCACATACGCTTGATTCTTAATACTGTGTGTTGTTACCTGGATGATCAACGACTGTTTTTATGTTTTGTGATAGTTGTTCATGAGCCCCTTGTTTGTCCTGAGCAGTTCTTCTGCCCACTGTTCTTCAGAAAAATCCTCCAGGTCCTGCACATTCTTTACTTTTCCAGCATCTTCCGCATATTTGACCCCTTTCCAACAGCGGCTAGATGATGTTGAGATCCATCTTTTCTCACTGAGGACAACTGAGGGACTCGTACACAACTACAAAAGGTGCAAACATTCACTGATGCTCAAGAAGGCAACACGATACATTAAGAGCCAGTGGGATGTAAACTTTGGAACAGGATGATTGGTGTAAATTGTTATTGTTTTGTTTAAAGATTTTTTTTTTTCCATTTAGTACTGCCCTTCAGAATATAGATATTTACATGTTTCCCAGAAGACAAAATAATCATTTACACCCTCCCTCAGTTGAGTCCCTCAGTGTGCAAAGATGGATCTCCACATCATATAGCCACTGTGAAATAGCTTATTATGTTTAACTCTACTCCAAATACAGCCCTATATCTGTATCCCTTCTTCCTATTCTCTACTGGTCTCTGTGCATTACTGTATGAAGGCATTATTTTGTGCATTAGACAGATGGATAAATGCACAGACAACCTGAAAACATAACCTCCACCATCTAGAGGCAGACGCATAAAAATAGTATTTAGGCAAATCATGTATTTTCTGTCTGAATATGTATTTTATGGTGTTATAAATATTACAATACACTTTACAAGAGTAGGCATGCTGTTAGACGTTGAAATCAGTGTACAAAGAAGAAGAAGAAGAAGAAGAAGAAGAAGAAGAAGTTTTATTTATATAGCGCCTTTCCAAAGCTCAAGGTCGCTTTACACAGTATATATCAAATACATAAAATACATACAACACAAGGAAGAAAAGAGAAATTGTTGAAAGTACATTTCAAACAGATACGTTTTAAGCTGGGTCTTGAAACTAGGCAGAGAAGTGATGTTACGGAGAGTAAGAGCTAGTGAGTTCCACCGTTTCGGAGCAGCAACACACAATGACCTTCCACCTGCAGCGGACAGCCGAAATCTAGGTATGGACAAGAGGCCAAGTTCTGATGATCTAAGGGAACGGGTAGGACAGTATGGGTGAAGTAAGTAAGACAAGTAAAGAGGGGCAAGACCATTTAGTGCCTTGAATGTTAGAAGTAGTATCTAAATTGAATACGTGATACCACAGGTAGCCAGTGGAGATCAGACGGTGGAGGTGAGAACCCTTGCAGCTGAGTTTTGAACATACTGTAATCTTGAAATGTGTTTTTTGGGCAAGCCAATAAATAGGGCATTACAATAATCCAGACGTGAAGTGATTAGGGCATGAACTAAGATTTCAGCATCAGTCAGAGTGAGAGAGGATCGAAGACGCGCAATATTATGAAGGTGGTAAAAAGGAGTTTTTAACTATAGCGTTAATATGGGAATCAAAAGAGAGAGTTGTGTCACATACAACACCAAGATTACAGGCAGAGGATTGAAGGTTTGAAAGAGGAATATGTAGCTTTTTTTTTAGGCTGCTTTAGGAATGTATCTGCCAATCCTTTCAAACAGGGAAAAACAATTAAGAATAGCAGTGGTGTGTAATTTGTGGGAGTGTCATTTTATTTAGCCCAAAAAAAAAAAAAATGGATAAGAGACAAGGAAGGTGAATGGCATGAATTAGATTTCACCTGCTACTCTCACAACCGCAAGCAAATGAGCACATCAGGTCCCACTGTCAGCCAAGAACAGCTAGTGTGGGCACAGGCTCACTGAAACTGGACAGTTGAAGATTGTAAAAACATCGGCTGGTATTTCTGTAATCTTCAACTGTCCGGTTTTGGTGAGTCTGTGCAACAGCCATGTCGAGATCAAAGTCACTGAGAGCAAATTTTTCCCCAGTCTGATGCCACATGATTGGCTGATTGGATAATTGCATGAATGAGCAGGTCTAGAGGTGTTCCTAATAAAGTGACCAGTGAGTGTATATTAGGAGTATTAGAAAATGATTCCTAGAAGATGAAACCAAACACAGTAACAAACACATTCAATTACACCTCTTATGCTAAAATATATGTGATACTAATATTTTTAGTTTAAATGTTGCTCAATACACACACTGTCCTCCAGTTTGCATTCCAAAAGACAATTCGGGATTCACTATTTTTCCTTTGCCTATTTTGACACGTAACTCGTGTCTTTGCTTAGTTGGGTATTTTTTTTTTTTTTTGGATAGTGACAGTATGTGGTTGTTTTGGTTCTGTACTCCACTACACTGAAGCAGACCCTCCAGCCTAGGTCACTGTACACTCAGCCCTGTTTTTTTTTTTTTTTTTTTAATGGGGGGATAAAACATCAGGTAATGGACAAGCCAGCTAAAAAGACAAAACAACTCCATCTCATCATGCGAGGTTCACCTTACCTCAGGACAACAGCCTGAAAGCCACTGCTAAAGCAAATACAGTTCCTGCAATTCACAAACTGAAAGCAAAAGGCTGTTAAAATACACAGGATATAAAATGGCTGCACTACAGACCTGGCAGGGCATCATCACAAAGATAACTAGTGTCAGATGATGTCTGTTTCACACACATCTGTTACTTTTGCTGCCTGGAAATTACAGACTGTGAATAAAAGAGCTGCAACTTCTAAGTGGTTCAGCCAGTATATATGTAAATGGCCTAAAATTAAAGTTGAAATATTGCAATTTATTCTCATCATCATCATTTCTTAATTTCAAACACAATGTGCTAGAGTACAGAAACACAATAAAAACTGCTACTGTACTACAGACTGTGCTGTATATTAGATGCTGATGAATCATGTTTAAATCCAAGGTGTGCCCTAATTAGAAATGCAGTATATGAGGTAACATAACTTGACAAACAGTTAGCCATGATTAACTGGAATGATCCCTCGTGTACTTTGCATTGAGTAATGATTGTGCACAAGAGCCAGGCCACCCAACTCGCACTCTTTAAAGATTTTGTAATGCAGATTGTCCATTAGCAACAGTACTTTTAATCAATGCTCCTTTCAAAAAAACTGAAGTATGCTATTGTCTCCGAGAGTGTAAGTGACAAAGCCAATTTATCTCGCATCCGTAAGTCAGGATCACATTAGCGATAAGATCAATAAGAACACAACAGATTGATCCTCATTACAAACAATATTGAGAACAAACATGACATAAAACTTGCTTAGTAATCACATCTCTCTGTGTGTGTGTGCGTGTGTGTGTGTGTGTGTGTGTGTGTGTGTGCGTGCGTGTGTGCGTGTGCGTATGTGTGTGTGTGCGTGTGTGTGTGTGCGTATGTGTGTGTGTGTGTGCGTGTGTGTGCGTATGTGTGTGTGTGTGTGCGTGTATGCACGCATGTGTATTGTGTTTGAATAAACATGTATTATTCAGAATGAACAGATAATGTGTTCTAAACATACAGTGGGTACAGAAAAGAATCACCCCCTTTAAAATAATCACATTTTGTACACAGGTTTTGTTTTATCCAGCTGTATTTACTCAGTGCAACTTATAACATCCAAGTGAAAGATATAACAAATTAAAGCGAGGGGATGATCCTTTTTCCAACTCAGTGATTATGGTTTTTTATTTTTTTCTGACATGTTGGTGTTTGTTGATTGTTTGCTTCAGTTGCACTACAAAATGCTCCAGGAAAGCTCTTTTCATGCTGAGCTAATCAAAATGACCACAGCTGATCACAGTTGAAAGTCAAATGGCTTTGTGTGCCACAAACTCGTTTAACTGAGTTTGATGATACTTTTCTTTAATGCCTACAAAGTCAAAGAAGATTAAGTAAAAAAAAAATAAAAATTATGTCAAATCAGCAGCATCCATTCGGTACCGTTTAATTTGTAATTATTAAAAAACATAAATAATACATCACTATACCAACGATATCTCAGAAAAGTGTATCATGTAATCATTTATCACGATATCAATATATTTATATATTGTCCAGCCCCATAGTTTTTTGGCACTATCATCAGTGGTTTGATCCAGTAGCCTGAGCTAAACACTGCCTTATAATAAAAAAACATATTTCTTCAATGTTTCTATTAAAAAAATAATAATAATTAAAAAAAAACATTTTACAAAAAAAAAAGAAAAATCTGCTTTCATTAATAGAGCTGTCACTCCCCAAAGCCCATGCAGAACACACGCTGTGTGCAGGGCAGCATATCTCCACTGGGGTCTCCAAAAACTAATCATTTAATTAAGTTTAAAAAGATTAACTTGTACATTTACTGTGTGTCCTTTTCATTGTCCTTAATATAGACCCGTGGTTGTAAAATTACATCATCACTTTTAGCTCTCCCAAAAACACACCTGTAAATGTTTTTATTTATTTATTTATTTTATTTTTTTTTGAAAGACCACATTTACATAGCCAATGGATCATATTGTTTAGTTTACTATTGGATAGTAAATGTGTATATAGTAGGTCTTGCCATAAGGCCATGAACTCATACAACCTGCGACCTTTCCTGGAAGCGCATCTCTTTGTTTCATTGAACTGGATATTTCAACAGTGAAGTAAGTAAAACCCCTGAAATATTATTTTTTTGATTGTTAGAATGTCTAGTTCATGTAAATACTTGGTTATTGTGGAATGCATGCATCAAATTAGATTTTTAGCTTGTTATGTCTTTGTTGTAATTTTACAACGTTGGGAGAGAATGGTAGTCAAAATAGCATGTGCAGCTTGCGCATTACATGGAGACATTGCACTTCTCAAATGTTCACATATAGGAGAAATACTTACAGAAACATAATGTATTTGATGACTCACAATTTCTAAATGTGTTATTTGTTATAATTTTCAGTTTAGACCATATCTGAATCATTCTAAATGAATAAATCATTTCTGGTTGCAGTATTGTAAGTTCTTTCAGTACCAGTATTTGAAATTGTTGTTTTTTTATCTGGGCTTTGTTTGTTCATCCAAATATCTGCTTGTTGCAAGACAGACACTGTTTGTGGAATGCTTCGGAGGATGGTTATTCAAGGACAGGTGTGAATGTTCAGAAATATAGGGGGTTGCATGGTGCATTGTTCAGGGACAGGTGTTAATGTTCTGGAATGTGGAGGAGGTCTGGGGGTTTGTATATTTCTTTTAGAATTGTGTGACTGCAGTGGAATGTATCACATAAATAGGATTCATTTACATTTCAAATATTTATACTTTAACATACTCTAACTCTTACAACTATTATTTCCATTTCAGAATGACGCCAGCAAGAGGTGATTCCCAGTGTGTATGATGTCATTGATGCTGTCCAAAATGGAGAGAGTGATGTTGAAATGGAATCGGACACCAGTGATTCGAGTGATGAGGAGGGGGTTGAAAATGTCAGAGGAAAGGAACTGCTTTTGGGACTACCATTGCAACAGGACACTGTTTCTTTGACAAAGTTTTCATTCTGTTTTGTATTTAATATTTGATCTTTTTATTTTTAATAAATTCTAATTCATAAAAATATTACTGTCGGGTGATTATTATTATTCATAATCTAGCCACAGGAGGTCACAAGCCAGTGTACTTTTTGTGCCGGTCCCAAGCCCGGATAAATAGAGAGGGTTGTGTCAGGAAGGGCATCCGACGTAAAACTTTTGCCAAATTCAATATGCGAATCACTAACATGACTTCCATACCGGATCGGTCGGGGCCCAGGTTAACAACGACCACCATCGGTGCCGTTGACCTACAGAGCACTGGTGGAAATTGGGCTACTGTTGGTCGAAGAAAGACAGGAGGAAGATGTGTTAGAGGAGGAAGGCGTGTCCGTAGGCAGAGAGAGAAGAGGAAAGGCAGGAGTTTAGGACTGAAAGTAGGGACTTTGAATGTTGGTACGATGACAGGTAAAGGCAGAGAGCTGGTAGATATGATGCAGAGGAGGAAAGTCGACATTCTGTGTGTCCAGGAGACCAGGTGGAAAGGGAGCAAGGCTAGAAGCTAGAAGGATAGTGGGGATGAGGAAGTGATGGGCAGGTTTGGTCTTCAGGTAAGGAACCCAGAAGGACAGAGGTTGGTAGACTTTGCTAAAAGTATGGAGATGGCTGTGGTGAACACGTACTTTCAGAAGAGGCAGGAACACAGGGTGACATATAAGAGTGGTGGCAGGAGCACACAGGTGGACTATATCTTATGTAGACACTGTAATCTGGTGGAGATTAGCGATTGCAAAGTAGTGGTAGGAGAGAGTGTAGCTAGACAGCATAGGATGGTGGTGTGTAAGATGACTCTGGTGGTGAGGAAAATGAAGAGAGCAAAGGCAGAGCAGAAGATAAAGTGGTGGAAGTTGGAAAAGAAAGAGTGCTGTGTGGTTTTCAGGGAGGAGTCGAGACAGACTTTAGGTGGTCAGGAGGTGCTTCCAGATGACTGGACTACTACAGCCAAAGTGATCAGGGAGACAGGTAGGAAGGTGCTAGATGTGTCATCTGGAAGGAGGAAAGAAGACAAGGAGACTTGGTGGTGGAATGAGGAAGTTCAGGAGAACATCCAGAGGAAGAGGTTAGCTAGGAAGAAGTGGGACAGTGAGAGGACGGAGGAAAGTAGACAGGAATATAGGGAGATGCAGCGTGAGGTTAAGATAGAGGTGGCAAAGGCCAAACAGAAAGCTTATGAGGACATGTATGCAAGGTTAGATAGTAAGGAAGGTGAGAGGGATTTGTATCGGTTGGCGAGGCAGAGGGATAGAGATGGAAAGGATGTGCAGCAGGTTAGAGTGATTAAAGATAGAGATGGAAATGTGTTGACAGGTGACACGAGGGTGAGGGAAAGATGGAAGGAGTACTTTGAGAAACTGATGAATGAGGAAAATGACAGGGAGAGAAGAGTAGTAGAGGCAAATATTGTTGAGCAGGAAGTAGAAAGGATTAGCAAGGGTGAAGTTAGGAGAGCTTTGAAGAGGATGAAGAGAGGAAAGGCAGTTGGTCCTGATGACATACCAGTGGAGGTATGCAAGTGTCTAGGAGAGATGGCAGTAGAATTTTTAACTAGGTTGTTCAACGAGGTCTTAGAGAGTGAGAGGATGCCTGAGGAGTGGAGGAGAAGTGTTTTGGTGCCGATTTTTAAGAACAAGGGACATGTGCAGAGTTGTGGAAACTACAGAGGTATTAAGCTGATGAGCCATACAGTGAAGTTGTGGGAAAGAGTAGTGGAAGCAAGGGTAAGGGGAGAAGTGAGCATTTGTGAGCAGCAGTATGGTTTCATGCCAAGAAAGAGCAATACAGATGCAATATTTGCTTTGAGAATGTTGATGGAGAAGTACAGAGAGGGTCAGAAAGAGCTGCATTGTGTCTTTGTAGATTTAGAGAAAACATATGACAGGGTGCCAAGAGAAGAGCTGTGGTATTGTATGAGGAGGTCTGGAGTGGCAGAGAAGTATGTTAGAGTGGTGCAGGATATGTATGAGAGCAGTAGGACAGTGGTAAGGTGTGCGGTAGGTGTGACAGAGGAGTTCACGGTGAAGGTGGCACTGCATTAAGGATCGGCTCTGAGCCCCTTCTTGTTTGCGGTGGTGATGGACAGGCTGACAGATGAGGTCAGACAGGAATCTCCATGGACTATGATGTTTGCGGATGACATTGTGATCTGTAGTGAGAGCAGGGAGCAGGTGGAGGAAACTCTAGAGAGGTGGAGGTTTGCTCTGGAGAGAAGAGGAATGAAGGTTAGTCGCAGCAAGACAGAATACATGTGTGTGAATGAGAGGGATCCAAGTGGAACAGTGAGGTTACAGGGAGAAGAGGTAAAGAAGGTGCAGGATTTTAAGTACTTAGGGTCAACAGTCCAGAGCAATGGGGAGTGTGGAAAAGAGGTGAAGAAGCGTGTGCAGGCAGGTTGGAATGGGTGGAGAAAAGTGTCAGGTCTGTTGTGTGATAAAAGAGTACCAGCAAGAATGAAAGGGAAGGTATACAGGACAGTAGTAAGACCAGCGATGTTGTATGGTTTGGAGACAGTTGCACTGAGGAAAAGACAAGAGGAAGAGTTAGAGGTAGCAGAGCTGAAGATGTTGAGGTTCTCTTTGGGAGTGATGAGGATGGATAGGTTCAGGAATGAGTACATCAGAGGGACAGCACATGTGGGATGTTTTGGAGACAAAGTTAAAGAGGCCAGGTTGAGATGGTTTGGACATGTTCAGAGGAGGGAGAGTGAATATATCGGTAAAAGGATGCTGAGGTTAGAGCTGCCAGGCAGGAGGCCGAGAGGAAGACCAAAGAGGAGGTTTATGGATGTAGTGAAGGAGAACATGAAGGTAGTCGGTCTGAGAGAAGAGGATGCAGGGGATAGGGCTAGATGGAGGCAGATGATTTGCTGTGGCGACCCCGGAAGGGAACAGCCGAAAGGAAAAGTAAGATTATTATTATTCATGATATTTACTGTTATAGTGCTATGTAAGCAATCCACAATCCAAATGAACACTTAGTTGTTCTGTATATTTGTTCACTGACAGTGTGAGTGCAAATGCTGAAATTCTGCACCCAACTAGGCCCAACATTACAATATTACAGCGTTTCCCTAAAAACTTACTAAAACATAAATTTTAAAAAAAATCCTTCATTATCTTCATCAGAGGCCTCCTACAACAACATCTGACAGGTGAAAAAAAAAATTGTCTTTTTTTTTTATATATTCGGGTCTTACGGGGTTAATGTTCTCCACCGATGTTAAAAGAAAATATTACTGGAAAATTTCCGGAATGTAACAGACCCAAAACTAAAGTCAATCTGATAAAATATCATTAGATGGCTATTGCTGTCAACTATAAACAACAGTTCCCAGTTTCCATGGGGAAAACATCATTGTTTGAAAGATAGTTCCCTAGATTACTCACTCACATTATATAGAAAGCCTGCCAGAAAGTTCCAGCTGGTGTCTGATGTGTCGCTGTGGCGACCCCTGAAGGGAACAGCCGAAAGGAAAAGAAGAGGAGTGAATAGCTGTGGAACTGTAGATGTTCAGGTGTTGAATAAAGTTATGTTCTGTGAATTGCTATTTGTTATAGTTTGTGATTTCAAATTTTTTCTTTTCATTTTCCAGCAGCCTTTTTTCAGTGTTTTCTGGGAACATAGTGGTATGGTTGACAATAAATTAAAAATAAAACCCTTCTGGCATTGATCATGCCAACTAAACATATACAGATACAAAGAGTGGCACTGCGTTTGTCCCATTGTGATTGTGTGTGGCTGTTGAGCAAGACCCTTAACCCTCAACAGCCCAGCTCTTGGATTGTATCCTACCTAAATTGTAAGGTATTTTGTAGCACAAAATACAAAAATAATGGTAAATTAATGTCAATGGTTTACCATATTTATCCATGTATTACAGAGCTAATCATAATCTCTCTCCAGTAAAGACAAGCTGATGTTAGAAAGGCCAAAATTATAGGATTGCAACATGCACAGCTGTACGGCATAAGACTTAAACTTGCCCAATCTTGAATCCTCTATTACCAAACCAAGGAAGACATTCATGCATTCATTCATTCATTTTTCAAGGAGGGGGTCATGGTGGCAACAGACTGACATCCAGACTTCTTTATCCCCAGGCACAGACTCCAGTTCCTCCTGGAGGATCCCCAGACAATTCCAGGCCATATGAGAGATACGTGTAATCTCTCCAGCGGGTCCTGGGTCTGCCCCACGATTTACATCCAGTTGGACGTGCGGGAGCCAACCAAACCTTCTCAACTGGCTCCTCTCAATTCTGAGGAGCAGCGGCTCTACTACATCTTCACCACCTGTATTCACGACTGTATTATTTCAGTCACTACCCAGAGCTGAGGATAGGGACATACATAAATTGACCACTATGCAGACAGCTTCCGCCCCAAACTGAGCTCCTGCTTCACCATCACAAACCGGTACAGGGTCTAACACTATTGGGGCTGATTGCTGCCTAATGTGTAGAGGTAGAGCTCATAATGAATATTAAACGGAAATATCGCAATACACAACATGAAAAGTAAACTTGTCTTACCAGTATTTTGTATCACAATATTTGAGACAATGAAATGGCTTAGTGGATAGCACGTTTGCCTTGCACCTCCGTGGTTGAGGATTCAATTCCTGCCTCCACCTCATGTGCGCGGAGCTTGAATGTTCTCCCCGTGGGGGGTTTCCTCTTGGTACTCTGGTTTCCTCTCCCAGTCCAAAGACATGCGTTGTAGGCTGATTGGCATCTCTAAATTGTCCGTGGTGTGTGAATGTGTGTGTGTGCGATTGTGCCCTGCAATGGGTTGACACCCCATCCAGCGTGTCCCCCGCCTTGTGCCCAGAGTCCCCTGGGATAGGCTCCCCGTGACCCTGAGTAGGATAAACATCACATTCTGGTAACTGTTTAACCTTTATTGTATTATCATGAACTCAAAAGTCCCATGCTTATCCAATCTTTGTGGACAAGCAGGGAAAGACGAGTGTCGCTGTGACTCTTATATCAGAACTTCCTAAATCACCTGGGCATTTAACACAGTGGTGATCTGCCATGACCTCCAGAACCAACCAAAGACCAAAGAGTCCCGCAAGAAAAACGAGATCAGTTTACACTCAGTCGTTTACAACAATACGCTTAGCTATGTGTGACGTATAACAGACTATAACTAAAAACATTATAGGATGCTGTATTAGAAATGGTTGAAAAAGTGTATGTTTGGACACACATCCTGAAAAACAGCCTGAGCACTACTGTCTAGACCAATTTTAAGAGAGTTTAATGAAAATCTATTATCTCCATAATCTATAACAGCTGCCAGCAGAGGGATGCAACTAGGCAAGAGCTTCAATAACACCACATATACAACAAACACAAGTAGTTATATCTTAACTCGAGTTTAACTCAACCATAGGCCGTGATTTATGGCAGTATATAAAAACTGTGCAAAAAAATAGTAATCTTGATCATATTTCAAATTGGAGGAATTGAGTAAATGAATGAATAAGTGAATAAAAAACAGGGTAAAATCACTCCCTGGACAAGACCAAAGCAAGCCTAACAAGCTTCTGTGAGTACCACAAGTCTCTAGCCTTGCATTTCATTATGTGACTCACTGGCCTGGGATACCAAAGTCTTTCAAGGGTAAAAAGGGGATCCATGTGGCTTTTGTGTCGTACTACAAAGCCCCTTTCTACAGCAATAATCAAGACAGCGATGCTTCTGTAATGCCAATAATCAGGCAGCAGATGTAAAATTAGCCTAATTATAAGTCACATTCCAATGAGGACGTATCAAAGGAGACAATACAGCAGAAACACGAGCACACATCATGGATATTAATACTGTCTAACCTCAGATGGCCCTGAAAGATGGGACATGAATAATACAGCTGAGATCTCTGAAGAGGTTTTGGACACCAGCCTGTACGTAATTTTTACCAAGGGAATGTGAAAGAAGAGACAGAGTGCAACAGACTCAAAGCCATTTTCACTTTTATCACAGATAAGACCCCACCATGGTCCTGTGAAAGTGGGAGGACGAGAGTGTGAATGGGAGGATAATAGAAGCGCAGCACACTTGAGAACAGCTGTTATCTCACGAGCTAAACGCATCTTTGCTTGCCTTTGATGGATGTCGGTGCAGCTAGCTGACCGAGATGGTATACCCATAAAGTCAGTTAAATATGACTATGATTGAAAGATATAAAGATTGTCAGGCCACTAGGGCCCGACTGATATATCAGTGGACTGATGAAAGGTTCCAAGGACGCTGGTGCAGACAAAGGTCTCTTCAAATGGGAACCGTTTTAGAAACGTGATGTGAACATACTGTATCTATGAGCCTTAATTTCATTTCTTCATTTTGGTTAGTCCATGTAATTTTACATTTAGGCTACAAATCGAAATACTTACGGTAAGCTTCTAACAGTTAAATAGGCTACAGAAAGAAGGAAACTGTGGGAACCCTTACAAAACACATCAATATTATGCATGGGTGAAATGACAAAAATGTCACAATTTACTAGGGTTGTACGGCACTTAATACTATTTTCGGTAAAACGATGCATCTCACTGCTTTTGTAGAATACACAAAGGTTAGTGACACTTCATTTAACCTAAATACTTTACCTTAATCTTTAAAGATTTCCTGTTTGCTACCAGGTGAGCTAATGTTATGCTAACTGCTGTGTGCAAGTAATAAAATTAGCCGTGTTTGCTAGTAAGCGAGCTAACATTATGCTACCCGCTGTGTGTAAATACTAACATCAGGGTTAGAACAAGGTGCTTGAAGTACTTGAATTTAGCTTTGTGAAATTTAAGTACTGGAAAACCTTGAAAATAGCCATTTTTTAAGCCATTTTATATCTGAGTAAATGTGCTTGAATTATAAAAAGTCAATACATACGAAATCGCTAAATACCTTTAAAGTGTTTATTTTAGATAGAACATGAATATCAATCATTTCACTTAAAATATGACTCCCCACTGCAGGCCCTCCCTCTCTTACCACTATTCACTCACTCATTTTGACAGAGACAGCTCTGGTCCACTTTTCAGACCCCTTTAGCAACTTTTCCTCAAAAAAGCACCTAGCGACAAATCTAGCAACTTTTTTGGGCAAACTTTAACTACTTTCCATAGAAAAGAGTGGCCAGTACTGCCCCGTGAGCACGAGGTCCTGCTTTCCTGCTGCAGGTACAGTACTGTGCAAAAGGTTTAGGCACCTGCAAAGAAATGCTGTAGAGCAAATATGCCTTCAAAATAATGAAATTAAATGTTTCTACATTAAAAAAAAAAACAATACCGTAAAGAGCAGTAAACAGTAGTAAATGAAATAAAGTCAATATTTGGTGTGACAAAAAAATAAAAAATAAAAATAAAAACAGTAGTCTCCGGTACAATTAGTGCAGTTTTATAAGGAAATGAGCTGGTAAGTTTTATTGAGCATCTTTCAGAATCAGCCACAGTTCTTCTGGAGACTTTGACTTTCACACTTGCTTCTTATTTTTGCAGCAAAACCCAGCAGCCTTCATTGTGTCTTTTGTCTGAAAAGTGTCTCTTACTTAGGGCTGCACAATCAATCGAATTTCTAATCGCGATTACGATTACGGATGCCACGATTACGTAATTGTTCAAAGCCGCGATTAGAGGGGGGAAAAAAAGAAAGAAAAAAAAAAGTGTCCACTTACATTATTCTGCGTGCTTAAGAGGTGTGTTTAGAGCATGTTATGTTGTGAGAGGCGAATCACGGCTTTTAATAATAGTCTGTAGGCGTGTCCTTATCAACAACCTGATTATCCACTGCCTCATGTCTCTCTTATGTCATGTTAATTTCGTGAACATGTGTGCAGATAAAGAAACCTCCGATTCCGACAACTTGCAAAGTGTTGCTCAGAATCAAGAATTAGAACCAAAAAGAAAAGCTTCATCTGTGGTGTGGAGTTATTTTGGATTCACTAGCGATGATGTCGAGCAGCGTGTTATACTGTGTGAGTTATGTCGAACAACTGTTTCTGCACCATCGAGCAACACCACGAATTTATTCAATCATTTAAAATTCAACCACAGAGTGCAATACGAGGAGTGACTTAACGTGAAGAAAAAAGCACCAAGTCATGCGAGAACTGCTACACAGACGCCCATCACGAAATCGTTGTTTTGTGCTTCTCCGTACCCGGCAGGTTCCCGAAGGCAGATGGAGATAACTGAAGCGATTACGCATTTCATTGCAAAAGACATGGCGCCGATTAATACAGTTTGCAGCGCAGGGTTTAAAAAACTCATAAACACACCGGATAAGAGATGTGTCATCCCCTCCCGCAATTATTTTTCTCAAGTTGCGCTACCTTTACTTTATTCAAAATGCCGGGAAGGCATTGAATCAGATTTGCAAAAAATAGAGTCTTATTCCACCACGACTGATTTATGGTCGAGTAGAACTATGGAACCATATATGAGCCTAACAGTTCATTACATTGATGACGAGTTTAAACTCAAAAGCAGATGCTTGCAAACGTCCTATTTTCCACAAGATCACACTGGGGATGCGATTGCTCAAGGATTGAAAGAGATGCTGACTGCCTGGGGTTTAAAGGAGGAGCAACAAGTCTGTGTCACTACAGATAACGCAGCAAATATAGTGAACGCCACTGCTATTAATAAATGGACCAGACTCCAGTGTTTTGGGCACAGGCTGCACCTAGCAATTAGTGAGTAGCCTGCTATTACTTAAGAGTATTTATTTATCTAAAAAAATGACACATAATACCATTATTATGCAATATGTACTTGTCTAATAATATGCATCATATGTACTTGTCTAATAATATGTAGACCAGGGGTTTTCAAATCCATTCCTGGGGACACCATCCTCCCAGAAAGTTTTAGATGATTCACTAATTAAAACACCTGATTCAACTCATCAGCTTTTTAGTGTTAAATAGTGAGATGTCTAAATGTTCTGTGAGGGGGCAGGATTGGAGTTGAAAAACCCTGATGTAGGCAGTAATATTGACAGTAATATACTTTTGTATATTGTAATAATGTTGTTATTTGATAAGTGAACTATAAACTAGAACTATAAACATAGTACAATTTATATTATAGATGTAAAATATGTTACCGTAATTTGAAATTTAGTCTGTTTAATTGTAAATGAATGTATAGCTTTAGTGAACATTTTGTTTGTGTGTGTGTGTGTGTGTGTGTGTGTGTGTGTGTGTGTGTGTGTGTGTGTGTGTGTGTGTGTGTGTGTGTGTGTGTGTGTGTGCGTGCGCGCGTGTGTGTGTTTAGAAAATGCTTTGTCTGCAAAAAGGTGGTGGGGTGCTTCTCCTATAGCTGGAGACGAAGGAGGGAATTGTCCGAGGCCCAGAAAGAGCTCAGGTTACCTCAACACAAGCTCAAGACTGAGTGTCCAACAAGGTGGGGATCAAAACAAGCAATGATTGCCAGGGTGTTGGAACAACAGAGTGCCATTTCTCATGTTCTCTCCATGGACAAAAAAGTCAGACACGTTGTCCCCTCATGGCAGGATATAGAAGTCCTTGAGGCAGTCAACAACTCACTTTCTCCTCTTGCTGAATTCACTGATGCTCTTTCAGGAGAGCAATATGTAAGTGTATCATATGTGAAGCCCGTTCTTCATTTGTTCAACAATAAAATCTTGGCAGAGAAAGAGGGAGAAACAAAACTCTCCAAATGCATCAAGAAGAAGATCCTGGACTACCTGAACGAGAAGTATGATGATCCACAGACACAAGAGTTGCTTGACATGGCTTCTGTAATTGATCCCGGATTCAAGTTTAAGTATATCAAAGAAGACAGAGTTGAAGCTGTCAAGATTCGTTTGAGAACTGAAATGGCATCAATATCTACAGTCATGAAGGTAATTATAATTATAGGTTTTGTGTGCCATGTATGTAATATAATTTTGTTTGGGCCATTTTCAGTATTAATTTAACATTAATAAATAGTTCTTACTGTACTAGTAATAGTATATGACATTATCTTTTATGAGTTAAACTAAAATTTTGCCTTTGGTTTATTAAAAGCCTCAACCATCGGTGACTGTTAGTGAGGAAGCAGATGACCAAAATGCACCAGCACTAAAGAAGACCAAAAAAACATTGGGTAGTTTCTTTAAAGTGGATGAAGACCACAGACCAGCACCATCATCTCTCTCCAGTCTCCAAGACATGGCCATAACTGCTGAGCTACAGTCTTATTTTTTCTCTGCTGCTGTTGACAGTGAGGAGAATCCTTTAGTCTGGTTGAAGGAACATAAAAAACAATTTCCAGCACTACCACAAGTTAGCACAAAAGTATTTGTGCATTCCTGCCACAAGTTCTCCCTCAGAAAGAGTATTCAGCACTGGAGGAAACATTGTGACTTGTTTGCGTGCATCCCTAAAGCCTGAAAGTGTGGATAGGCTTGTGTTCCTGGCCAAAAATCTTTAAAAGTCAAACTTAGTATTGTTCATTCCTGAAAACTTGAAGTGTTTTTATGACTTATGTTCTAGGCCAAAACACACGCCATAAAAAGGCAAACTCAGTTTTTTTCTTTATACAGGTTATCTGAAGGGTTTTCTGTTGTTTTAATTTTAGTTTTTGTATAACATTATTATACCATGCATATTTTTTACTTTTTTTATTTAAAGAAGAAACCAAACCAATATACAGTTGACATTTGAGGCTTAATGCTATAGAAAATCAATAAAGGTTTTTCAGGAAGTGTTTTCAGCTTGTTTTTATATATATATATATATATATATATATATATATATATATATATATATATATATATATATATATATATATATATATATATATATATAAACATAGAAGCATGCAGTTGCTTCAAACAATAGTATAAAGCTATTCAAAACACCATTCAATGTCAATTGTGATAATTGTAATTAATAATCGCAATTACAATTTCAAGGGAATAATCGACAATTATGAGTTTTGTCATAATCGTGCAGCCCTACTCTTACGTAATATGCTGCTTTCTTTAATGACATACAAACATTTTTCTGTAACATTTAATTTTGTGCTAGAAAACTAATGTTTGGGAATCTAAAATGTTTTTTGTACTGACTTGATAATGTAGAAGTCATAAAATAAAAAATCTATAACAAAGTTTGTACTAAAAAAAATATAGGGTGTCTAAAACTTTTGCACAGTACTGTACATCTCTCTCTGCGGCTGCTCTGTTCAGTGAGTGGCAGAGAGGAGCAGCACATACATTCACTTCTAACTTTCTACCCGAGTGATTATTTTACATGTAAATATAGCCGAAGTCACAGCACAACCATCGCCTTTAACTTATGTGTATGGTGATTTTGTCAGAGGAGGTCGCGGTTATAAATCAGGATTTTAGCAGTGCATAGCAGCAGCTTGGAAACGGCTTGGAAGTGACCGCTGGTTAACATGTAGTCTCTTAATGGAGCGCGTTTCAGTCACTATTTCATACTCGTCCCGTTGTCTGACATGAAAATATCTCTTGTATAGTCCTTGAAAACAAAAAAAAAAGTAGTGCTTGAAAAGTCCTTGAAAGTCCTGGAATTTCATTATGAAGCATCTGTACGAACCCTGTAAAATTAGCTATGGTTGATCGTAAGCGAGTTCATTTCCAAATTCAGTTATTCATTCCTAATGTGTTCATTCTTAGTTCTCTGAGGACAATTTCCATTTGCATGATTTCATTGCTCTAGGGAACAATAGATGAAATATGTGGCACATTGAATTGCCAAGTGTATGATTGTTCTTGAGTTTTTCCAAAAGCCAGTTATTCTCATTAACAAAGTATTTAGAGGAAAATCTGGTTTGTCTGTTTTCATTTATGTCTGTGTATTTCTGTAAATTTTTTTCATTTTGTAGATTTGAATTAACACAATATTGCATGGTATCGTGATACTTCAGCAGGTAAAGTATCGGAAGATATGTTTATAGTATAGTGACAACCCTACACGCATCACAATATACATTACACTATATGCATCACAATATCCAGGTTTGCTAACAAATATTGATGAATAACAAGAATTTATACTTAATGTACAAAGATAATTACACAGAAAAGAAGGATTTTTTACATTTGTAAAACACTAAGATTTTACAATTGTAAAGATTCAAAACAGAACAAATTTTATCAAATCAGCTGCTTCCAGAGTTAGTAATTGTTACAATTTATAAAATGTATCGCAATACCCGCAATCTCACAAAAAGTATACTGTGACATAATTTATCACAATGTCAATCATCATATCATTCAGCCCTATTCGATATACCTTGCTGGTTTGTTGTGGGAAGAGATTGAATTCAGGTGAAATGTATGTTTGTTGTGCTCCCCCAACCGACCTGTGCACACCCTGACAAACCGAAGCTGCCCATGAGCTGCCGTTATAGATTTTTAGCTCTGGATCGTACAGCTCTGGATGTGAACTGACAACTGCGATTAGTTTCTCATTCATCTTCCTCAACATCACAGTGAATGACCGAGGCCTCACCTTGACAGTCTCCTATTGGCTGAAGATACGGCCACACCAGAAGCATGTGACATCAAAAGTATATCTCCGCTGAATTTTAATAGATGATGGAGAGTAATGTTTACACAAAGGCATGCAGTGGTGCTATCATTCTCATAGAAATCAAATCATTGGTAACATCTGCGACATGCAGATGGAAGGGTAAGCATTTGGCATCCACAGCATGAATCCATGGACCCAACCTGTCTCGTGTCTCAACTGGTTTTATGAACATGACAATGAGTTCAGTGTACTTCAGTGTCCTCCACAGTCCCCAGATCTGAATCCAAGTACCTTTGGAATGTGTTAAAATTGAATCTGCAGTAATTACAGTGCATCCGGAAAGTATTCACAGCGCTTCACTTTTTCAACATTTTGTTATGTTATAGCCTTATTCCAAAATGGATTAAATTCATTATTTTCCTCAAAATTCTACAAACAATACCCCATAATGACAACGTGAAAGAAGTTTGTTTGAAATCTTTGCAAATTTATTAAAAATAAAAAACGAAAAAATCACATGTACATAAAGATTCACAGCATTTGCTCAATACTTTGTTGAAGCACCTTTGGCACCAATTACAGCCTCAAGTCTTTTGAGTATGATGCCATAAGCTTGGCACACCTATTTTTGGGCAGTTTCTCCCATTCTTCTTTGCAGGACCGCTCAAGCTCTATCAGGTTGGATGGGGAGCATCGGTGCACAGCCATTTTCAGATCTCTCCAGAGATGTTCAATCGGGTTCAATTCTGGGCTCTGGCTGGGCCACTCTAGGACATTTACAGAGTTGTCCCATAGCCACTCCTTTGTTATCTTGGCTGTGTACTTAGGGTCGTTGTCCTGTTGGAAGATGAACCTTTGCCCCAGTCTGAGGTCCAGAGTGCTCTGGAGCAAGTTTTCATCAAAGATGTCTCTGTACATTGCTGCATTCATCTTTCCCTCGATCCTGACTAGTCTCCCAGTTCCTGAAAAACATCCCCACAGCATGATGCTGCCACCACCATGCTTCTCTGAATGGATGGTATTGGCCAGGTGATGAGCGGTGCCTGATTTCCTCCAGACATGACACTTGCTATTTAGGCCAAAGAGTTCAATTTTTGTTTCTCATGGTCTGACAGTCCTTCAGGTGCCTTTTGGCAAACTCCAGGTGGGCCGTCATGTGCCTTTTACTGAGGAGTGGCTTCTGTCTGGCCACTCTACCATACAGGGCTGATTGGTGGAGTGCTGCAAAGATGGTTGTTCTTCTGGAAGGTTCTCCTCTCTCCACAGAGAAATGCTGGAGCTCTGTCAGAGTGACCATCGGGTTCTTGGTCACCTCCCTGGCTAAGGCCCTTCTCCCCTGATCGCTCAGTTTGGCCAGGCGGCCCGCTCTAGGAAGAGTCCTGGTGGTTCCAAACTTCTTCCATTTCCACAGTGCCCATTGGGACGTTCAATGCTGCAGAAATTTTTCTGTACCCTTCCCCAGATCTGTGCCTCGATACAAACCTGTCTCGGAGGTCTACAGACAATTCCTTGGACTTCATGGCTTGGTTTATGCTCTGACATGCACTGTTAACTGTGGGACCTTATATAGACAGGTGTGTGCCTTTCCAAATCATGTCCAATCAACTGAATTTACCACAGGTGGACTCCAATCAAGTTCTAGAAACATCTCAAGGATGATCAGTGGAAACAGGATGCACCTGAGCTCAATTTTGAGTGTCATGGCAAATGCTGTGAATACTTATGTACATGTGATTTTTTCGTTTTTTATTTTCAACAAATTTGCAAAGATTTCAAACAAACTTCTTTCACGTTGTCATTATGGGGTATTGTTTGTAGAATTTTGAGGAAAATAATGAATTTAATCAATTTTGGAATAAGGCTGTAACAACAAAATGTGGAAAAAGTGAAGCGCTGTGAATACTTTCCGGATGCACTGTATGTGCTGCAATCATACCAACATGGACCAGAAGCCCAAAGGAATTTGTCCTGGGTGGAGTCCTACCCAGTATTAGTATGGTGTTCCTAATAAAGTTCCTGGTGAGTGCAAATGCAATGCAATGCATTTAGATTGTTTTAACCAGTAAAAACAGGCTACGATGAAATTTTTACAACACTGTCAATCATAGTGATTAATTTTTCATGTATCCCCTGGCAGTGAACTCAAATCTCTGAACTGCCAGAGAGCCGCTTCTGGGGCCTTACGCAAGACCCACAACTGCTAAGCTCTGTGCTTAGACTGGATTTTTCTTTGCTTGTAAGTGATACCTGACAAATTAATAAATGCAAATGTGTACTTTCTCAAGTGCTCCTTCTCCAAAACATCTGTTTTGAAGAGAAATACACACATTTTAAAAATAAATAAATAATCCCATCCTCTTGTAAAAGTATTTTATATGATTTTCAACATCATTTCAAGAATTGGTCCATACTACAGTGGGTATAGAAAAGAATCACCCCCCTTTAAAATAATGACATTTTGTTGCTTTTCAGCCTGAAATGAAGATGGACACAGTTTTTTTTGTTTTTGCAACTGGTTATCCAAGTGAAAGAAATAACACCAACATGTCAGAAAAAAAAAATTAAAAACCAGAATTACTGAGTTGTAAAAAGGATCACCCCCTTGCTTTAATTTACTTTGCACATCTAGACTTTGCAATATTTGCCCACTCTCCTTTGCAGAACAGCTCAGGACTGCGGTCTTCAAGTCATTCCACAGACTTTCAATGGGGTTTAAGTCTGGGCTCTGACTAGGCCATGCAAGGACATTCACCTTTTTCTCCTTCAACCACTGTGTAGTCAGTTTTGCTGTGTGCTTTGGATCATTGTCATGTTGGAAGGAAAACCTTCTTCCCATTGACAACTTTCTGGCAGAGGGCAGCAGCTTTTCCTAAAGAATTTGACAGAATTTTGCCCCATCCATTTTCCTTCTATCCTGACAGGTGCTCCCCAGTGGTAGCACTTGTGGCAGTGGTAGCTCGGTGGTTAAGACATTGGGCTACTGAGCAGAAGGTTGTGAGTTCAAATCCCAGCACTGCCAAGCTGCCACTGTTGGGCCCTTGAGCAAGGCCCTTAACCCTCAACTGCTCAGATGTATAAATGAAATAAATGTAAGTCGCTCTGGATAAGGGCGTCTGCCAAATGCCATAAATGTAAATACTCCAGTCCCTGCTGCAGAGAAACACCGCCATAACAGGATATTACCACCTCCATGATTTACTGTAGGAATGGTGTTATTTGGATGGTGAGCTGTATTGGATTTCCTTTTTGTTGAGGCCAAATAATTCAATTTTAGTCTCATCTGACCATAACACCTTTTTCCATGTGGCCTCAGAATCTTCAAGGTGCGTTTTGGCAAAGCTCAGTCGTGGGTGGCTTTTTTCTTGCAACCCTCCCATACAAACCACATTTGTGGAGAATTTGTGATCTTGTTGTCACATGCACACAATGACCACTCTTTGTCATAAATTCCTGCAACTGCTTCAGAGTTGCTGTAGGCCTCTTGATAGCCTCTCTGACCAGTTTCCTCCTGGCTCTTTCATCCAGTTTGGAGTGACGTCCTGATCCAGGGAGTGCTGTGTTGTACCAAATACCTTCCACTTCTTAATAATAGACTTCACTGTGCTTCTAGGCATTGGTAAAGCCTTTGAATTTTTTTTGTATCCATCTCCTGACTTGTGCCTGTCCACAACTTTATCCCGGAGACCTTCTGACAATACCTTGCCACCCATAGTTGATTGTTTGCTTCAGTTGCACTACAAAATGCTCCAGGAAAGCTCTTTTCATGCTGAGCTAATCAAAATGACCACAGCTGATCACAGTTGAAAGTTAAATGGCTTTGTGTGCCATTGAGAAGGTGATTAGCTACACCTTATTGAGTTTAAGTCATTTTTAGGAGGGGGGTGATCCTTTTTCCAACTCAGTGATTATGTTTTTTTATTTTTTTGTGACATGTTGGTGTTATATCTTTCACTTGGATGTTATAAGCTGTAACGTCTGAACGTATCAAACTGATTTCTGAAGCAGCCTGGACTTAGCAAAGAAGTTTCTCTGTTTCCTTGAGCTGTGAATCCTTATCAGTAACCTCTTCTGACCAGATGCCATCGGAATGCTACAGGGGCAACGACCCCCCCTCTTCAGACACACACACACACACACACACAGCTTACCTACACACGCACATGCGCGCACACGTTATAAGTCTTTATATAACTCTTCATAACTCTTTATAAGTCCATCGAATTTGGTATGTAGTTAATCGTCTCGAGATACCCTGATTGATTATTCATATCATATTGCAATGGGATACATTATTTCATGCTTTTTCTTAATTTCATATATAATACAGTTTAAACCGGCTCCTCCCAGGACATGCAAATTCGGGTCTGAGACCAGACAAAGAGAGTTCATCCCGGGAACAAATCCAACTTCCTGATTGGCCAATAGCCCAAAGAGGCGTGTGCGTTGGTGTTGTTTTTAAAACAACAACACGCATTCAAACAACTCTCCACTTCCACACTTTTACAACCTCACTTTTACTTCTAGCAACTTCTACACTCTTTCCAGTTTCTCTCTCCCGGGGCCACGTGCCCCGGGAAGAGGAAGCCACACACTCTCTCTCTCTCTCCGGACGGGATGCAACCGCCTCACGGCCCACGCCTTTTCAAACAACGAACCAGCGAACTCCTACTGGACCGCGCAAACTTTGAAACCGACAACACCCAAGCCATGCAAGTATAGTTAATGGATCTATATCTGCGTTAAGATTGTACCCCTGTTTACAGGAGATTTAAGTTCGTTGCTGGTTTTAAAAAAAGGCTAATTAATTGTTGTTTTTGTCTGCTACCCTTTTTATTTCATTACTTTCTCTCTAATCTCTCTCTTCTTGTATATAGATGTACATATGTATTGTTTGCTTAGAGTTAGTCGTGTGTATCCATAGGTACACATAGTTATTAAAATCTATTATCACCACGCTTGATTGTCTCTGTTTTGGTCACGTGATGAGTCAATTCTAAACTGCAAGACTTCGCTACCCGCTCTGGAAACGGGAATTCCTTCGTGGCCAGAAGGATAAACTCCCTCTTTAGAGTTCATAATTCTAAACTAGACTACAGCTAATCCTAAAAGCTGATCTAGACCACATACATAGTCATAATTAATTATAACCCATTGTAGTTATTTATCTATATGTATATGTGCACATACATGAATTCCCTTTCATGGCTGATGTATACTTATAACTGGTCACAACACGCGTTGATTAGATATATAGATATAATTCACGCCATTCGAGCTAATTACTTATATAAATTGGAGAATACATTTAAACGTGTCAAACATCTTTTAATTTGTTACATGAATTGTAACTGGTGGAGAATATTTTTAAACGTTGCAGATTCATCCGATTTACTACATATTCTGGTAGATAATGCGGGCACGCTTTAAAACTCGTCTCCTTTAAAAAGGCGCTTTGAATCCAAGCGTGCGCTTCTGTTTCGTTTCATTCATTTCATGTTTAAAGCTGATTCATTACATTATTCTGATGGAAAAGAATAAGGCAATGATTTTCGTTACAAAGCTGCACTGAGTAAATACAGCTGGATAAAACAAGAACTGTGCCCGTCTTCATTTCAGGCTGAAAAGCAACAAAATGTGATTATTTTAAAGGGGGGTGATACTTTTCTATACCCACTGTAGGTGAGTGATAAGGAACTTCCAGAGTTCACGATTTAACATCAAGTTACCCAAATAATTCAAGAGAAACAGGCAGAATGGTTCCTACTAAAGGCCTGAAGGCAACAAGTAAGAGCAAGAGTAAACAAGATAACTGTAAGACACTACCATTTGCTGACCAGCTCCAAAATGAAAACAAATCCGTGTTCTGGAGCCAAAAAGCAGGACAGATGGTCAAGTCACAAGTCACAAGGTCACAAAGAATCTTTTGCTTCATGTCCTCAATGGTCACATACTCCATGTCCTTGAATATTAGAGGAGTAACAATACCTCGAAAAATTGGTCATGTTTGTGGTACTAGCACTGGTGTATGGAACTCTTACGTGGCAGATTCAGCACACTGTAATGTTTCGGTCCACCCATCATTGGCTGTCAGCACTGTAACTTATTAAGATGTTCCCCTATACACCAGACCGTAAAAAATGTGGTGACTCTTCAGTTTCTGATTGCTGCAGACCTACCATTAGCTAATGCGCTAATACGGTAGCCACTCACCTATCACCGTGCATAGGTAGCCTCTCCCGTAGCCTCTCTTGATTCAGATAAAGAGGAAGCTACTTTTTAAGAGAGGGGGAGTGCAGGCTTAATAAAGGTCAAACATTTATTACAGCTCACTAAAATAAAAGCGGTACTTTATGACAAATAACATACTTTATTATGCAGTCTATGGACTGTTTTGTTAAATTATGCAGACCTCGAATTTATCTTGAATAATACTCTGTACTAGTACACCACTCTGCGATAGACTGGCACCCTGGGGTGAATTCTCCTGCCTTGCACCCTGGGTTACCAGAATAGGGTCCAGACCCACCGCAACCCTGACCAAGCTGTTACTGAAGATAAATGAATGTTACATCACTAGAAGAAAGAAGAAGAAGAAGAAAACCATGATTTGTATTAGAGTACAGCAAAAAAAAAAAAAAAAAATGTTTTCTTTTTTTTTCAATGTTCCTTTTCCCCATGTACCCGTTCTCCATGTTCTCCCAGATCTCCACCTTCATGCCCACATTTATGTTCCCATGTCCCCATATTAATGTTTCCCATGTTCATCTTTCCAAGAGACATTACGCTTTTAACCTTTACTGTCAATCTAACACATGAATAATACAAAAAAGAATTGGTTCTATCTGACTTTACAGGGCATAAATCGTGCTACTTGAACGATTCAAAGGTCTGAGAGGAGGTGATGAGACACCAGCTGTCCTTTTCTGTTCGAATAATTCAGTCAGGTGAGAGAGTGATCTGAATTATTTACGACCGTCCTCTGCCAAAGCTATTTCAACACATTCTGAACTTTCTCTGTGCCAAACCCATTGTGTGTTTCATCAGTGAGGGTCAGAGAGTCAGCATAAGCTTACAAACGTAAAAAAAAAAAAAATAATAAAAGATACTGCTGATCTCTCACACCACTCAAATCAATAGCACCACAAACGCACTGCTGCTAATGCTCGCATTTCTCATATTTCTCCAAGAATGGTGTCCTATAATATTAACCTCAGAAAAGGGATGAATTGAAGTGTGAAAATGGTAAAAGGAAAAAAAAAAACAACAACAGAAAAACAGCATTATGACCGGCACATTTAAACTGAAGTATTCCAACAGATCAATAGCAGCTAGCATGCATGTGTTTGGATACAAAAAGCACAATTAGCAGTGTTACCAAAAGCATAATTGGGCTTTCTTCCCTCAGAATTTTGGGAATCTTTTCAGACTTTAGACAAATGAAGGCACCAAGGTTGGTGATGAGGGTGGGGGTTGTGGATGTGTATGAGTGGGGAGCAGTGAATGGGTGCAGGACCGCATGTCAGAGCACATTCATGCCCACACACAGACACCAGCAGCAGGTCGCCAGCTCAGAGCGTGACAGGAATGGAGATGAACGGCTGTCTCAGACGAGCACGATTCTCAACTCTGGCATTCATGCTCAACCTGCCGTGTTCTGAGCAAAATTCGGCATTTTAACCTTCGAAAACAGCTTCTACCTCAGACGTCTAAGACGTGATTCATTTTTTTATTATAAAAAAGTCTATATTATTCTATAGAACGTTGAGAGAATATATAAAAAATGTCTGAAAAGTCTTTCCAGGTAGACCATACCGTCATTAGCAGGGCAAAGGAGAAATGCACAGAAATGCTAATCTAAACTTCACAGCTGTACTGATCAGGGATGCCTGGTGTGTCATTGCTGTGTGTCATTGAGGTGTGGGATGGCGTGATCGAGCCACCTTGCTCATAGCGTCTACAGTCTGGGCAGCACCATTCATCACTGAAATACATGATTTATATGAAGTTGGCCTGAAGAGGTAAAACAAAGACAGAAACAAGAAGACAATGTAGCACATCCACATTAATTATATACACACACACAGCTAAGATGAATAGATTTCAGTCCCTCCAGGATTTTGTGATCAACACAAAATCAAGGAAACTCCGCAATATTCAGAGGAGCTTGCAATTCTTCAAAATTACCACAGATTTTCCACAGATTTGGGCCCAGACGTGTCATGTGACCTCATCACAACGCGCATTCAGCCAAAGCCCTCTTCGATTCGCGTGTTGAACATGCGTACAGAAAAAAAAGTCTCATTTACCAACAAACATCACCGCGTGCAAAACAATTTCGCCAAAAACAAACAAAAAAAAAAAAGACAAAAAACTCAGTAAATTGCATCAGAAATTTTGAGAAAAGCAGCAGCAGCAAAATCAAGCATTTCTGGCCACAACAATCACAAAAAACTCAGCGAAAAATACTCAGCCAGCAGAATGGCCTTGTTCTGATCTCCTTTAACTTACTTACACTGCTGTTGTCTTTACTTAAATAATCAAGTAATGATGACTAAACATTACTTAAAATGGTGCGCTTTGGACCCATAAATCCAAAAAAAAAATTTTTTGTTTAACTTATTTACCTACAAAATACATAAACTTAAGATTTCAAGCGCCATGAACTCTTAAAATGGCTCACCCTGGTCTTTCTTTGATGTGATTGGCCATGCAGGGAGTTCCGCCTGGCAACAAGAGAACTAATGCGCTGATTGGTAGATAATTGCAAAAGGCGGTCCTCTTCGTCTCCTGTTGGTGGTACCAGTGTAGTGAAATTCAAGAGTTCATCATGAGTAGGAAAGACCACTCCGTTTGTGTTTGCAAAGAAATGGCAGTCATTTAGAGGATGTTTTCTAAATAAAGTTACATTTTGCTAACAAAGTATTAATTTCCCCTATGTATGGAAACTTCTGAGACACAAAGTACACTTGAAATGAACACCATGTTAAGTGAACTTAATTATTTAAGCACTCTGGTTCCCTGGTGGCTTGATTTTGCGTTTATTTCTGCAATCGCAAAATCACCAAATCCTGGAGGGACTGAAAGATGTATGAAACATGAACAAAAACAATAGCTTTACTGAACAATCACAAAATCATTTACTAAAAAGGGATTTGATATCTCATTTAAATAGTAAATTATAAATTTTTTTATTATTATTTATGAGTTATGAGTCATCATGATGGATTAGCTATGAGTCTGAAAGCTTTTCCCCAAATGCAGAATTATAAAAGCATCTCTATTTCTCAAATAAATAAATAAATAAATAAATCTTAGCATTGTAGAAATCTTATCCCCCCACCGGCATATCATGGTGTATCTGTCACACTGCTTTGTAGTATTTTGAGCCCAGTGTCACAGTATATGCAAGGAACCATAGAGAAACATATTTCAGTGCAGGAAAGGCTGCACTTTTCAGAACTTCATATAACAAACGTTCACCATGTTTTTCCTCATGCTGTAAACTTTTCGGTGAAACAAAGAGAATTCTACCTCCATGCCTGTACAAACGGACGCTTCTCGCTCCACACCTCACACAGCGGTTTGTCTTAGTGGTCGACTTTTGAAAGGTCGGTGGAAAGCCGGGTCAAATTTGAATCTGATTAAATTTAAATTACAGCTGCAACATCCGCAAAATTCAAAAGCACGACTAATCAATCGTTCCATAAGGAAACTGTGGTTTAGCCAGTGTAAAGTGATTTTATCACTCATCTCTTATGCAGCCAATTAACTGTTTGATGATACGGTAAGGAAACCCCCTGGAAACATGGTTTCAAATGTCATACTAAAAATCTGTCCTTAATTAAGCATTTACCAGTGGGGTAGATTCAAGAAATATATCCCTACCTCCGATTTAATGATTGATCCGAATTAAATTAAAGCTACAAAAGCCAATCTGAAAATGTTTAAAGGGACATACTGGTATAAAACCAACAAATCAGTAGTATGGGGGCCCAGGACAAAAATATTACATGTCCTGGCTATTAGGGTTTGTGTTTGTTTTTCTGTTTTAGATAATTTTTTTTTACCAGGAAGATTAAATCGCATACGCAGATGACATATGACCTTTGCAGCATAAAGTAGTCATGTAATTCGCCTGCTAGCACAACACACAATCACCTTGCGATTGAAAATAAATCGAGAAAATAAAAATGCTATTGAGACTTGAATAATATCTTTGATGATCAGAGTGAAGAGAAAACACCATAGCTCAGAGCCACTGGTCAACAACTTACCAGCAAAAACACAATGTGCCTCATCAGGCAGTTTCTTAGAAAATGATTATTACTATGGTCTAGGTGTCCCACAAGCAAGAATTTAGTTACTCATTTGTGATACTTATTATATCAATGGTTGAAATGTCCCTTTAAAGATCCGGGAAGTGCCCTGAAACACGCAGAATTATTCAATGTGTTGACATAATTTCCACTGAAACAAGAAGTCAGGGTGGGACATATCAAGTGGTCCCTCCCACTTTTTAAACAGCCAATAGCGTTAACGCTACCTCACAGCCCATACTTGACAAAAAAACGAAATTGAAAAAACTGAACGTGAATGAATTCAAGGCATTTCCTTCTTAACCAACTTACCATTTAAAAATTGAAAAAAGGTGCACATTAGAACAGCCAAAGAGACATTTACGACCCATGCTTGCTGATGTTTCTCCCGCTCAACAACGACAAATTCAGCAAAGTGATTTTTATAATGTTGGGGGCGGGACATTTCAGATTCTAGAGAGCATTTGATTGGACAGAAAATCTGATGAGACGCTGAAGTGCAGAATGTCATCATGAAAATTGTTGATCCGTACTGGTGGTAGAGAGAGACTGTGCATTTTGAATGCATATATTTTCTAAAGGCGAATTTTGTCACACGCTTATAGGTAACCTTAAAGCTAACATATTCATACTAAAATCCACAAAACCTCTATTTTGATTTCATGGAGACTTTAACACGTTTGAACAGTGGACAAATCCAGCAATGTCCTTTTACTTTTCACCTTCACTGATCATTTCCAACACAGATCAAATCTCCCCCAATCCTCTTAATAAAAAGCAGCACAACTCGAGACTGACATACAACCGAGTTAGGAATCGGCAACACCCGAAGAGGTGTGTGACAAATATCCGTCAGCCCTTTTGCTTTAGCAGACAACGGTTAGAGGTTGCTTAGACACAATTCACAGTCAGTCTGGGTCTGGCAGTCTTTGTGATAAGGCCGAAGGGAAAAATCTAGCGGTCAGGAATTAGCTCTCTTCAAGAGGCAGCTGTCAATCACCGGCTCTCCCCAGAAAGCCCTTTCTCTCAACGCACACTTTGCCAAGGAGATCCTCCCACAGAGCTGAGAATCTACTCCAGAACAAGCAACTTACTACAGTTAGGCTATATAAGGAGGGAGCGAAAAAATAAATAATAAAGGGACCCAGTCAAAAACGCACCAAGTTGTTCCCACACTGCACTCTAAAGGTTTGTGGTTTTCAGCTTCAGTCTCTAAGCAGCCACTAGCCACTTCACCCATACAAAGATTTCAGTTAAAGGAGCGGAGAGGCAGCAGAGCAGTGTCTTTGTTCAGCGCTGAGCTACACCCTCAAAGCTTAAAACATTCCAGAAAAACGTGCTGTATACTTTTAACCTGTATACATGCATATAATTGTGCACCGTATGTAATCCATCTTGTGTTTAAATTGGAAACAAGTACAGATAAGTGACTGCTGTCGCAAAGAATGAAGAGGAAAACATACTGTATAGAAAAAAAAAAAAAACAAGAGATAGAACATGGAATTAAGACTGTGATCAGAACTGACCAGAGTTCTGAGCCACTGGATCCATGAGGCTGATCAGTGATCAGTCCGTACAGGATTTCGCAGAGTTTTTTTTGTGATTGTTGCGGCCAAAAATGCTTGATTTTGCTGCTGCTATTTTCAAAATTGTGGAAAACTATTTGAATTGGTGAAATGAATGAATCGAAGAGGGCTTTGGCTGAATGCACTTTGTGATGACGTTGCATGCATCTTGGCCCAAATCTGCGGAAAATCTGCTGTAATTTTGAAAAATTGCAAGCTCCTCCAAATATTGCAAATCACAAAATCCTGAAAGGACTGAGTCATGCTTTACATGAAATCTTTGGGCAAATAACAGCAAGGCCAGTTTTTTTTATGTTCTACATTCAAGCCTGGAGAAAGGATGCATTCAGAGCACCAATCAACAATCATGCATAACTACGGTAGCTGCCTCTGCAGTTCCATCATCGACTCCTCCTCCAGTTCAGAACTTACTCACTGCTCTTACACCAACATCTCAGAAGAAAGCTCCAAGCCTTACACACAACATGCAAGAAAGATCCTGGGAACCAACCAAGGTTAAGCTTAAGCACACACTGTTTGACTTTATAGTATACAGTTGTAGAAGAGTAATGATTTATAATCCCACTATCCAAGTGTCCCACAGAAGAAGATGCGTTCCATTTTGAGTCTGGTTTCTTCCTCACGTCATCTCTGGGAATTTTTACTTGCCATTGTCGTCTCTGGCTTGCTCATTAGAAATCGTAGGGTGTTTTCAGACCTGTAGATTTGTGCTTTGTTCCGAAACGAGGACTTAAATTGGTGCAATGTTGTATTTTCTCCTTGGCTCGCTTCTCTTTCGCAAGGCAACATTTCAAAGCGTACCAAAATGTGTTTATGCAAGTTGCATGTAAGTAAACTGTCCTCTACATTGGTCAGAGTGCACCTGTTTATGTTTCCTGGGGTTCCGCCCATAGCGGTCAGCCATCAAGATGGATAGACAGCAGCTCAGCGAGCTTACTGTGGCTTTCTTTTAAGCTGTAGTTATTATATTTAATGAATCTAATTTATATGTTACACAGAGCGATTAAAGCCCATCTCATTGAGATGCTCGCTAAACACTTTGTAAACCTCTGTGTTTTAATGCGTTTTCGAAAGATGTTCAGAAATATATTCGTCAGACCAAATTTCAAGGCATTTTACCTCGTCTTTGGTCCAAGTTAAACTGCGATTCATTTTGCGAGCCATTAGCAAAACAAACACATAACACAGTTCCCATCGTGCATTGCTATACAGGTTGGTTCGTTGATCCATTGGGTCGGAATGCTTTCTCACCACAAGCGAACTGCTCCAGAGTTCGTTATCGGGCCACATGGTCTCGGCCCAAATGTTTTTGTGTGGATCTGAGCACGATTGCCATGTTCATATACAGGTGCATCTCAATAAATTAAAATGTCGTGGAAAAGTTAATTTATTTCAGTAATTCGACTCAAATTGTGAAACTCGTGTATTAAATAAATTCAATGCACACAGACTGAAGTAGTTTAAGTCTTTGGTTCTTTTAATTGTGATGATTTTGGCTCACATTTAACAAAAACCCACCAATTCACTATCTCAACAAATTAGAATATGGTGACATGCCAATCAGCTAATCAACTCAAAACACCTGCAAAGGTTTCCTGAGCCTTCAAAATGGTCTCTCAGTTTGGTTCACTAGGTAAGCCACAAACATTCATTGCCAAAGAAGCTGGCTGTTCACAGAGTGCTGTATCCAAGCATGTTAACAGAAAGTTGAGTGGAAGGAAAAAGTGTGGAAGAAAAAGATGCACAACCAACCGAGAGAACCGCAGCCTTGTGAGGATTGTCAAGCAAAATCGATTCAAGAATTTGAGCGAACTTCACAAGGAATGGACTGAGGCTGGGGTCAAGGCATCAAGAGCCACCACACACAGACGTGTCAAGGAATTTGGCTACAGTTGTCGTATTCCTCTTGTTAAGCCACTCCTGAACCACAGACAACGTCAGAAGCGTCTTACCTGGGTTAAGGAGAAGAAGAACTGGACTGTTGCCCAGTGGTCCAAAGTCCTCTTTTCAGATGAGAGCAAGTTTTGTATTTCATTTGGAAACCAAGGTCCTAGAGTCTGGAGGAAGGGTGGAGAAGCTCATAGCCCAAGTTGCTTGAAGTCCAGTGTTCAGTTTCCACAGTCTGTGACGATTTGGGGTGCAATGTCATCTGCTGGTGTTGGTCCATTGTGTTTTTTGAAAACCAAAGTCACTGCACCCGTTTACCAAGAAATTTTGGAGCACTTCATGCTTCCTTCTGCTAACCAGCTTTTTGAAGATGCTGATTTCATTTTCCAGCAGGATTTGGCACCTGCCCACACTGCCAAAAGCACCAAAAGTTGATTAAATGACCATGGTGTTGGTGTGCTTGACTGGCCAGCAAACTCACCACACCTGAACCCCATAGAGAATCTATGGGGTATTGTCAAGAGGAAAATGAGAAACAAGAGACCAAAAAATGCAGATGAGCTGAAGGCCACTGTCAAAGAAACCTGGGCTTCCATACCACCTCAGCAGTGCCACAAACTGATCACCTCCATGCCACGTCGAATTGAGGCAGTAATTAAAGCAAAAGGAGCCCCTACCAAGTATTGAGTACATGTACAGTAAATGAACATACTTTCCAGAAGGCCAACAATTCACTAAAAATGTTTTTTTATTGGTCTTATGAAGTATTCTAATTTGTTGAGATAGTGAATTGGTGGGTTTTTGTTAAATGTGAGCCAAAATCATCACAATTAAAAGAACCAAAGACTTAAACTACTTCAGTCTGTGTGCACTGAATTTATTTAATACACGAGTTTCACAATTTGAGTTGAATTACTGAAATAAATGAACTTTTCCATGACATTCTAATTTATTGAGATGCACCTGTATGTCTAAACGAACCGAACCAAAGGAGAAAATGCACCAGGTTCCGAAACAAACGCTCCAAACGAGTCAGGTGTCAAAACGCCCACCGTCTATATCCTGAGTCAACTGAGTAAAACTGCTGTATGACCATATCTGTTCTAGCACTATACCAGTAAAATTTTATTGAACTGAATTAAGATAAAACTGGAGTACACTGGAAACAGACAGAAACTGATGCAGAACTGTAGATGTCACCCAGAGAAGTGGCAAATTAGCTTCAAAGATTATATCACAAGTCCATTTGCCTTCACTAGACAAGTCAGTACAGCTTTGACTTTGTCTCAAGCAAGATAAGGCAGCACAAATGTCACAAGCCCAGAAAAAAGCAGCTCACGGCAGGTATCCTAATATTAGCCACCCAGCAATCTGTTCCCAACTTTGTAACCAACACACTACTAATTACAGCTGGCACTGGTACTTCCTCCATCAATGAATCCGAGAGACAGCTGAGAGCTATGGATTGGGTTCCACATTTGTACACAGAAGTCACTACTGAGGTTTGCAATCAATGTCTATTGTGCAGCTGAACTGTCCACATTAGCTGTCTAAGGATCGGGTTCAAGGCTAATCAATACATTTTGAATACAGATAAATGTAGCTTATGTCACCAGGCCAAGTTTAATTCTGTTTCATTTCAATGTGAAGATCAATTCCCACCAGGTCCTCCAGCTGTAGCGCCGGAGAGATCATCAGGATCATCAAAGACAGAGAAGCTCTGAAGTGATGGACACATAGAACAACGGCATTCAGGGTTCTAATACACTCAATAAATAGCTTAATCAGATGCTTTAAACCCGTTACCCGTTATAGGGTACAGGTTATTGAACTTTTTACAGCCAGGGACCCCTTTAAATGAAAACCCTTTCAGTACATATTTATCTCATGAACATAATCCAACAAATATTAGGCTCATTATTTTAGTGTCTACAATAATATTCAGTTATTTATTAGAGCCTTGGAGCTTTTTATTTTGAAACACTCCACCCACAGAACACATTTTTATTAAAAAATGCATCTAGAAAAAAAAGTTTATGCCGTTTTGCAAATCACACTTGTTTTTACCTATTTTGGTCATGCTCAAATATGCCACTGAAAATTCCCTATCACGTACTGTTTTCCCACAAAATTTATATTGCTTTCAGGGTTTTATTTAAATTGGTAGAAGCTGTCAAATTTCACTATTATTATTTATTAATTACAACAATAGGCACACAAAACTTAACACTTGTTTACAACATGAACAGCAGACAAATAGTCTATGAAATGTTTGTGAAAACCTCTAAATAAAGCTATTTCAAAACACAAACATTATAATAATATGCAGAGTGCTTAAAGAGTGAACTGCCTTTTGAGGGATTTTCTGGAATGGCAAAACACCCACAGATGTATCAGAAATCATCTGGGCTATGCTCGCATTTCCGTCTTTCACTGGTCATTATAAATCCCTGAAATCAGGAGTTTTGTGTGCATGTAAGTGTGCCTAGCATTCATATAAGGGCTAATCAGAGGAAAAGTGATAAATGTTGCTCACCCATTGTACATAAACATAGTGTTTCCTGTGTTGGTTGCAGTGTATCTGGCAATAGCTCTAACGTTTATGGTCCATCACAGGCAAAAAAGCTCTACACTGGACATCAGGCTTTGTGAAAAGTTGTGATGTTCTAGAGCAAAACTAACAGCATATCTGGACTCAGCATCTAAGTATTAGTAAGAAACAACTATCAGATCCTATTCAGCTAATCTGATGCAGGACAGTGTTATTTTATATTTATATGCGTTTGTGAGGACAGCTGAAAAAGAGCATCGGGGTCTCTCTACCCACCATCGACACCTCATTCAACAACCGCTGCATCTGCAGAGCCACCAGTATTGTGGATGACCCCTCTCACCCCTCTCATGGACTCTTCACCCTCCTGCCATCTGGCAGAAGGTACAGGAGCATCCGTGGCACCACCAGAAGACTCCGCAACAGTTTCTTCCCTGAGGCAGTTAGATTACTCAAAGCCCTGCTGCCTCCCAATGCTCACCTGGCCTAGTCAAACATCTAATCCAGTAAGACACCTGGTAAGTAAGTACCATTGCACACCTGCACCTTACAAAGCTGCATCAGTCATTTTTTATTATGGAACTAGTTTTTGCTGCCAGTACTGCTGCTATACCTGTGCTGCTACCTTACACAATAGTTTAGAGTTTACAGCCTATGTCCTGTGTATTTATTGTCTTGCACTCGTCTCACACTGTTGTGTATTTGCACTTTATGTAGCCTTGCGTACTGTTCTGTGTTGCACCATGGTCCTGAAGAAACGACATTTCGTTCCAATGTATGCAAGCTATACATTATATATAATTACAGCACTACTTTTTTGTTTTTTAATTGAGATTTAGATTAAACCCATCATCAGTTACCAGTCAAACAGGCTAATTTAAGAACTTACTAATACATCTACTATTGATAACTGATTTGCACATTTTCCCCAACCATGATTAGAGAGAGACTGTTTAATAATATTCTTCCTCTAAAATCTAATTTTCCTCAGTACTTACACCTGTTCTCACCACACGAGTTGCCTGTATTCGAACACTGAAATCATTAATCAGGTATTATTTATGCCCTACGTTAACGTGGGGGGGAAAAGCCACACGTGGCAATATTTTGATGCAGGGAGCATCACTGTCGTGGTGTGCAAATTAGGTGGTTTTCACACTGGGCACGTTTGCTGCGGTCTGAATCAGAGTGCGATTGTTGCGATTGGTCTGGTTTCAGACTCACTCGAGTCTATCGAACCACGGTGCATTTGCGTTCATCTTGCGTCATCACAAACGCGCATGGAAAACCCGACTCACTTATGCGCAGCATTGGACCTCTTTCTGCGTCCCACAGCGTTCCCCTGCCACTCATGGTAAACGTATGTTGTGGAAACTAATGATGTCGTAATCGGCTAAAACACATGTGCAGGTTATTTTACTTCCTGAACAAGTGCAGACCCGAGTACGAGTTGCGTTCACATTCACGGGAATTGCGGCACAGTTCCAGTGCAGCTGAACTCAGACCACCTCCTACAGGTAGTCTCAGGTTCGGTACCACAGTGCGCTTCCCGGTCCGCATGACAGCTTTCACATTACCAAATTTTCGTGTAAACCGTGCTCTGTTTCAGAGTGTGAGAGCCCCCTTAGAGGTGTGCATTGGGACTGAAACAAGTCTCAGTAGCAGGGGGTTTGTTCTCTGATGGATGGGAGCAGGCAGTCAGATAGGAAGTTCACAGGACAAAAAAGTGATCATGTATTTCCAGTAATGTTCAGTAAACACAGAAACAACCAAAAAAAAAAAAAAAAAAAAAAAAAACACAGACATGCATGCGCCATGGGAGAGCAGCGCCTAGTGTAAAATGAAAAGCATCTTGAAGTGGTTCCTGCTGTGCATGTACCAGTGCTCCTGATGTAAAAATCGGCTTAATCAAACCCAGGTACCCGATTATTGCCTATTTGACCTCTTTGTGAAGCATGAGTATGGGTAAATGAGCACAGTATTGGACCGTATCGATGCATCCTTAGTTTGAACCATTTCAACACTACTCAAAGAAGAAGGAAAAAAAAAAAAAACTATAAATAAATAATAAATAAACTCACAGAGAAAATAGTCACATCCACCAATGGCAGTGCCTTATTGTACAGGATGACAACTGTAGAGCGCATAGGGCCAAATCTGTACGCAATGAGCATGATGCAACAATCAGACACTTTGGCCTGTAAAATCATCCGATCTCCATTCCATAGAAAACTTGGAACTGGTTTATGAAACACCAAAATAGGCCCCACAAACCCTGGATTGCACTTAGTCAGTGAAACCGTGGGCTAAAACTGACAGGCAGACTTACTTTATTAAGGTGAAGCTGGAGATAACCAAGTATCAGGAGAGACATGACTCTTGTTAGCCGGGGTTGTACTTTGATGCACAGCACTCACCTCTCTCTGCTTATTGTGTGTGTTTGTGTCTCTTTGTGCTATTTACCAACTTCACAGCAGTGATCACATCCCTGGTATCTCGAGATCTACTTTCCAGCAGAATTCATTTCAAACCCTAATCTGACACCTGCGCCACATAATCAGAGTATCTGATTAGGCAGATCAGATCTGTTGGATTAGGGCTGGAAATGAATTCTATAAAAATGTAAATCTCCAGGAACAGGCTTAGTGATCACTGCTTTGCAGAAGTAACTGATTATTTGATTGTTAGTAACAGATGGGGCTGTTGTTGTTGTTTGGGTGTTGCTTGCACACTGAGATCATCAATGAACTACTGGATAAGAACGTGAAAGTAAATTTGCTGATGTTTGCGGTCGCTCTCAGTGACATTCCTTTGACATTTAAGCAAGTATATGATTGTATCTAATGCTTCTTGCGATGTTGAGCAACATTTTGGTACTGCAACTGAAAATTGTACTACATGGTGTCCCAAAAGTCTCCATACATAAGGGACTGTGTTTGCCAGCACCACTTCGGTTGTACCTTCGTCAGTGGATGTTCGTGAACGTCCACTTCTCAGTTGGTCCGCAACACTTCCAGTCTTTTTGAATTTGTTAATAAGTTTGGCATGTGTGTGTGATGGCCATGTGTGTGTGATGTGCTCGCCATGTTTCCTGTTAAAGTCCATCGCAACCTTGCAACAGCTTCCAGATCCAGTCGTGAGAATAATTTCAATACGTTCTTCTTTTGACAAAGGCATTCTTAAAGGCTACCTGAAAAAATACATAATATATAACCAAGTATGAAAATTTCAGGAAGACAATTTGCTAAAAAGTGCTAATTTACCCTATGTATGGAGACTTTTGGGACACCCTGTATATTGAACAGTTTAGTATTTACAGTACTGTTTGTTTTCAGTTTTTCCATGCAAACCCAGGTCCTGATCCCTTTAAAACTTAAAAGCTGTAATGTTCATATTCTGGCATCCACACATTCAGCATCTCCATCTTCCTTATGGTGAAATATTTATTACAATACACACCAGTCTTGGCACCAGCTTCAGTGCTTCAGTTAGGACTGACAGCAGACTGATTTCTTAACCAACAACAGTAGCACCAGGTTTCCCCTGCAAAGATCATGCCATAAAATTGGCAATAAATTTACCAAGCTTCAGTGACCAGACAAAAAATAAAACACTAAAACAAACAAAAATCCTTTGATGTCTTTGGACGAGATATTCCACACCACAGGTTATAAAGTTACCTCTGCAGACTCGAGCGAGTGCTGATGCACGTTGCAGAGTGAGTCGTCTACACTCACCTTTACTTCCTGTATGAGGGGGCTTTCTGAGCTGCAACAACTTAATTGCTTGGGGGGATCCTATTGCGTTTAGACCAGGACTACAGCAACCTGACACTTGAATCCCAACTTGCCAGCACTACACGGTTCTGACACATGATTTGACAATTAGGGATGTGTAAGACTAGTCAACTAAACGGTACTGCTGCTGCTGCTACTCGACATTGGAAATACTAGTCAATTACATTTTTTAATTTTTTTTTTTAATTTTTACACATTTATGTTTTGCTTTATATTTTTACAAAGGCTACATTCACATTACTGTCATGTTAATGTTATGTTTTAAAAATAAATTATTTTGAAAAGTGGATATCTGGAAAACAAAATCATTTCATTTCACCTCAGACCTCGCATGCATTTTCTCCGAGTCACTCACGGCGGGCTCGGAGAAATGTCCACTTGGAAGACGAGCAAGGTGTGGGAGTGTTTTGACTTAGAAGAAAACTGAAAAGTTCTGTGTAGGCTATGTCATGTCAAACTGGCATATAATAATTCCACTGGAGCCATGCATAACCGTATTCAGCACAGGCACGTAGGTGTTAGCATAGGAGAGACTAGCTGAAGCAAGCAAATGCCCATCACGTCATTCACTTCAACTCGCCGCCGCTGTGATCCCGCCTGCTCTGAAAAAATACCCGAGCTTAACTCAGAGATGAATGCAAGAGACATGCTACCATTCAGTTTTGTTGAGGGAAAAGGCTTCCGAAAATCAGACCTTACGACAGCCTAGTGTACAATGATCATAATGCAAGGCAAGCACATCCCTATTGACAATATACTTAACTGTTTGAATTATTTAGTTATGCCAATCATTTTGGTATCAAGAATTGCATTAACTATAAGTTCAAATTCTGGTATCATAACTATGAAGAAGATTCCATGCTAGATCGAAAAGCAATCACAGTGGTAAAAACTTGAATTGCAATACACATACGGTATTGCTTCATGTTTGTGACATGAGGACATGAGGACGTGTCACACCAAAAAAGCAAAATCACTGCATTGTTCTCGTCACTTTATCTCTTCAGTGAAAAACAATCAGCAGGGTATTGCTTTTTTATTTTGAATTAAAATGAATTAATTTCATTTAGAATTAAACACTGACTTCGCATCAGAAGTGAAGTGAATGTAATCCCCGTTTTCAATTCATTTCTTCGTATTGGCGCGTGTATGTTGATAAAAGGCATAACCCGTAAGTTACCGGGCATGTGCACACCACAGCTGTTGTGCATGTGGTGACGCCCACAAAACTCCATAAAAGGATAAGTTCACAGAGCGGAAAGCGCAAAATGGCTACTAATAGCCGAAAGAAGAAGAATTTCTCTGAGGCAGAAGTTGAAGTACTTTTGACTCACGTCTACGAGAATAAAAAAAATATATATATATATTATTTAACAGCGTATCCAGCAGACTCACAGCACCTGAAAAGGCTAACATTTGAGAGAAATTACGAAGGTGAATTCAGTTTCATCCATCCAGCGCAATACAAATGAGGTCAGAAGAAAATGGTTTGACACAAAAACTGAGTCAAAAGAAGTATTTCTGCTAATCGACAGGATTTCTCTGCTACCGGAGAAGGCCAAACCATGAGAAAGCTTTTTTAAAATTTGTCAGATGCTGTGGCAAACGGAACCGACTTATAAGCCAGCTTTCACTGTTAAAAAAAATGATACATATATCCTCTGCCTCCTAAGAACATCATGTGTTAACTCTTTCAGTGATATCAATTCTGCTATTTGCACCGCCTCGGCTTATAGCTACCATCTGCAGACCAGCACATCCTCCTTTTATACAGCTTTTATAAGACATATTTGTCATAAAATGGATTTTGCTTGACGTTTTTATATACAGTGATGTGAAAAAATATTTGCCCCATCCTGATTTCTTCTGTTTTTGTGAATATCTCATACTAAATAGTTTTAGATCTTCAAACGAAATACAACATAAAACAAAGGCAACCTGAGTAAACACACAATACAGTTTTTATTTATTTTAATGTTTTTTTTTTTTATTGAAGCAAAAAAAAAAAAAGTGATCCAACACCCATCACCCATGTGAAAAACTAATTTCCCCCCTAAATCTGGTTGTGCCACCTTTACCAGCGATAACTTACTTCTAGGACTAGGACTTACTCCTATGCTTTGGATCATTGTCTTGCTGCATAATCCAGTTGCGCTCGAGTTTCTGAAGACTGAAGACCGGACATTCTCCTTTAGGATTTTCTGATAGAGAACAGAAGTCATGTTTCCCTCAATTACTGCAAGTTGCCCAGGCCCTGAAACAGCAAAGCATCCTCACACCATCACATTACCACCACCATTCTTGACCATAGGTATGATGTTCTTTTTGTGGAATTCGGTGTTTGGTTTATGACAGATGTAAGGGGACCCCTGTCTTCCAAACAGTTCCACTTTCAACTCATCAGTCCATAGAACATTCTCCCAAAAGGTTTGAGGATCATCAAGGGGTCATATCATTTTTTGATTTGTAATGTTTTCTTTTTGTTTGGGTGTGTAATGTATCTGTTTGTGCATGTGTACGCTCTGCAAAGTCCCAAAGCTCATAATCTCCCCCAAAGGGATTTGATTTTATCTAACAGAGTGCAGCTCCAGATCTGCCCGAAACACGTCGTTCGAAGTCCAAACTTACATCCGTAATTTCTCTAAGTCATGAAGTGCACTATCAGCTTAATCCCGCCCAAAGGCAGCCACGAAGAAAGAAGGCGAGGCTTCAGGGAATTCAGGCGCAACGTCGTGGAGACACTGTCTGTTTCGGTGAGAAAACAAAACCTCTTTGTTTAGCCTTCCGAAAACGGATGAAATCAGTGGTTACTGTTTACTTATAACTCTGTTCCTGAGCAGTACAACCCAAACGCTTGCTTGTGCACAGCGCATTTTACAGCTTCCTGAGCCTGGGAGAGTACAAGGCAGGCTACACACAAAAGCTACTCCTGAAAAGCGGGGCAATTCCCACTTTGCTCGGACAATCTTGTGCTTCTGAATCAGAATGTTTGATTATTTTATGAAATATCTGCTATTGACTGTTCAAATGCAGAGTTTTGTGCTGTGGCTCAGTTGTAGACCTCTGCTAACGTGCTATCTAAAGTTTGCTAAGTTGCCTCAGCATTGTAAACGTTTGTATGTTGATGGTCTGACAGAGACGTTGATTGTAGCTGCTGTTGTGACTGTATCTTGAAACGGTTTATATCAGTCGAATCACAAGAATCCTAGCTTTCAAAAGATGTATCGCATGAGTACCTATGTGCACACAGCAGCTGTATACAGCATAGTTAATCCTGCCGACAGGGCATCAGAATTTACATCGTATCTGAAAAGTTACAAAATGAAAACTTACCACTGTGAAACGTTCTGCTCAAGTCATGCTTGCAAACTTGTTTCTGCTTGATCATCCGCATTTTCTGAATCTGACTCGGGCTCGAACTGATATGGTAAAACCAACGACATGTTGCTTAGGAGCTCAGAATTGCTTTAGAAGCTTTGGAGGTTAAAGCAAACCCAAGGGGCGTTACATTTCTGACACAATCGTGAGGCTTTCGGCCAATCACCACGCAATGGGTCAAGCTGGCCAATCAGAGCACGCTGGGCTTTTTTTCGGAAGGAGGGGTTTTGGAGAAATCGTAGCGTTTCCGGCAGCCTGGGAATAGAGGCACTGCAATAATGTACATTATTTGACAAATAATGCATTTTTTGAACATTAAAGTATGTTAACCTATTTTATTACACCCAATAAACAAAATAATTAATGTTTAAAAACGTTTAAAAATCATATGACCCCTTTAATGTTCTTCTGGGTTAGCAGTGGTTTTCGCCTCGCTACTCTTCCATGGATGCCATTTTTGCCCGGTGCCTTTCTGATAGTGGAGTCATGAACAGTGACCTTTATTAATGCAAGAGAGGCCTGTAGGTCCTTGGATGTTGTCCTTGGCTCTTTTGTGACTTGCTGGATGAGTAGTTGCTGTTCTCTTGAAGGAGTTTTGGAAGGTCTGCCACTTCTGGGAAGGTTCACTACTGTACTGAGTTTTTCCATTTGGAGATAATGGCTCTCACTGTGGTTCTTTGGTGTCCCAGAGCCTTTGAAATAGCTTTGTAACCCTTCCCAGACCGATCTATTTCAATCACCTTCTTCCTCATCATTTCTGGAATTTCTTTCAATTTTGGCATAGTGTGTTACTGGGTAAGACCTTTTAACCAACTTCATACTGTTGAAGAAGAACTCAGAAGAAATCAGGATGGAGTCTGGATGCTTCACAGCGCTGTATACAATATTTCCTTATATGCCAATATGCCATTTAGGCCTATGTGAAATGACAGGTCTAAAAATATTTAATTTGTGTGTATTTGAAATAGTGAAAAAGTGATTTGAGCTCACTCAGCACTCATCGCAAATTATAAGGTTCAAAGCCAATCAATTGAGGTTTACATTAGTTAGTCTTCTTATGCATAAGTTCACACACTCAGGAGCAAGAGAAAAGTTTTTCTGAATTTACAGGATTTTCATGAATACCAATTTTTTGCGTGTAAATTCGATTTACGACTAAATCCAGGTCATATCCACCTTGATAAATGAGGCCCATTGTTTCTTCATTGCTACTACATTGATTGTTGAAACCTTAAATCATCAAGCTTTTCACAATTACACGGTGTACCATGGTGTCGTTGCTTTTCTATCTGGCATGGAATTTTCTCCATACGCCTCAATAACCCTAATATATAGTCAATTCCATTTGCCGCTCCTAAAAACCTCTCTCCTTTTATTAAGAATGAGAATGATAATTATAAATCCTACACATAAAATACACCTGAGCCAGCACATTACTCAGACCTAAATTCAGATTTATGTGCTGACTGAGCCACACTGCCTCATTCAGTTCACTGAATATTATCCACTGACTGTTGGTAATAAGGAGCAGAAAAAAGTTTAGCTAACCAGCAGCGTAATCTGTAGAGGTCATAGTGATGGTGGGTTTTACCGATACCAATAACTAAATTGGTGAGTACCTGCCAATAACTGATTATTCAGCCAATAGTTTTTAAAATTGATACTGAATGAAAACATAGCACTTAAAGTAAATATTGCTGAACTTTATTACAAACATAAACAGTACTGACTGTAGCATGAAAAAACAATAATTAATTAATAAATAAATAAATATATATATATATATATATATATATATATATATATATATATATATATATATATATATATATATATATATATATATATATAGACACACACACACACAGTATCTCACAAAAGTGAGTACACCCTTCACATTTTTGTAAATATTTTATTATATCTTTTCATGGGACAACACTGACAAAATGACACTTTGCTACAATGTAAAGTAGTGAGTGTGCAGCTTGTATAACAGTGTAAATTTGCTGTCCCCTCAAAATAACTCAACACACAGCCATTAATGTCTAAACCGCTGGCAACAAAAGTGAGTACACCCCTAAGTGAAAATGTCCAAATTGGGCCCAAAGTGTCAATATTTTGTGTGGCCATCATTATTTTCCAGCACTGCCTTAACCCTGTTGGGCATGGAGTTCACCAGAGCTTCACATGTTGCCACTGGAGTCCTCTTCCACTCTTCCATGACGACATCACAGAGCTGGTGGATGTTAGAGACCTTGTGCTCCTACACCTTCCGTTTGAGGATGCCCCACAGATGCTCAGTAGGGTTTAGGTCTGGAGACATGCTTGGCCAGTCAATCACCTTTACCCTCAGCTTCTTTAGCAAGGCAGTGGTCGTCTTGGAGGTGTGTTTGGGGTCGTTATCATGTTGGAATACTGCCCTGCGGCCCAGTTTCCAAAGGGAGGGGATCATGCTCTGCTTCAGTATGTCACAGTACATTTCACAATACACTCCCCAGTGCCGGCAGCACTCACGCAGCCCCAGACCATGACACACTCCACCACCATGCTTGACTGTAGGCAAGACACACTTGTCTTTGTACTCCTCACCTGGTTGCATCTACACACGCTTGACACCATCTGAACCAAATAAGTTTATCTTGGTCTCATCAGACCACAGGACATGGTTCCAGTAATCCATGTCCTTAGTCTGCTTGTCTTCAGCAAACTGTTTGCGGGCTTTCTTGTGCATCATCTTTAGAAGAGGCTTCCTTCTGGGATGACAGCCATGCAGACCAATTTGATGCAGTGTGCGGCGTATGGTCTGAGCACTGACAGGCTGACCCCCCACCCCTTCAACCTCTGCAGCAATGTTGGCAGCACTCATACGTCTATTCTGCAAAGCCAACCTCTGGATATGATGCTGAGCACGTGCACTCAACTTCTTTGGTCGACCATGGCGAGGCCTGTTCTGAGTGGAACCTGTCCTGTTAAACCGCTGTATAGTCTTGGCCACCATGCTGCAGCTCAGTTTCAGGGTGTTGGCAATCTTCTTATAGCCTAGGCCATCTTTATTTAGAGCAACAATTCTTTTTTTCAGATCCTCAGAGAGTTCTTTGCCATGAGGTGCCATATTGAACTTCCAGTGACCAGTATGAGAGAATGTGAGAGCGATAACACCAAACTTAACACACCTGCTCCCCATTCATACCTGAGACCTTGTAACACTAAGGTGGGAAAACACCGGGGAGGGAAAATAGCTAATTGGGCCCAATTTGGACATTTTCATTTAGGGGTGTACTCACTTTTGTTGCCAGCAGTTTAGACATTAATGGCTGTGTGTTGAGTTATTTTGAGGGGACAGCAAATTTACACTGTTATACAAGCTGTACACTCACTACTTTACACTGTAGCAAAGTGTCATTTCGTCAGTGTTGTCCCATGAAAAGATATAATAAAAATATTTACAAAAATGTGAGGGGTTTACTCACTTTTGTGAGATACTGTGTGTGTATATATATATTATATATATATATATATATATAAAACTACTAATGAACATTAAAGTAGATAAAATATATACATCTAAAATGAATTAAAAAACACTTCAAATAACACAACAAAATTTGTCAGTGATATAGTTTTTATTTTGTCTCTAGAGGCCGCTCTCATACTATGTAATGACGGCGAACCCTTTTCAGCCACTCCCAATAGGGAAAAACTATCAGCGTGGATTTTTTCTGATAACTGATGGTTTCAGTAATCGGTTATCGGTGCCAATTAATCAGCAAAACCAATCAATCGGTTGACCTCTAGTAACCTGTGTGGGTGAGATGTCTAACTGAACCTTAGCATTCAGAGGGAGATATGTATACAGACATGTATACGTATGTGGCCCAAGATTCGAAATAACTGTATTTTGCAATACAAAATCTCACAATATTTATGTTTAAAGGTGTGCTTTAGAAACAATTTGATAGTTCTGTTCAAGAGTCAAGAGTCGTTTATTTGTCCTATATTCACCCTATGACATACCATATGAATGATTATCACACTTACTTGGAGAAGCAAAGAACAAGAAATAAAAATAAACAAGTCCCAGATTAGGCCTATACTCTAGGTGCAGAGCGAAGGTACATGGGAATAAAGTATTGTGTTTAGAAGTCATCAGAGCGAGGACACCCATTGAAGACTGTGTCCCTATGTCCTGCTCACAGCCACCCCATGGGCTTCTGGGTAATGAGTTTGTCTCCCAGGCCTGCCAGCTCGATGTGTACAACGTGGGAATTCACCTGCTGCTAACAAGGACGTCAGCTAGGAAAGTTCATGCAGCCATATGCTGTTGTGACACTTTTTTTTTTAGCACAACAGATGCCAAAACTTCACAATACCCGAGTTTTTACTTTTGTAAAGTCACATTTTAAAACAAAAATATTCCTCAGACAAAGCAGTTGTAGGAACAGTTCCATCCACTATGTTTTTCCCCCCTCTAACTTCCACAGAACTCCTATTGAGGGGATAGAATTATGGCAATAATGTAAATTATATTTGGCAAAAATAAGAAATGAAGCATTTTGCTTCATTTGGACAACTCATTTAATACAGCATTCACTAAAACTCCATCGGGGGGAAAAAATGACTAAAAGAGCAGAAAGGTTAATTAAAAGAGAGGTGTCAGGTGACGTGTTACATGGCCCTCCAAGTGACACCATTTATTCAGAAGCATTTTTTTCTCTTTTCCCCTACCATTTTATTCACTTGCTTTATACTGTATGAACAATAAATCAGCTGCCTGTGCTGGTAAAATGTAATCAAGGAATTTAAATGTTTCATTTTCAAAATTAACAGGTGTATAAGGAATCCATGTGACAGATGCTAGAAAACAAGCAAGTGACTAACTAGTATTGACGTGCATGAATGGAGGTCAGAAACTGGAGCTCTGAAACTGCTCAGAAGCATTTAACTCATCTTAGACAACGATGCATCATAGCTTATCAGTTTAACTAGCCTTCCCATATCGAGGTGAAAGCGCCATGCCTTTTTGTTGCTTGTAAATAGTGGAATTATTTTATCGATCATGTAACAGATTTTTCAGTTGTTCACTGTTCAGTTTACACCACACGCAACGGGGCTATTACAACGACAGCTGTAATGTCAGTATACTACAGGTAAAAGCCTCAATTTATATTTACACGGGACAAAATATCAAGATTTCAATGCTCCATAGATAAATAAATCCTCCTTTCTTGTCGGATGCATTTCTTATTTCTTTTTTTGTTGTTGTTGAAATGTAGGACAGCAGGTCAAAAACTGAATCATCATGATATGACAAGGTATGAAGCAAACAGCCAGGTTTTTGGTAAAAATAAGCCTGGAAAATAGTGTCAATAAGATAGGACACCAAAATGCAACAGTTCTGCCATTCAATTTGCACACAACTGCAGATAAGAAGGCATGAAAATGTCTTATTAATTATGTACAGTTGCAATCAAAATTATTCAATCCCCATTGCAAATCAGGTTTGTCAAAATTTACAGACTTTCAGCTGTTTGCAATGAACAAATCAAACAAAAGCAAGTGAAATAGTTCAGCACAACGAATGCTTCAAGTGGTTTCCCCAAATTCAACTGAAAATGGAACTTATAATGTCTTCTCCAGTCTCAAAATTATTCAACCCCCTGAATAGAATCCCTCACAACAGCGCACACATGCAAAACAGGTGTTGTCTCAAGCACACTTGATGCAACTAATCAAGGGCTTCATTAGTTGCACCAGGTGTGCTTGAGCTGGAACAGATGAAATACCTGAACTGGCTAGGGGCAGAAAATACATGAAATACCTGGACAGGGCAGAAAAAGGAAGCTATCAACGGCTGCAACCAGATTTCTGAGAAGGCAGGTTGTGAAAAACCCTCGAGTGACTGCAAAAGACCTGCAGCAAGACTTGGTGGCAACAGGCACTGAGGTTTCAGTGAGCACAGAAGGTTTCCATGCCAGAACTCCAAGACGTACACCACTACTGACACAAAAGCACAAGAAAAGTCAGCTCAATATCATATAAATAAGCCACAGAAGTTTTGGGATTATGTTCTGTGGAGTGATGAAACAAAACTGGAACTTTTAGGCACGATGGATCAGCGGTATGTCTGGAGAAAGAACACTCTGTCCACAGTCAAGCATGGTGGTGGCTCGGTGATGCTCTGGGGCTGCTTTGCATCCGCTGGAACCTGCAGCGTGTGGAAGGCAAGATGGATTCATTGAAGTTTCAGGAAATCCTAGGAGAAAAAGTCATGCCGTCTGTGAGGAAGCTGAAGCTTGGGCGTCATTGGACCTTCCAACAGGACAATGATCCCAAGCATACCTCAAATTCCACCAAGGCTTCGTTGCAGAAGAAGTCCTGGAAGATTCTACAGGGACATCACAGTCACCTGACTTTTTGATTTGAAGAAGGCGGTTGCAGCACGCAAACCCAAGAATATTACTGAACTGGAGGCCATTGCTCATGAGGAATGGGCTAAGATTCCTCAGGAACACTGCCAGAAGCTGGTGTCTGGCTATGCATCTCGTTTGCAGCAGGTCATAACAGCAAAAGGGTGCTCTACTAAGTACTAAAGGGGTTGAATAATTTTGAAACTGGAGTTGCATGTTCAGTTGAATTTGGGGAAACCACTTGAAGCATTCGTTGTGCTGAACTATTTCAATTGCTTTTGTTTGATTTGTTCATGGCAAAAGCTGAAGACCACAAGAGAAAATGCTTCTGTTTTACACATTTCTAATTTAATACAACAATTTATTTTACTGACAAAACACTGAAAGTCATGTAAATATTTCAAATATCCTTCTTTTTACTCTTAGTATTTGATATGTCCCCTTTTTGCTTTAATGACAGTGTACACTCAAGCTGGCATGGACTCCACAAGTTTGTGTAAAACCTTATGATCCGTTTTAGATCATATCCATCAGTGTCGTCTGAACACATGCTTCAATAGAACAGATCAGGCATGAGGAAAATCTGACCTTGTGCACAAAGCAGTTAACATGGCCAATATCACAAATTTGCTTTACATTTAAATAGGGACCTAGAAACAGTGCTGAATCTTGAATATTAAATAGTCAAGATATTTAACATTTACTTTATATAACTTTGTTATAGATTTTTTATTTTATGACTTCCACATTATCAAGTCAGTACAAAAAACATTTTAGATTCCCAAACATTAATTTTCTAGCACAAAATTAAATGTTACAGAAAAATGTATGTCATTAAAGAAAGCAGCATATTACGTAAGAGACCACTTTTCAGACGAAAAAACACAATGAAGGCTGCTGGGTTTTGCTGCAAAAATAAGAAGCAAGTTCTTAACAACATAGCACTCAAAGTAAAATATTGCTGAATTTTATTACAAAAACAAACAGTACTGACTGTACCATGAAAATGTACTGTACTTTTTTAAATGAATTAATATATAAATATTAATATTTATACTAACTATTAATAAATAGTAATGTAAATAAAAGATATACATCCAAACTGAACCAAAAAGTAACACTCCAAATAACCAATAAATATAGAGACATCTAAAATGAATTAAAAAAAAAAAAAACACTTCAAATAACACAACAAAATTTGTCAGTGATAGTTTTTATTTTGCCTCGAGGCCACTCTCGTACTGTCTAATGACAGCGGGGGAAAAACTCTCTGTGTGGATTTTTGCCGATAACCCATAGTTCCAGCAATCGGTTATAGGCGCCGATTAATTGGCAAAACCAGTCAATCTGTTGACCTTTACTGTTGAGTCTGGGGAAACATTTCACATGATGAAATGTTTACCATTTTCTACTATATATAGTACAGTATAGTACAGAAACTATAGACTTTCCTAAACAGACTTTCTCTTTTACACATTTCTCAACCACAAGTCAAGTTACAGCATTTTAAAAGTAGGTTACCCCCAAAAGTGAAAAGAGGGAAACTTGCATAGATTAAATATTTGATTCTAAATGCAGCATAGTTTTTTGGTTTTGTAAAGCAATCAGAAAGAGTGTTATAAGCAGAAAAACCCAACATCGTTTGATTTTTTTGGTTTGCCAAAATTCAGCCACAGTAACATCTGATGGGTTTTCCCAAACCACCACACATTAAATGTATCTTTTCGTATGTGTTACAGACTGTTGCAAGTCTGTAATGTAACTGACTGACGTGTGCAGTTCTAAAAAAATCAGCACCCATCTCAACCCTAATGTTTAGTTCATTTGTCTCTCCCTGTTTTTACATCCATTTCTGGGTCAGGAGAGAGAAACATCACTGTTGACTGCTTTAACAGCTCTATGGTTGGACTGTTATCAGCTGCATGTGTAAGTCACTCGGGGAGGGGGGGTGGGGGGGGAGTGAGTGGGGGGAGAGCTGCTGCCAAGTAAATAAATGCAAATGTAAAAATAAAAATGTTTCCAGCAGATCTCGATCTTGTGCGGGTGGACTGAAAATGCTGTCGGCAACATGTACACCAACTGTTTTCTGGCACACACACAAGCGTGCCTGCTGTGCTAACAGAAATATTTTAGTGGTAACACTCGTACATTCAAGTTGAGGTTGAGTACAGCAGTGAGATACAGCCCAAAATACATGAGCCAGGTATTTTTGGATGTGGCCAACATATTTAAATGTGTAAAATTTACAGGGTTTGCATGAAACATATGTTATATGTTGAACATATGTTAAACATATGTTTGCAGGATTTGCAGGATGCATGTTGAAGTTTTCTTTCTTTTTTGTTTATGACAACAGAGAAGAAGGGCAGATGTGATGATGAGAAACAGAATGACGCTGCAGAAAATTAAGACTATAAAAGCTGGTTATCGACTACAAAAGAGCCTCGGTGTATATTCTTAAAAAGGGGAAGGTTTCCCTTTCACCAAAAGGTTATAAGCAGAACCCCTTTAGAAAGCTACAACCATCCAAATAATCCTTAAAAGAAGCAGTTTTTCCTAGATTATCAGTCTGCTGCTGACACTCTTGGCATTTGTAGCTGAATGTCAGCTTTTATACTCTGCAAACACTAGATTTTAGATAACCAGCTGTCAGGGTGCAAAGCCTGTCCTAAACCATGTGTTCAGAGTAGTTTAAATCTGGCACTTTATGGATTTTAAGGTGTACCACAGACATGACATATGTCTCATAAGTACTAGAGTGTAAGGCGGTCATGTAATCAAAACGTTTTTCTCCGCATGCAGTGAATCAGAGACATTAAGAGTTTACACTCGGTTTATCTGTTTAAACGTAATGGGTTTCACAGTAGGCTTGTAAGTTCGTGTGCCGCTGGGAAGGGGGTGTGGTCAGAAATTTGTACCACGTCATGTACGTTACATCGTTACAGCTGGAAAAATACCAGAAGGTAGTTACAAGTCGTCTGTAGCTGCTAGTCACTAGCATTAGCCTTTAGTCACTTTTTTTTTTTAATTACCCACCCATTAACAAGGTCAGTATTGCTGTAAACTGTAAATAAACCTAGAAGGCTATTATCTGTTTGTTTGTTTGTAATTTAACACCATGCGAGCTACCACGGCTATTTTCATGGCGGGAAACAGGTTAAAACGTAGCAAAATATGAAGAATTTACAAAAGTTTTTTTAAAGTTTATCTTCGATAAAAAAAAATCTAAAACTAAATCTGGCCTTAGTTCATTAAGAATATTTTTTAGTGATTCACCAAAATGAACATTTTTGGACGTAACCGAAAATTCCGGATACACTTGGCTAAAAACCAAAACCGAAATTACATTTAAAAGAAAAAACAAAAACAAAACAACAACAAAAACATTTTTTTTAAATAAATGCCTTTTTGTATAATTGTGTAAATATTACCTATGCTTGAATAATTTTCATGTATATAAATTTATATAAACTATACGTGCATGTGCTCTGTGTTGAACAGCAACGGAGATATCCTTGAATTCTAGTATAGCGGTGTACCCCTGATAAACAACACGTTGTTTCACTTTCTTAATTTAATCCCCGTTCATATTCATGCCTTTATCATGGCTAAGATGCATCGTAGACAGATATTTTGGTGCCCGGCTCTGAAGTCAGACAACATAATTAAGGCCATTAAGGTTCATATAGGATGACAAAATAGCAAAAAACTTAAATTTATTTTTGTTTATCTTAAAGCTGCAGACACCACGTTTTCTGACAGAGATTTAAAACTTGATAGCCAACGCGATAGTTGGAATCTATCTGCGATTCCCGATACGGTCTCAAATCATCCCAAGCCTGGTGTGACGCACCTCAATATTGTAACTATAGCACAAGCTACTCGTTATGAATCCCTGACGCAACTACACACATCGGTCCAAGGCTCGATGTGGTTGACTGTAGACTGGTTTTTACTAGGCAGATTAAATTGGTGTTCACGGATAACAGGCGATCATTTCAGAATCAGGAACACACAGGTATATGGAAACACTGACAAAACTAAGCAAAATAAATTCCAGTGCCAAGCAGTCATATAACTCTCCTACTGTACAGTAGTCATGTCACGATTAAACATAGAGGAAATATAAGGTGAGGAAATAAAGATGCAAGCCAGACTCGAATGATATTTTTTACTGCATTGTTGATACATGGACTGAACAATGCAGCTCATTGACCACAAATGGACTTTTTGTAGAGAGTGTAAACACAATGTACTACAAGACAGTGATCTCGTTCATATGTATTAAAGCACTCAATTAGCTAATAAGCTGACCATACATTATTACATTACATTAGCTACCATGTTTTAGTCTTGTCATTTAAGTTTCCAGGCAACCAAAACATGGGAATGGGTGTCATATTGGAGCTTTTACTTGCTCACAGTGCTAGCCAATGAATTTATGATTTGTCCATCCCTGTGGCTGTCATGGTTTATTTGGATCACAAGTATAAGACACAGTCAACACTACATCAGTTCAAAACTTCGCTCAGATTCAACATCGCTCAATAATTTCTGATTATCCACTGGGGCGTACTGTTCCCAAAACATATTCAACTGACTACACGACACGTTATTTGCATCAAACTGACTGAATTCCACGCCTCAGTTGTTTAATCTCTTTGCAAATAAAATGGAGCTCAAGCAGTGTGCGTTTTTAACTGGCTTTTCTCCTGATCATTTTAATCACAAAAGGCTTCTGCCGGTTTACATTACAATGATTTATCCCCAAGTGTGTCTGCTTTTCATCTAAAAATATAATGCCCACTTCAATTCATTGAAGAGTCTTGCACATCACTTGCCTTCTCAGATATACTTTAGGGCAATCAAAGTCATTCAAGTTATTCTAATGAATAAAACGCACTTATTAAACAGCAAAGCGGGACAAACATGAAAAAAGGCTGCAGCACTCCTCGTCAGAAATGTTTATTCCAAAAGATACTCACCAACAAAACAACATATAACTACCATTTGTCCAGATTATAATCAGATTCATACAACAGTTAGTTCTGCTCCACTAATTTGATCAAGCAGCGTTCCAAGAGTGCCTATATTTACTACAACCGCACTGCGACGTCTCACTGCGTGTCGCACCACTCATCTGTGTTCACCACGTAAAATTCCACCTCCTAGTTCGATGCGGTTACTCAGTCACTCCAGGATTTTGCGATCGCAGAAATTAACGCAAAATCAAGGAAACGCCGCAATATTTGCAGGAGCTTGCAGAAAAAAAGGAGAAGATCCCTCTTCAATTCACGTGTATCAAACATGAGGACAGGTAAAAAGGTCTCATTTACCAACAAACATCACTGCGAAAGACCGCGCAAAAGAATTTCCTGCAATTGTGCCAATTCCAAGAAGTTTTCTGCAAAAAAGCACAAAAAAATGCAAATTTTGAAAAAAAGCCGCAGCAAAATCAAGCATTTTTGGCCGCAACAATCACAAAAAAAAACTCTGTACGGACCGATTACTACAGTAGAGTTATCGACATCATCAGCGGACATGGCAGACAATATTTTTAGAAGTATAACTTTTCACTTAAAATATGAAAACGCTTCAGTTGAAGGTGAAAAGGAAGAAGGGACTCCAGTTTTACCGGACGCACCTTTAACAGGAACGTACAAATCAATGTGAGATAGCTAGCTAGCCGACATGCTGTGAAGTGAATGTGGCTTCTTCGGGATCCATTTCTGCTAGTGGAGCAAAAATAAACAGAACTGTTCTGGAAAAATTGAAAAACTGCACACGTATGTAGGTTAGATTATGAGTTTATTAAGTATTTTAAGCATAAGTCTGTCTGCTCAAAGACTTTTATATCTTCAAAGAAAAACAGGAAGTTACTTTTACTTTTGGTTAAACCCCAGTGTCAGGGCATAATGTGTAATCTCCTTATCCTAGTCTGCCCAGCCGCCAAAAATCAACAAGTATCAGTTCTCTATTGACAACATGCCCTCAGTATGAACCGTTCATGTTCATGATCATGGGTCTATGAAAACTTCTCCATATATGGTGTAGTTTTGTGCTGTCTAGACGCTTACAATAGTCTTTCTAAAAAAGATTCTTCCTATGAGCTTCTGTGGTTTAACAACTTCTTGAGTACATACAGTAAATGAAACAAAGTCAATATTTTGTGTGACAAAAAAAAATAAAAATAGTATATAGTAGTCTCTGGTACAATGTGTGCAGTTTTAAACCCAGCAGCCTTCATTGTGTTTTTTTGTCTGAAAAGTGGTCTCTTATGTAATATGCTAGAAAACTAATGTTTGGGAAACTAAAATGTTTTTTGTACTGACTTGATAATGTAGAAGTCATAAAATAAAAAATCCATAACAAAGTTTGTACTAAAAACAAACAGGGTGCCTAAAAGCTTTTGCACAGTAGTGTACATTCTGTATTTTCCACTTCCTTAGTTAGAGCATTAATACGTACTAGAACTTTAAAGCTTAAACAGTACAGAATACTGAAACAAGATTAGTGAATTGCATAATGTATAAAATTTCCACCACAAGAACATTTGGCCATATTGTCCGAAATGTCCGTTATTGACAGTCGATATTAATTTCTTGTTTATTGAACTGTTGTATAAAAGCAATAGTGCACTTGCCATTGTGCAGATTCAGAGCTGTGCCCATATTCAGTGTAACTGCACGATTGCAATATTGCTTAATTGTAATATACTCTCCTTATTACATGACAGGTTATAATATTCAACAGACCCTTAATGGAGTGCAGTGACTGAACCCACTATGCAGGTTCTACAGTGCCATTATGCTGTACCAAATGTAGTAGCCAAGAAAAGACAACTTGATTGTTAATGTAACATCATTGTATAAGTCACACCAACTGGTAGAGGGAGAAGAAGGGGAAAAATAATAATAATAATAATAATAATTTCCCAGTCCAGAACATTGCATGGGTTTCGCAGCTGTCCGGGCTTTGTGGACTGGAAGGCCAGGGGTTTTACATTCCAACCCAAGAGGAGCCATACCTGATAGTTAATTGAAGGCGAAGAGCAACTGATTAAACAGGTAGAACCAGGTGTGACTTCTGATTGGTTGCAATGAAAATCCACATCACTCCTTTACTGATAAAACTGGGCACCCCTGTTTTACACAGAAAATCACATATCTACAGCAGCTAAACTCTGGACGTTACATCACTAGAAGACAGAGATGTTTGATCAAGATGTTTATCCAATACTAAGAAACCCCTCACAGATGTCCAACATGCAGTGAAGTGTATAAAAATAGCCAAGCAGTAAATAAAATTGGATTTCCCCTTAAAAGTGAAATAGAGTCTGGAGTGACCCTCTATACAATGTTGTTTATTAGGAACGTCTGACAATGAAATGTACAGCCTTCAGTGTAGCAGCCTGGGGAAAGAGGCGAGGTGAAGATCTTTCCATCTCCTAATGAACTATGTTATGTGGGAGCAATCTAATACAGTCTACAGTCTAGTGGCTATAAATTCAAAGCCACAGAAAGCAAATATTTCAGTCAGATTTCATTCGTGTCATCTGTGAGGCTGCACGTGAGAAGCCTCTATTCTCATCCATCAATGCTTTCTGCCCTCGATCGGCTCCGCTCCATTCGATTTAATTAACTCCAGTCTTAATGGAGTGATTCATATCTCCATACACACTCTGTACATGGCTGGTACTGCCAGCATATGATGATGGTTTAAATAAAAATCTACTTACTCCAATTAAAAGAAGCTCTGCGTGCACCATTCTGAATTAAACGAGGTAATTGGATTAATGCGGCCAGCTTTGTATAATGCGACTTCATCTGATCGTGTACAATGCTTTAAGTGGAAACAATGACATTATAATATTTTTCCCTTCCAGTTACATACAGACCTATTCATGGTATCATACAACCACTAAAACAACTACTACCCAGGGATGTACAGCATGACAAGATTACTGCAGCTAAAAGAAAGTAATATGGTGCAAAAACACGAGAGACATGCTCATGCAAAAAGTACTTAACGTGTGTGGTTTAGGCCAAGATTCATCTCAAAGCTGTTTTGTTTACTCAGAAGTTTTGTAGGTAGAAACTCAGTCGTTTGTATATACAGTAATGACTACTATGAAAAGGAGCAGTAACCGTATTTCAACTCTTTTTAAACACAGAAAGCTACATGCTACCAGATAAAAAGATAAACTAACCTCTACTATTCTTTATGACGTTATTACTATATTAAGAATAAAACGAGACGGGGTGATGAAGCCCGATCTTGATTATTGTCCTGTAAAAGTGTTTTATTTCCCGTTCACTGTGATTTACCAAAGACTACATTTTTTTATTTATTAAACAATTTATGTTTATTCACGATTAGTTACATTTAATGTTGTGGAATGTCCACAAAACAAGTTAGTTCCTGTTACCGCTTATGTTATAGTTAGCTATAAACAGTCCTTCCCTCACTTTTTCTTGAAGTTAATAAGTCAAAAAAAATAAATAAATAAAAAATGCAGCTTGTTACCAAAAAAGCACATCATCCATCATTAGACTTTTCCATGGTGGAAAACCTAAAGCAACAGTTTTTCACATTTTACATGTTTTTCTTAAATACCAACACAGGTTTTAACTGTTTATTATTAGATTTTGAATTTTTTATTAACTGTTACTATAGAAACACAAACATATTAGAACGAGCGCATCAATTCAAACTTGCGAGTTGCCATGCAGGCGGCTACTGTCTGAGCCGTGCTGCTACAGAAAATTAATCAACGCCTTCTGACCAATCAGATTCCAGAATTCATCAGTGCTGTCGTATAAAAGGTTATAACGAATGTGTAAGGGATATCAAGGTTAAATCCTGACATTACACTCCATTTTGCTCGAGTTTGTTTATGAAAAGATGCAACGTTTTGGTAAATTTAGTGGTCAAAAGTGTTATTGGGTAATTGTTTAAAAATTGTTTATTACAAATCAGAAACCTTAGCCAAGGTTTCAACTTTAGCCAAGACCCAGTCAAGACCATAGCCAGTGGAATCCGAGTATGACGGCGGCAAAACCAAAACAAGACCAACACCACATGACCGATGATTCCATATCGAGACCAGGTGCTCAGATGTGTTAATTTTGCTGTTTGTAGTATCTTCCTAACCTGATATGAAATTTCTATTGAATTAACTAAAATAAACCATCCGCTTTGCTATTATCATTTTGTATAAATAAGCACACATGACATACCTAGGACATGTTAAGCATAGCCCATTCGTCTAGCAAGCATTGCAGTGAAATCTTATTTTATATCACTGCTACGTACAGCACACGTGGTTGGGCAGGTTTTGGGTTGACGATGTTAAGGTAACAGGTGGTGTATTTTGAGTCTTCGTAGGACAAGACCGAGACAAGACCAAGTAAAGTTTCACCTGAGTCTATGACTGATTTGTGATCTCAAGACCGTTTTCCAGAACCACAACACTGGAAATTCATCATTACACTTTAGACATGACATGAAGTCCTAGTGCTGGTCCTATCCTAGCCCTAATATTTTAGTGGCTTTCATATTATGGACATGTTTAGGTGTTTCACTGTTCTAATTTTTACAACATTATCATCTTTTCTAGCACCACTGGTACCGTCACAAAAAGATAATGCAGTGCTCTCTAACCCAATGCAGAAGAAAAAATGCTAAAGGTGGGGTTTATGGGAACCAAATGCAAGTAGAGGCAAAAAATATGGGTAGAAACCTGGGCGTCATCAGATAATCCATGGTATACAACAGTTCAGAGGAATTAACAGGAGCCAATCATTTGGGTCATCATGTTCCTGTGTCAAAACTAATTCACATAAAAATCTCAATTTGATTTGTTGCCTTACTCACTGTTGCCAGAACTATAGCACCAGGTTGTGCATATCGACTGAAAATAAATGTTCGCCTATGGCTTTTTCATTAAATAGTGCAAAGGATAAACAACAACGTCAGAGGAAACATATGGAAATGGCAGACACAGTCATAATACACCCATCGCAGAACTGAATTTTTATTCAGCAGGACAGAGTACAAGGTACTACGGTACATCCATTTTTTTCCAATGCAAATCAAGCATTCAGTGTTGAGCTTGCGAATTCCTCTTCACAGGGCAGCACTAATGCAAAAGACAAGCGATACAAAATGAGGCTACAATTACGGAGGAAAATCACAGTACACAATCAAAAGAATTGTTCAGTGCTCAAAAGGAAATTACACACCCTATTCAGTACAATCAAAAGAAGCCGAGTCACTCTCAGCAACGCGGTATCTCTCTCGCCGACATATTTATGAAGAGAAAATCAGCCAATCTCTGTTGCACTCCTCCACATAATCAGAAACTCCAATGACGTTTCCCACTTAAGTAATTCAGCACAAGCTTTTAGACGTCATCTGGTCCATTCTACAATCTGTGCTGAGCCAAAAAGCAGGGACATGCCAGTTCCAGCACTGTGCACCTGCACTGCAAAGCCTCTATCATCTCACACACCATTACAGGACATGTGCAATTACCAGAAGCCAGTCTCATACAACCCAGTGGGGGGGAAAGGCCAATTTCTGAGTGCTATTTCTGTTGATTCTGACTGTGTGCTCATTTTAGTTGGTTACTTTATACTCCAAACACTGGAACAACAGTAAAAATTTTTTACAAAAATATTTGAAGATAATAATCTAGACTTTAGGCTATAGGCCTGTTGAATGAATGGCAATCAAAACAGATTCAAATCAATATGATACATACATCAAAAACATGTTAGATTCTTACATACTTTCTTGAAAACGAGGCAGAATATCCAGATTATATATATAAAATTAGATTTACATGTGTAAGCACATTGGCCTCATTATACACAGCATGGCCACTACACATCCATGTAAAATGCTTTTTTAAATAGACAGCAAAGGCACTAGTGTTAATTTAAGTCAACAACCACCAGCAGAAGCCATGTGCAGAAAGAAATGCTAAATTTGGATCATCTAACAAACCAAGCCAGACCAAAAACCACATAGATATCAGACAAAGATAGTCTCATCTAACAAAAAAAAAAAAAAAAAACTGTCAAGGGAATGGTATAGCCAAATAGCACATTGGAAAACACTGTTTATCTTTGGATGCCATGATTTAGTACCTACTAACTAAGACAGAGCTGCTAGTCAAGTACGACAACCATGTTCCTACAGCTATTAGATACTTTATTACCATTCAGGTGCATTTTGTAGGTCTATGAATGGCTGTAGCCCATTGTGTGGCACAAAATATTAAAAACTTTTTCAATACTACAATATGGTCACAATTAATCCTCTAACTTTCAAATCTTTATTTATATGCCAACATCACTGCACATGCTAATTTGACCCAGCTGGGAACACCTGCTCAAGACATTAGCATCTTGTACAGCTTGAGAGCACCTAGGCATTACCTTTGGAACAGGTATTTTAGCAAACATGTCAGTGAATTGTCTGTAGCCTAATATTTATTTGGACTGCTTTAAAATAGCACACTTTGTGTTCAAAACACAAAATTTAGTGCTAAATAAAGAGATTATGTTGTTATGAACTGATTCCATTTAAGGCAGGGTAGAATAAGGGAAAGAACTTGTTTTGTTCAGTAACATCTGTCAGCATAAGCTACTAGAAACAAATCAACACAGAAATACAACATGGTATAATCCAACCGTGTGATGCCCACCATTGTTATTCATTTATTTTCTTTTTTGTTTTATAATTTTGGTAGTTTTGTTATTGTGATACTATTCTTGTTATTTAATATTGCTATCGCAAAAAACTCATATCTGTTATAAAATATCTGTTGCTATGTACAATTTGGCAGTGGAAAGGGACCATGGTAGGATCGCTGCTGCGTCTGATACATTCGTATTGGAATAACCTTGCTTTTATCATATCAGTGTTATTACTGTGCTGAGAAAAGTCCATCTGCTTAACAGTGGTCCCTTTCCAATGATACATGGGGTAAAGGAAGGCTTATTGCTCATAGCAAAAGATGGGCTACAGTCAGTATATATGGTAAGCCTAAATTCATATACAATTATAACTAAGTGAGTATATTTCACTTGCTGAGAGGTTTGGGGTTATAGCCACAAATTCCAGTTACCAATGTGAAGGATCTTCAACACTTCAATAAGTGCTTTTACCATTTTTACACCACAGAGAAACGTATCACTTTAATAAAATTAACGTATAAAATTAAAAGGGTTTTTTTAATCATCTAGGTAGATACATGTTTAGTTCTTTCATTCGAATACAGAAAGCAAAACCATGCCATCCCAGTGAAAGTAAACTAAGCATCAGGACTATTTTTCAGGTCTTTGCTAAACATCTGTTTCACATGTAGGTTCACACAGGTGTTAAATCTCTCACTGTTCAGCTCCTATACTGTATATTTTAATAAAAGGTGCCAGCAGTGTTGTTACTCAAGCAGCCTTGTTCATAACCAGCCTGTACAGACCACTGGCACTACCTGTTAACAAACCAGCTAAATACAACCAGCCTGTAGATATATACATATATTTTATTCTTCAACCAGCTAATTTGTACCTCAGTTAGTCAGATGTAGATTTTGTTTAAGCTAATTAAGCAGCCTTAGAAAACTTACTGTTGCCAAAAAAATTTTTGAAAAAACAAAAACGAATGTTTTGGGGATTTTTTCACTATACTTCATACTTGATCTCAAACTGATAGCCAGCCTTTACAGACAATGGGCACAACCTGTTAGCAAACCAGCTAAAAAAATTTTTTTAAAAAAATAAATAAAAAACTAAATGTGCTCAAGCAGCATTAGAAAACTTACTGTTATTAAAAAATAAATAAATAAATAACCATAAATAAATAAAAACCTAATGTTTTTCTTTTTTTCACACTTCATACTTGAGTACTTCATACCTGAAACTGATAGCCAGGCTGTACAGACCATGGGCACAACCTGTTAGCAAACCAGCTAAAAAAAAAAAAAAAAAACTAATGTGCTCAAGCAGCATTAGAAAACTTACTGTTATTAAAAAATAAATAAATAAATAACCATAAATAAATAAAAACCTAATGTTTTTCTTTTTTTCACACTTCATACTTGAGTACTTCATACCTGAAACTGATAGCCAGGCTGTACAGACCATGGACACAACCTGCTATCAAACCAGCTAAATACAACCAGCCTGTAGATGTACATATATTGTATATGTAGATATATATATATATATATATATATATATATATATATATATATTGTATATGTACGTATATTTATATATGTAGATTTTGTTTAGAGGTAACATTTTGTTTTTTCACTATACTTGGTACTTGAGCTCAAACTGATAGCCAGCCTGTACAAACTATAGTCTATATACACTGACAACCTGTTAGCAAACCATCTAAATACAACCAGCCTGTAGATATACACATATATTTTATTCTTAAACTAGCTAATTTGTACCTCAGTTAGTAAGATGTAGATTTTGTTTAAGTTACTCAAGCAGCTATAGAGAACTTACTGTTACCCCCCAAAAAAGGTAATGTTTTTGTTTTTTCACTATACCTGGTACTTGAGCTCAAACTGATATATATATACACACACACACGTACGTTTTATATGTAGTTTTTTTTTTTCTTCAACCAGCTCATGTCTAGTTCAGTTCAAAATAGTTACCTAGAAAGTGAGGCTAATTCAGAAAAAAAACAAACCAAAGCTTAGCATCAATTACTCTACACCTGCCTAAAGGCATTTCCCTTGCAAAATAAACTGGTCAGCTGAAGACCTGCTTGTCCGTCTGCTTCATGCACTAACTTGTGCAAAAAATTTGCATACGAGTTTGGCTGTCGTGTGCATAAAAAATTCATTTCCTCTAAATCAGGTGCATGTATGAACCATGGTGCTGAATGGCAGGATTATCTTACCCAGCTTTGCTCGGGACTCCTCCAGTTTGCGGATCTGGTTCTCGATGAAGAGCATGGCCAGCGCAAAAAGCACCAGAGCCAGGAGCTGAAACTTGGGCGGCATCATGGTCCTCAGGAGCCCCATTAAACCACACTACAAGATGATGATGATGATGATGATGAATATAATGGTGGTGCTGATGAGGATGATCTATCTGCATGTCATGCCGCAAATGCAGGCTCAGAATTCGCCGATCAGACACACATGCGCGCGACGAGCACAGCCGGAACACCACTGGGTTTGGACTAAAAGTGTAGAAAATGATGCCCGAGGATTTAGTCTGCAAGTCGATTTCATGAAGTGCATTGCATTTCAGCTGTGCCTACGGATGTGTGTGTGTGTGTGTGTGTGTACGCTTTGCCTGGCTGAAGTGCTCCACAGTTGTGAGCTGTCTACGATGCTACTGCCTCCGTGTGTGTGTGTGTGTGTGTGTGTGCGGTTTTCCTCTAGTTCTCGGGCTTTATTCCTCGGTGTACTGTCGCTGTGTGAAGTCGGGTTGGGATGCATCTGCTACAGTGCCATCTACAGTACTGGAGTAAGGAAACTTCTCCTGTTGTCATGTCCCTGTGTTCAAACAGCATCTGCATCACCAGTTTAAATGGTGCATTGTTCATGTGCACGTGTAGGAAAATCCTTCACACTGTGACTTTTTCTACTAGTGGGGTCCAAAAGTCTGAGACCACTAGTGGAAATGCTTCTACAGGGTGTCCCAAAAGTCTCCATACACAGGGGACTCTGTAAGCCAGCACCACGTCGGTTGTGCCTTCGCCAGTGGATGTTCGTGGACGTCCACTTCTCGGCCGGTCAACATCACTTCCAGTCTTTTCGCATTTGTTAACAAGTTTGGCAGCAGTGTCGTGTGTGATGTGCTCGCCATGTTTCCTGTTAAAATCCATCGCACCTTTGCAACGGCTTCCCGAGCCGATCATGAGAATGATTTCAGTACTTTTTTTGTCAAAGGCATTCTTAAAGGATATCTGAAAAAAAAAAAATATATATATATATATATATATATATACAGTACAATATAAAATATATAAAATATAAGTATTTTTGGAAGACATTTTGCTAAAAAGTGTTAATTTCGCCCAATTTATGGCGACTTTTGGGACACCCTGTATTTTGCATTCTTTTCTAATTTAATACAACAATTTTCATTACAATTTATTTTATTGAGTGAAAAGTAGAATGAGTGAAATATTTACATGAATTTCAGAGTGTCTTGGTATTTGAAACGTGCCCTGTTTGCTTTAACGACAGTGTGCACTCGAGCTGGCATGGACCCCACAAGTTCGTGCAAAAGCTTATGATCCATTTTAGATCAAATCCGTCAGAGTGTCGTCTGAGCACATGCTTCAATAGAAGAGATTAGGCATGAGGAAAATCTGACCTTGTGCACAAAGCAGTTAACATGGCCAATATCACAAATTTGCTTTACATTTAAATAGGGACCTAGAAACAGTAGTGAATTTTAAATATCCAAGATACTGACTATTTACATTATTTATTTTAAATATTTCAAAATTCTAAGACATCCTGTTTATTTCCAATTTTAAATGAAATAGAAAATCCCAGATTTTCAATGTGGTCTCTGACTTTTGGACGCCATTGTAGTTCAGGTTTTCCTGCACTAATATGTATTTCTCTTTTGCATGTATCTCAACCATAAATTTATACTATCCAGATTTTTTTTTTTTTTTTAAAGGACATTGATTCAACAGATTTTCTGTCATCAACCAAAAACCGCTGAAGATAACCATAAATCAACATTGAATCAATGTCACTTTGCTATCTGGATAAGCATTTGTATGTCTGTAAGTCTTAAACAGAGGATTTAGACTAGTGTCTGTACATTTTCAGGTGGTCACATCAATTTACTCTTATTTGACATTTCATGACCTGTGATGAAGAATCGTAGTTAGTGGACTTACAGCCATCTGGATTCAGAGCCACATAAAATGTGCTTTAGAACTTACTTTAACCATCACATAGAGCAGTGAGGATTGAGGGCCTGACAGTGGCAGGTTGCTGGTTCTAGGCTTGAACTCACAACCTTCTGATCGGTAGCTCAGCGCCTCAACCACGGAGCCAAAAAATTTTAATAGATAAATACAAATTTAAAATCCATTTAATATGAAATCCTCATATAGAGGACATATCAGATATCAAACCGATAAGAATAGATACTACACTATTTGGATACTAAACATGGAATGATTGCTGGAAGGTTGAGACTTCTGAATAGCCTGTCAGTATGTAGACTATGAATAAAGGCTGGTATGAATACAGACATAGAGTTTGTGGTCATATTTAAAATTTGTAATCTTATTCATTTAATGCAAATTAAATGAATAATGTAGTCAATGTTGTGGTGTCTTTCTCTCTTTTCACTTCTGGATGTACTGTAAGCAGACTTTGATAACAATATGTATTTTATAAAAGGGCAAACACCATTACATTTGCCTCACACCTCCGGGGCTGGAGGTTCGATTCCTGCCTCCGTCCTGTGTGCACGGAGTTTGCAAGTTCTCCCCATGCTTCGGGGGTTTCCTCCGGGTCCTCCGGTTTCCTCCCCCAGTCCAAAGGCATGCATTGTAAGCTGATTGGCATTTCTGAATTGTCCGTAGTGTGTGACTGTGTGTGCGATTGTGCACTGCAATGGGTTGGCACCCTGTCCAGGGTGTCCACCGCCTGTGCCCGAGTTCCCTGTGATAGGCTCCAGGCTCTCTGCAACCCTGTGTAGATAAGCGGTACAGAAAATGGATGGATAGACCTTTTAAGATAACCTGATAATGTCATGCAAGCAAAACCCCCACCCACCTCTATATTTGTAACCTAATTTTGGGAAAATCAACACAAAAGTAGGTACAATTTAATAAAAAATAATTCTCATAAAGAGTTATAAGTTGACAATGGGAAATAACTTCTCGCTTTGATCATCAGCATCATCCATAGCAATCTCTCTAGTCTCACCACCTGATTAAAAATCATTCATGGCATTTGTACCACAGCGTGGTTGAATGCTCAAATCTGACTGGTCAGAAGGTGAACATTATTTTGGTTTAACAGCACGGCTTGGAAAGTAGTTCCAGCTGTAATATGTAATATTATACCTAATATGCTATTGTTTCTATGGTAACAGCTCGTACACAGGGACTTGTACAGCAGACGGTCCACATCTAAGACTAATAATAAAAGGATTTAGATAATCCTGTTCTTTAATTGTTCTTTAATAAAAGAAAATATATCATTGTTCATATGGTGACTTTTTTGCTAGCAGAAATTTATTTATCATTTATGAAAGGAGTGTTTGTAACTTTGTAACACCATTTTGTTCTTTGTAACAGTCGCTGGAAGTTTATCAGCACAGGAAAGTCTTCAGGACAGAGGAGTTTAGGTCAGGGTCATGTTGGATCTGGGGAACACTGGGTGTGAGAAAGGTCAGGAATACACCCTTGATGGAACGCCAGTCTACTGCAAAGCACCATGCACACACATTCACTTCCTTCTGCTAATCTTTCATTGAATTCATATATAACTGCAGTTCTAAATAACCAATGTGGGGTTTTTTTTTCCCAATGCTATTTCCACTGTAAAGAAGGAGAAAGCCTGATAAATGTGGGTTATATGAAAAGACTTTAATAAGAACCTATGTTTTTTGTGCTGTATTTTCTCACAGTTCAGCAGGGTTTGGGGACTGGAGAGTTCCTCAGTCAATTTTATTCTGGAGAGTTCTACAGTCAACATATTGAGATATTTTTTCTAAAGTCAGTGTGCAAAGCAGCAACTGAGATACAACCATACCCTCTTGTTCGAATTTTTGGTTTTGTGTTTCCATTTCTAGCTGGTTGAGACTGGAAGATACAGTGCCCTCCACTAATACTGGCACCCTTCTGATTTTTTTTTTTTGCTAAACCTGTGTTGTGTTTGCAATTGTTTGATATCCATGAGAGCAGAGAATTTTGTGATTTTTTTTTTTTTAACAAAAGATCAAAAGGTTAAACAATAAAGACAATTTTTCACAGCCGTCTTTGCTCATATTTACCAAGAGTGCCAATATTAGTGTAGGGCACTGTATATCCGGTGCTTTTGGAATCCTCAAGCAGCTGTAGTCTTCATTAGACTGATGAAGAGAACTGACATGATTAGAAAAGTACTTGAGTAAATGCAGTTGCATCTTGAGTTGCATCATCAGCTGATTTTTATTTGCAGGGATTACTATACTATACCAGCCATGAGCTGTATTTTACCTGCATATAGGTAAGAGTTAAAGTATTTGTTGTGGCATCACAAAATTGCATGTCATCATTTCAAACCTCCACAGCAAGCCTTCTATGAAGTGACCCATGCTTACCTGTAAGTGGGGGTGGAGGACACATTTTACTCTCCCTATAGTGATTCAGAAGCTCAGTCAGACTCTGAGGTGGTTCAGCATATCAGTGTTCATGTGTAACTGCATATGCTGCTATTTCCCTCAGTGGAAGCCTGTATAAAAGGTACTGTGGGATTTTTAATTTTCCATTGCTCCTGGGGAGAGTCTTACCTGAGATAATGGGGAGGTGCCCTGATCATTTTCACATGTTAGTGGTATCATATTAATGTTAAGAGAGACAGAAAGACAAATCACTTCATAGCTGCCATCTTGTAGACATTGGGGTTATACACGTTGGTTTGAAAGTTTGATTGTTTGTTTACTCTGCCAGTTTCTCTGATTACCTTCTGTTACTACACATGTAGATTTCACTCTGCCTTGTGTTTTCCAACATCCACAATCAGAACTTCCTGTAAGCGGTGCGGAAGAAGCTTCTGATGTGCCTGGCAGCAGCCAACAAGCAACTGATGTTTTCACCCAGTTACCTCGAGATGGCTTTCAGTGTTAGCTAAAGGAACAAAGCACTAGCACTAGAACAAATAACTAACAAGCTGACTCTTTTCTGAATAGGATGTAGTCTGTGTTCAGCTGGCTTATGACTTCCTTATTCATTTCCTGAGAGGGCTATCCTATCGGAAATTGATCATGATTGAGTGACTATGTTTACATGCACATCAATAATCCGATATTAATTAGAATTTGGCAATATTCTGATTAGTATTGAGTCACGTAATCGCCGCAATCCGATTGCCTGATTCAGATTAAGACAATATTCTGATTCCCCAATTTCTGATTTCTACCCCTGGAATATGCCTCTTTTAATCAGAAATGTGTTGCATGTAAACACCTTATTCAGAAAATCCACTGAAAGGAGATATACTGTATGTGCATGCTCAGTCAGCAAGGAATTGTGGGTGCTAACAGATGCTTAGGCTAGGTATTTAGGAATGGTAACTCAGGTATACTTACAACAACAACGTATACAGGAATATTCTGATGCCTGTACGCATATAAACATCGTATTCGGAATATGGCTGCAACACTAATATAGACCTTAACCGGAAATTGATGTGCATGTAAACGTAGCCAGTGTTACTTACGCGAGACATGCATCATGTATTACAAAGTCTCGCCGATTTTTCAGCTAAACCTACTGCTATAAAATCTGGTTATGGTTAGAAAATGCCATGTCTACAGTTAAAGGTGCTCTACAAATAATAAATAAAATTGAAAAGAATTCAAATGGAATTTTATCATTTTAAAATCGAATTGTATAATTTATGTAAATTGTATAACTATGTACTTGCGTCATAATAAATCAGGATACAATACTTGTAAATAAATATGCGGGCAAATAAGTATGCAAGTAAACCTTTTTTTTTTTTTTAAATAAGACAAAATATGAAATTCCCCAAAAACATAGATGCTCATATCACAGTCTCATATGAGCATCTATGTTTTACGTTATAGAGATAGAAAGCCGTTCTTTGTGGTTTGTCCCTGGTGTGCAGTGTCCCTTGACTCCCTTAACACTGAGCATAGAGGGATGGAAGATATAAGACTCCAGCTGTGCATGAAATTGCTGCCTGCCAAATCGGCTGTGTTTTGCTGCTGCTTAAAATAGTCCCATTCACCTTCTATCACCAGTCAGGTGCAACACAGCAGCAACATGTAAAAGTCTCATCTGTAGCCATCCCATTGTAATACAAGAGGCAAAATATTTCATATAGTATGCTGTTTTGGGAAATATGGTGATTAAAAAAACTATTTGGTCATCTTTTTTTTTTTTTTTTTTTCAGGATTAACCTGAATGTAGTTCATTAACCAAAGTGTTAGAAGTTCCTCCTTTACTTTTTTTTTTTTTTTTTACCGACGCTACAAGGCTAATGTTGCTAGCCACCAGTTTTGTACAAGAATGCATGTCTGCATCATCACACACTCACTGCAAAACACACAAATAGTAGAACTAAGCAGGAGAAGAACATTTGTGTTTTGAAAAATGAAATACTGAAATCAAATGAAAAGTATATCACTGCTCCAATGTAAAACAGGCTCTTTTCACACTTCTGGGTTTTTGCTACTAAGCAGCCTTTGCACTTTCTGCTACAACAACAGCAACAACAGTGCTGTAAAAGAAAGCCGAACAGAATCGAACACCATTTATAAGTGTTAGATAGCAGAGTTTAACCTGAAGTTTGTGTGGCTCTTCCTTCCTCCTCAACAACTGCTAGCATCTACTTCTGGCTAGTACCTCTCTGTCAACTACATTTGACAGTGAACAAACATAAACATTCATCATTAACACTATGAGTGTTAGATCTCAATTAACTTCAAATACAACTAGCTAATATTAAAGGATGCTATCAGTGATAAAAGTTTTCTTGCCTATCCACAACTTCATCATTATATAAAGCAATTAACGGACTCTAACTTGTGCATTTGTCTGCTATACAGTTTTTTCAGTCATGGTGTTATCAATATGGCATCCAAAACAGGAAGCAATAACCTATGCATTGCATCAAATTGACAGCTAACGGTGTACACATTACATAAACATTTTATACACATTTTCCCCCCTGTATTGACTATATACGTTATGACAGCTTCAAACTAGCATTAGCAGTGGTTAGTACTGCTGAATATTGGTCCATGAGCATTTGTTTGTAATGGCGGCGAGGCAAGAGGGCAAGCCCAGGTGAGCACACCACACCACACCACTCGGCCACTCTCTGGGCTCCTGCAGATCAGTTCTCCAAAAATAAATTGTCGATTGAATAAACAAACTCTATGAAATGGTAAAAATGATTGATTGAAATATAATGAGCTCCATGGCAGAACGTGAGGTGTCATGTTTAGCTGGTTATAACATGCCCTGTGTCAGATATCAGACTACCTTGGTACTTCACAAGGGCAGACATTTCCATGTTAGTAATGGTGGTAGGCTGTCCACAAAAGAAAGCGTTCACCACGTTTGCCTCACACCTCCAGGGTCGACGGTTCGATTCCCAGCCATGTGTGTGCAGAGTTTGCATGTTCTCCCCGTGCCTTGGGGGTTTCCTCCGGGTACTCCGGTTTGCTCCCCCAGTCCAAAGACATGCATTGTAGGCTGATTGGCATGTTCAAATGTGTCCGTAGTGTGTGAATGTGTGTGTGATTGTGCCCTGCGATGGACTGGCACCCCATCCAGGGTGTCCCCCACCTGTGTCCCATGCTCCCTGGGATGGGCTCCAGGTTCCCCACGACCCAGTAAGAATAAGCGGTATATAAAATGGATGGATGGATGGATACACCATTTGAATTAACTACATATCTAGCTACTTATCATCAGTGCTAACATCAGTTAACATTACCTTACCCTGATAGCTGTGAATGAATTTTTCTCCTTTATTCAGCTTGGACCCATTCCAGTCAGGAGTGTTAGCAAAGATGAGGTGAAAAAAACTTTCTGTTTTGAGTGAAGTTGATAATAATGCTGGTGTTTCTGAGGTAAACAATCTCAACACTTAGTTGAAATCCTTTTACCTTGTGTCTACATAATTATAGTTTTTGTGAATAGGATCCGTTTCACCTTCAAACTTTGGGTTGCACCTTCTAGCTGAGTCAGAGTGATACCAAGCTATGCTATATGGCTAAAAGTTTGTGCACTCCTGACCATCACACCCATATGTGCTTGTTGAACATCCAATTCCAGATTGAATCCCTGCCATGCTGCTATAATAACCTCCACTCTTCTGGAACATTAATGAGATCAGGCACTGATGTCAAGCCAAGAGGTCTGGGGCACAGTTGGTATTACAGTTCATCCCAAAGGTGTTCAGTGGGGTTGAGGTCAGGGCTTTGAGCAGGCCGCTCGAGTTCTTCCACACCAACCTTGGCAAACCATGTCTTCATGGACCTTGCTTTGTGCACAGAGGCATTGTCATGCTGGAACAGGTTTTGGGCCTCTTAGTTTCATTGAAGGGAAATTGTAATGCTGTGCTTCACACTTTGTGGCAACACTTTGAAGGAAGACAGACATATGGGTGTGATGGTCAGATGTCTACATACTGTACTTTCAGCCTTATAGTGTATGTGCTAAGGAAGAAATTGATTCTGGCTTCATGGTTATATATAACTCAGAGCAACTGAGGCAAGTCTGTGATGATTTCGATATATACTTTGAATGATTCAAAACCAATAGTTATAACCTTCTTTTGATTGCTAACCACATTAATGTTGTAGCTCAAGTATAAAACTAAAGAAGGAAATCTCAGTCAGCAAACATGTTGACCACATTTGGATTATTCTTTTAATCACATTTGAGTTTCACGTTTAATCTCTCTGTTCTTTCCCTTCTTTCCTGTGCTTATTCTAGGACTTTTATTCATAATATTCTCATACTGAAGACCCTTTCAACACACTTAGTACTGTTTGACTTTGCAGTATACAGTTGTAGAAGAGTAATGATTTGTAATTCCACTATCCGGTGTCTTTAAGAAGAGGATGATCTGTTTTGAGTCTGGTTCTTCTCAAGCTGTCTTCCTTTTAAGTTCTCGGGGAGTTTTGTCTTGCCACTGTAGCCTCTGGATTGTTTATTAGGCATCTTAATTTTTATCAAGATTTCTGTAAAGCTGCTTTGTGATAATGTCTAATGTTAAAAGCGCTATACAAATAAAACTGAATTGAATGAAATACTGTAGATTTGTCTTAAATATGTAAAACAATGCAATTATACATAACTATAGACCATACATGAGGTAATAATAAAAGTAATACATTTCATTTCTACAGTAAGCAAGTAACAAATAAACAAATAATAATCATAAACAAACATCTTTTACATCATAATGGATAAGAGGAGTTGGATGAAGTTCATTAGAAGAAAAGAAGAAGGAAAAGGAAGGAGAGGAACTGCTTAGAAACTGCTTAGATACTTACGAGAGATTGATAGCACTGAGGAAAGAGATAAGAGGTTTCGAGCTGTGTTTTGAAGAAGGAGAGAGATGAGGCTTCAGCGAGGCTCTGTAGAAGGACGTTCCAAGGCTTGAGTGCTACAACACTGAAAGGAAGTCTAAATTTGAGGAGCACAAGTAAACTGGAAGGAAGGAAGCCATTCCTTTGGCATATTCATCATGGGTTTTACAGTGTTAAATGGACTGTATATTTGTGGCATGGTCTGAGTGTATTCATTAACATTTAAGGCATTCATAGTCTTTACAGTTGCAGAAATTGGAGCAGATAACAAAAGGGTCCATTATACAAGCATTTTCCGAGACCAGCCCACAAACACGAGCCTGTCAGCAGTTCCACTGTCATCTACCATCGCTATTTTCCCCTTCAGTGTATAGCTTTTTTTGTGCACATGTAATTGCTGTGCTGCACTGCATTTATTGACTGCCTGAAATTGCTTCCATTTACCAACAGCATGTATTTACAATATGTGAACACTTCTGCCCCCAATCACACACACTTCCAGTATTATTGGCCATCCCGATCATAACACATGTTCAGCAATTTTTCAAGGTCACCTGCACCACATTGACACATTCAGAGCCTGGCGGGATGGCTTGTTTTCATAAAGTGTGTCACTGCACATCATTTTATGGATTTACTGCCATGTCTTCTCAATAATGTCTCCCACAGGGGCATTTCTTTTTCAAATATAAAGTGTATAAACTGTAAGGTATATGCAGTTCCAATTATTTCATTTGAATAAGTGGAAATTTCCACACCTAATGAGGCCCTGAGATGACACCGCTCTGAAATAAGGATGAGACTTCAGTGCCAACTTTTCACCTAAAATTTCATCTCTAATGTGCATTCTCAAACACATTAAATGAGAGTGCTTTCTGTTGCCCTTTTCATTTATTCTCTATAAAACAAATAGAAAGCACTTGGTTTCAGTTTTGTTTTCACATGCCCTGCCCTCGTATACTTCCCCCTCATAATTTCTCCTTGCTTGAATCTCATTTGCTGTCTAAAAAGCGCTTATGCTAGTTTAACAGCTTTGTGCACACATACGCAACCATTTAGTAATGCATAAATCAGGCACACATTCATAGTAATGCATTAATCATGCACAATCAGTCTGTGCATGATTAATCTAATGAAGGCGAATGAAGCCTTTGCACTAAATATTGTAATTAAACACTGTAATTAAAAACTAAAAGCAAATCCTTTACTGATTAAGTTATGAATATTTACATATTTAAATAGACTGCCAGCCAAAAGTTTTTGAAAACCCTTTATTTCAGAATTTTTGGTTTAAATTAACTCAAAAATTCATAACTCATAAATACTAAAATTTGAAAATGTGAGAAAGGACTTTATTTCTGTGGAACAATCTAGAACTAATCAGAAAAGGCCAACGTCTTTATCACTCTAATTATGTATCTTAGGCATATCACGCATTTATATATATATTTTTACAGTTAATACTAGCAATGTCGATGAACCTTTTATATAGAGGCTTAACAGTTTTACACTCCAAGTGCCCTTAAAAAACACTCATTTACAGTGACTTAATATCTAGATAGATAGACAGACAGATAGATAGATAGATAGATTCCATCTTGCTAATACAGTACTGTGCAAACGTTTTAGGCAACCTATTTTTTTAGTACAAACTTTGTTATAGATTTTTGATTTTTGAGACGGATGCAAGTGCAGTTTAAGAGCTTTTATTAAAGAGATGCAAGCACACAAATCCAAATCGTGAAGCATAAACGTGGTCAAAAAACAGGCGAGGGTCAGGCGATCTACACACAACATGAACTGGGCTAGACAATAATCGAAAACACGAGGCCGGAAACAGGATCAACAACCGTGAAACAAAACAAGGATCAAAGGCTTGGTAATGACAGAACACTGAGGTAACTGCGCCAATACTTCGCAACGATACAAAGAAACACAGGGGTTTAAATACCAAACGTAATCAACGGGGATAACACAGAACAGCTGGACATTAGGAACAACCAATAACAGAACAGGGGTGGAGACAGGACATAAACCAAAACACACGTGTTGCTTGTAAACAGAGTCAATGTCACGAACCAGGAAGCGCGCGCCGCGTGTGCTGCTCGCACTTAGGGCAGTTCATGCGCACTGATCGCCGATGTGAGCAGCGTGAGGGGGAATCTAACACTTTGCTCTACAGCATTTCTTTGCATGTGCCTAAATCTTTTGCACAGTACTGTATATATGTAAATATATATGTACAGTGGGTATAGAAAAGAATCACCCCCCTTTAAAATAATCCCATTTTGTTGCTTTTCAGCCTGAAATGAAGATGGACACAGTTTTTGTTTTATCCAGCTGTATTTACTCAGTGCAACTTATAACATCCAAGTGATATAACACCAACATGTCAGAAAATTTAAAAAAATAAAATAAAAAAACAGTATCACTGAGTTGGAAAAAGGATCACCCCCCCCCCCCCCCCCTCCTAAAAATGACTTGTAAACTCAATAAGGTGTAGCTAATCACCTTCTCAATGGCACACAAAGCCATTTGACTTTCAACTGTGATCAGCTGTGGTCATTTTGATTAGCTCAGCATGAAAAGAGCTTTCCTGGAGCATTTTTCACTCCTTGGTAGTGCAACTGAAGCAAACAGTCAACTATGGGTGGCAAGGCACTGTCAAAAGATCTCCGGGATAAAGTTGTGGACAGGCAGAAGTCAGGAGATGGATACAAAAAAAATTCAAAGGCTTTATCAATGCCTAGAAGCACAGTGAAGTCTATTATTAAGAAGTGGAAAGTTTTTGGTACAACACAGACCCTCCCTGGATCAGGACGTCACTCCAAACTGGATGAAAGAGCCAGGAGGAAACTGGTCAGAGAGGCTACCAAGAGGCCTACAGCAACTCTGAAGCAGTTGCAGGAATTTATGACAAAGAGTGGTCATTGTGTGCATGTGACAACAATATCACAAATTCTCCACAAATGTGGCTTGTATGGGAGGGTTGCAAGAAAAAAGCCACCCATGACTGAGCTTTGCCAAAACGCACCTTAAAGATTCTGAGGCCACATGGAAAAAGGTGTTATGGTCAGATGAGACCAAAATTGAATTATTTGGCCTCAACACCAAACAATATGTCTGGCAGAAATCCAATACAGCTCACCATCCAAATAACACCATTCCTACAGTAAAGCATGGAGGTGGTAATATCCTGTTATGGGGGTGTTTCTCTGCAGCAGGGACTGGATCACTTGTCAGGATAGAAGGAAAATGGATGGGGCAAAATGCCATCAAATTCTTGAGGAAAATCTGCTGCCCTCTGCCAGAAAGTTGTCAATGGGAAGAAGGTTTACCTTCCAACATGACAATGACCCAAAGCACACAGCAAAACTGACCACACAGTAGTTGAAGGAGAAAAAGGTGAATGTCCTTGCATGGCCTAGTCAGAGCCCAGACTTAAACCCCATTGAAAATCTGTGGAATGACTTGAAGACTGTAGTCAACAAACGGTCACCATCAAACTTAACTGAACTTGACCAGTTCTGCAAAGAAGAGTGGGCAAATATTGCAAAGTCTAGATGTGCAAAGTATATATATATATATATATATATATATATGTATATATATATATATATATATATATACATATATATATATATATATATATATATATATATATATGTATGTGTACATATATATATATATATGTATATATATATATGTACACATACATATATATATATATATATATATATGTATATATATATATAGTTTGCTTGATACTGTTGATTAATTTTCTATAATAAAGCACACCCATGTTTTATTCCTTACCTATTCACTGTAAATGCACAAAAATTATTCTAACCACCACAGATGAACCACTTCAGTTCTATTACAGGTCAAGAGTCTAAGCAGTTAGGATTTACATCAACGTGTTGTCTAATAAATTGAAGAAAGATTGACAGCCTCCAGTAAATCATGGGCTGATTTTTCAAATGATCTGTGTTTTACCTGGGGAGCCTTCCACTGCAGGCATGAAGAAATGCAGCACACTTTGTGGGATTGTGGTTTTCTAAGCATAATTGCAGTTTTGATAGTGAAAGAGTGGTAGTAGGTGTGTGTGTCTGTGTGTGAGAGAGAGAGAGAGAGAGAGAGAGAGAGAGAGAGAGAGAGAGAGAGAGAGTCTCTCATCGCTGTGCTGCAGGGAAGGTGAACTGCTCATTAAACAGACAGTGAAGGATCGACTTGTTGGCCAGGACTGGTTGAGGCACTGAGGCAGAGAGAATTCATGCTGATAGATCTATTTAAACACACCAAAGTTAGAGTAGAGCAGTTTGGAGTACCAGTCCCAAGAGTCTGAAGAAAACACTAACGTTAGCTTAAAATAGAGTTGGAAAAGACAAGGTAGTGAGAGAAATTAACAGAAAGTATGTAACAGGAAGATTGGACATGCTTGATAGCTTCTGATTTCATTTGCTCAAGTGTCTTTCACATATTCAAATATTTTTTATCCACTCTTATGTGTTAAGTCAAATATGGCAGGAATGAGATCTCCTGAGACGTTTACTGTAACGTTTAGATAGCGTGAGAGGCCACGAGCTAGTTCAGGATGGCTGAAATTCCAATTCAATCTCAGGCACAATGTGCAGGAGTTTTAACAGACTAGAATGATTTTGTTGGATTACATTATGAATGAGGCCATAAAAAAATTATGAACACTGCCCACACAAACTTATATAATTCCTATTTTTAATATAAGTTGGCTTGTGAAAGCTGTTACAAATTCCATTAATAAGACCATGCCTAAATCCTGCAGTCTGATTTTATGAGTCATGGGTGTATGTTGCTTTTAGGTTCATACAAAGAAGCCAGTGAGGTTGTGAATGAAATTAAGGGGTACCTGTTAATTCACAACATCCTGGGCATATATTAAGTGCAGGTCTGTACTAGAGTTTTATACATGGGGTGGCCAGGCGGTGGCCAAGGCTACTTCAGCGGGTTCATAGACCATGACAGAAAATCAATGTGTAACTCTAACCTGGCATCTAAGGAGCATGAATGAATCCTAGGATTGCTAATTAGAGGTAGAAGTGATAATTGACTTAACCTGGAGTTCTTCAGTGTGGCAGATAGTGTGCTCCAAAAGGGTTACTTCACTAGAATTCTTTAACATACTATGGACAGTCAGTGTCTCTTCCTCGGAACTGCAGCTCAATTTCTCTCTCTCTCTCTCTCTCTCTCACACACACACACACTGTACTTTACTCACATATTGGAGAGACTTGGGTCACTACCTAAACTATCCAACAACATTAAGTCTACAAAATTGTATGCCTCTATTCTAAGCTATTCTGATGTAGTACATAGTACACGGGTTTGGACTTGGGCTAAATGAAGGACGTCTGTCCGGACTACTGAAGTTACCGGCATTGCATGGTCATGTGGCTAAGGCTAACAGCGCCTCAGCTAACAATTAGCTTGTCGACAGTATAAATATCAACAACAAAAAAATCTACAGGAAGTATTTTAACTCCAACTACCAAAATACTGCTGAAATGTCTGTGCATATTTACCACAAACTCACTGGGTAATTCGTTCAGATAGCTCCGATCTCTCTTATCTGATTAACTGTCTGTTAATGGAGCCAAAGGTCAAACGTTAACTTACACAGTGACTCAACTTTCGTAAAAGTTGTTCGGGAAACCTAAACCCGATGCCACACCTTAAAACTTACTTCAAATATAATGTTTTCGCGAAAAGAGCTCGTGGAGCTGTGGAAATATTCTCTCTACTTCTTCTGTATGTTCTTATTCTTATTCTTCTGTATCTCGCAAAAACGTTAATATTCTCTCGTTCTCGATTTGAAAAATGTGCCACACCGCCGATGAATGTAAAAATAAATAAATAAATAAAAACTTCTATCAACAAGAGGTGAAATGAGATGTCAATCAGCATCAATCTGCCAGTAGTGAATTAAATTTTGGGGTGGCACCCAAAATTGGGGTGGCCGGATGTCAGGGGTGTCCAGTGCAACCCCGGACACCCCTCTGGCTCTGAAGGAATGTTTAAGTGTTTAACATACAATGTGGAATCTTTAACGCGTGTTAAATGTTCCTCCGAGTCAAATCAACCTTGTACATCAACCTTTTTTGCATGTACAGTATTTTATTGCATGTGAATTCCTAAACCTTGTGTGTAATGTTGAACATGTTAAATGTCTGTCATGGTCAATGGCTCCCCCTTGTGTTGACTCAGTTTCTTGCCTCATCAGAGGCTTTACGCATGAGGTTTTAGTTATTGGACAAGGACTTCTATTCAAAGCAACACAAATAAGGCAGACTACAGTCCAAGCACAGAGCTGTGTGGTTTGTGCTTAAGAGCCATGCTTAGAGGTCCAGCAGTGGCTCTCAGGCAGGCATCAGGTTTTAAACACACAACCATCCAGTCACTAGTAAACAACCTTATTGTCCCAAATACTGTCACTTCAATGGACCCTTTTCAATCTCTCAACATTACAGAGAATCATTTCAGAATATAATTCACTGAACTGATACCATTATTTCTTGGTGTTTACTAAAATAATAATTCAATTACAGTTACCATTCTAATTAAAAAAAAAAAAAAGTTCATTCAATTAGGAAAATCCACCTCCCTTCTTTTCTAGTAGAGGTTTTGTTTATTGCGAATGACCTTGGGAAAAGCAGTGTACAAATGAAATATTGTTACATATCATATACATGTTATTTTAAGAATTTATCAATTTAGTGATGTAATAAGGGGGAAATAACCAAAGGTGGTTTAACAGTTTGACCAGCTCAGCCTGTGTTTTACCAGCTGATAGCAGATCAGACCAAGTTCGATAATAATAATAATAATAATAATAATAATAATAATAATAATAATAATAATAATAATAATAATTATTATTATTATTATTATTATTATTGTTATTATTATCCATCCATCCATTTTCAGTACCACTTATCCTACACAGGATCGCGGGGAGCCTGGAACCCAGGGGACTTGAGTCGGGGGACACCCTGGACAGGGTACCAATCCATTGCAGGACACAATCGCACACACAATCACACACCCATTCACACACTATGGACAATTTGGTGATGCCGATCGGCCTACAACGCATGTCTTAGGACTTGGGGAGGAAAGTGGAGTACCCGGAGGAAACCCCCGAAGCACAGCTGAGAACATGCAAACTCCGCACACACAGGGTGGAGGCGGGAATTGAACCCCCAACCCTGGAGGTGTGAGGCAAATGTGCTAACTAATAAGCCATTAGTATTATTATTGTTATTATTATTATTATTGTTATTATTATTATTATTATTATTATTATTATTATTATTAGTAGTAGTAGTAGTAGTAGTAGTAGTAGTAGTAGTAGTAGAAAAAATATTGTATTTAAATATTATGATTTGATAATCATTCATTAATAATTAATTCAATAATTGCTTTATCCTGGTCAAGGCTATGGTGGATCTGGAGCCTATCCTGTGAACACTGGGTGCAAGGCAGAAATACACAAACAGGATCGTTGGAGATTGGAAACTCATCACTTGCTCTTTTTCCAATATTTAACTTCCCAGTTTCTGTGAACCTGTGCCCATGATAGCCTCAGATTCCTGTTCTTGGCTGACAGGAGTGGAACCCAATGTGGTCTTCTACTGCTGTAGCCCAACCGCCTCAAGGTGGTGTGACTTCTGAGATGCTTTTCTGCTCACCATGGTTGTAAGGAGTCGTTATTTGACTTACTTTAGCCTTCCTGTCAACTCAAACTAGTCTGGCCATTCTCCTCTGACCTCTCATCAACAAGGTGTTTCTGGTCCCAGGAGATCAGCAGTTTCTGAAATACTCAAACCAGCCCATCTGACACTGACAGCCATGCCACAGTCAAAGTCACTGAGATCTTTTTTCCTCATTCTGATTTTTAACTTTAACTAAAGCTTTTGACATGTATCTGCATGAATGTTTGCATTCCCTGCTGAACCCCCCCCCAAAAAAAAACAATAGAAACCATTACATAAATTCTAATTGTTTCCACTACAAATACCACTACAAACCATCAACTATTAAATCCATTACCAAATGGTTTCCACTACATAGTAGGACATATTAAGGATGCAGGTCCTTAATGGTATCCACTAGACATAACATGCCACCAATAGAAGGCAACAAATTACCAGTAGAGACCCACAGGAACCATTACGGTTTCCATTAAAACCAATACAATTCCCATTGTAACCATTAAAACCATTACAAATTCTATGAGGGTTTCTATTTGTTCTCCAGCGGGGTTGCACTGCTGCTACATGATTTGATAAATGCATGAATGAGCAGGGTGTTCTTATTTTAAATGGCCGGCGGTGTGTATATGTCACGTGCGTAATGTTTACATTCATTTTCCATCTTGTCTCTATAGCTAGCTACTCCTAACAAGCTGACCAACTCGCTAACCGAGTCCGTAGCAAATAGACACTAGCTAGTGTGCACTACACGGAATACAGCACTGCCGTTTGGAACACAGCCCGCGTCTGTGGTCTCCAAGGAAACAGTTTGTGCTTCTCTGTACTGCTCCACCCAAAGTGGAACTAGAACTCCTTGACCGGCTGTTCCCGATATACAGCAAACGGCTGTTTTACATTTAATGCTTAAACGTAAAACTTTAATGTTTCTTTTTCAGAGCTGCATGGCTGTAAGTCCGCGCTGGTTCGGTAAATGTCCAGCAGAGAGCCGGAGCTGAGGTAAGACACAAAGCTGTGCAGTAAGTTAGCCAGTTCTAAACTTTACTCGGTTGCCAGATGATGAATTTCTTAACGTTAACAATTAGTTCCCCCGTTTTTCTTAAACTGTCCATAATTTTAATAACACAAGTGCATTTAAAAAGCAATTTTTTTCGAGAATAGGAAACTATTTTGCTTGCAAGACTGCTGAAAAATGTAAGAGTTGCTAGCCTGTAGCTTAGCACCGGTAATGCTGCTGTTTTACCGTTAGGCTATAGGTTATAAAATGACAGTGTGTTAGCATTAGCGTTAAAGTTGGTAGACCGCCATTATTGTGTTGTTTAAAAATGTAAAACAAAAACAAAACAAAAACAAATGCATATTAAATCATTTGCGAATTGACAATGAGAACTGTGTGTGTTTATGGTATGAATTAAATCCTGTAGGCGTTAAAACACTGAATTATTGGCACCCTTCATGAAAATGAATATAAAAAATAAACATATGCGTTGAGTGAATTGAGCTTAAACGTATTAGGACACTATATTTCTCTTTTTTTTTTTTTTAATATATATTTTTACCATAAAAACGAACGCTTTTTTTCTATCAATTACTCGTTTCAAAATTATTTGCACCCCTACAACTGGCATTCTAACAAGGTTGGAGAGAGTCGTAGACTCTTTTGGTCCACTCTAGTCCTCATTCTTAGCTTTGTGCATATGTCAGTGTTGCCAAATCTCCACAAACAAGACAAACAAGCAACCGCAGCTTCAACAACAAGCCGAAAACAAGCCCCGTATAATTAAAAGCAACATATTAAACTGAAAACACTCGGAGTTTGAAAAGCAAAAACAAAATGTATGTAACAAAAAATTATCAAACGGCAACTGATCACCTGCGAGCAGAATATGACTGGAGAGATGGAAAAGGAGAATACATTAGAACCATATGTAACTACTATAAGTATATATGAGTGTTACGTTTGTTTATTATAACCTGTAATAATAATTGTAATAATAGATTAATACAATACGGAAAAAGATATATTTAAAAAAAAGAAAAAAAGTTTATCTTATAAAACGCCAACCCGTGATTTTTTCAAGAAAGAAAAAAGAATAAGCCAACAGTCGTGTATTATAAGCGGACTTGGCAACTCTGTCATATGGCCTCCTCAAACTGTTAAGGCACCTGTTTTCAAACTCAGAAGCTGATCGACCGTCCATCCATCCATCCTCATACTGCTTATCCTACACAGGGTCACAGGGGAGCCTGGAGCCTATCCCAGGGAACTCTGGGCACAAGGCGGGGGACACCCCATGGCAGGGCACAATCGCACACACACTCATACACTACGGGCAATTTAGAGATGCCAGTCAGCCTAAAACTTATGTATTTAGACTGGGGGAAGAAACCAGAGTACCCAGAGGAAGCCCCCAAAGCATGGGGAGAACATGCAAACCCTGCGCACACAGGGCAGAGGTGGGAATCGAACCCCACCCCGGAGGTGCGAGGCAAACATGCTAACCATAAGCCACTAAACCACTAAACAGCCTGGTATTCAGCAGAATTCATGATGCCATCCATCTTCACAAGAGCTGCTGGACCACCAGACACAAAACAGCACCACAGCATCATATTTTACAGTGAATGTGAGGAGTTTTCCTTGTATGCAGTCACCGATTTTCAGCCAAAAAGTATCATTTTGGCCTCACAAACCCCAGGCCTGCGGACTACAGTGCAGTGTCTTCCCTTCGAGTGTGTTAGCCATCTACCTAACAGATAACCTTCTGTTGATCAGGCTGTCTATTGATTTTATAGCAATACACTTGGTGTACTTGGTTACTAAATAAAATTCATTTTGCAATAGCAAATATATCCTGCTACCTTCATCTGAGTTATCAGCAATATAAACAATATTTATATTACACACAAAATTAATACCTTCAATTCTTTTTGTAATTCTTTAATTTGTGTTTATGTAATTACTTTAAAATGTGCTGTTTTTTAAATTTTTTTTATTATTATTATTATTTTTTTACTACATTTGATTTAAAACAATATTAAACAAAATGGTGACTGATTTTATTATTATTTTTTAAACCTGCAAGATAACTAACTTCACACGCTGCTTGCTAGGCCTCAGGTTTACACACAGATTTTTAGACGGTAAACCCAAGTGGTTTAGGAAACGCTGCTGAAACAGTGTTGCGACCTAAATCGTCATGAGCAGATAAACTGTAGAAGTAGAATTTAAAAAGCAGTGTTGAAATTGCTGAACTGAGGAGTGACATTTGGTTGTCTAGAAATTAGAGTCACTGGTTTGGAACGATGCAGTACTGCTTAGGAACTGTCGAGTGTTTATGTACACTCCAGGGAAACAGAAACGCACTGTTTAGCTTCGCTGACAGCTCTTGAAAAACAAGATTTTACAAAAGCGTTTTGCGGTAAATAAGGGTTGAACTAATGTCGCTTGTATGAAATGAAATATTCAAATTCTTTTCGGCATTTATGGAAGTTTATGCTGTTGCTCTCATATTCAAAGTAAAAGAAGGCCTTAGGCAAGGCTTATATTTAGGGGGAAAAAAATACTGTTTGTAAATTTTTCATTTGTACTGTATGTATATTTGCGCTTGTTTGTTTAAGGTATGGTCAGTGGTTAGTAATTAACTAATTATCTAATAAACTAGATCAAACCAGGATGTTGTATACAGTTAGTCAGTTTATAGTCTCGTGTACATGGACTCCAGCACTGATTCAGATTCGAGTAGCTTTACTGGCATGGTAAAAGGCTTTACATTGGCAAAGCATTGGTAACATTAAATTGCAGACATACACATTTACACACAATAAAAAAAAAAGTTTGATTAAATAACGGAAATAACAAAAAGAGGAAGAAGAAGAACTAAAAATACGCAGTGATTTGTTTTATTACCCAAATGTTTCTAAGCATTTTATGCATGTTTACAGTGTTGATGTTATTGTGTGGTTGGTGGTCCTGTTCCACCGGTTATTCTTCTGTCGTGACAGGACTTTCAAAACCAAACAAAGCTTGCTAAAAAATTTCTCCTAGCAGGTGTGGGAGTTTGTTCTTGTTTGGCATCAAAAATCGTGATTACAATTGAGGTGAAATGTTTCCCTAATTTGTGTAGAATTAGGACATGGTGTTAAAAAGTGAAGCTGTGTTTCCACTTCATTTTGTGCACAGTGTGGGCACAACCTGTCTTCTTTTGGCAGCCAGGTCTGTCTGTGTCTGCCCGTCTATATGGCCAGGTTGTGTTCACTGAGTCTGTACATGGTCAGGCCTTTTCTTAGTTTAGGGTCGGTCACTGTGCTCAGGTATTATGCCAGTTTATATTCTGTGTTTAGGGACAGATAACATTCTAATGTACTTTGTTGGGCTGTTGCTTCTGTCCAATGTTTTAGATATTTTTCTTTTTGTGTTTTAATAATTTGATTTGGTCTTTCTGGGGTTTTGGTCTGGGGTTTGGCAGGACATGTTTTAGATTGTAAAGTCAGCTCTAAGACCAGGTTTGCTGAGGAAGCTTCTCTCTGGGGTTAGCTCTTAACTGAAAATTAGCCGAAGCAAGCTAACGTTATGCTAACTGCTATGTGTAAATACTAAAGTTAGTGGAAGCGAGCTAACGTTATGTTCATTTCCAATTTCAGTTATTTATTCCTAATGTGTTCATTCTTAGTTCTCTGAGGACAATTTCCATTTGCATGATTTCACTGCTCTAGGGAACAATAGATGAAATAAGTGGCACATTGAATTAGTTGCTTGCCAAGTGTATGAATGTTCTTGAGTTTTTCCAAAAGCCAGTTACTCATTCTCATTAATAAAGTATTGCGAGGAAAGTTCGGGTTGGTCTGTTTTCATTTATATCTGTGTATTTCTGTAAATGTGGTTCATTTTGTAGATTCGTATTAGGAATTAAAACAATATTGTTTGGTATTGTGATACTTCAGCTGGTATAGTATCGTAAGATATGTTTATGGTATTGTGACAACCCTACATCCTAAAGCATCTCAATCCCTCCAAAAATTTAACAAAAAGCACACAGCTATAGGTTTACATTTTTTTTTGCATGTATAATATACTGTATGTATTTGTGCTTTTCTGATGTATAAAGGGCCACTGACTGATATAGGTAATCCACATATTTACTGTGAGCTGGATCTGCTCTCTGTCTGATCTCTTTTTCCTTTATTTTTTGTCTCTCTCTATCTCTTCTTTAGAAGTGGTCAATTGCCATCATCTCTTCCTTTTATCCCTAAACCTCGTATCATGCCAGGACAGATCTCCCCAACCTCTCCTTCCTGGAGTGCCTCAATCCCCACTCAGCCGTTCCACTTCCGTCTCCGTATTGAGCCGATTGACTGGCGGCGTATGGCAGCCCTGGACGTGGACCGTGTGGAGAGGGAAACGGACATAAACGTGCTGCAGGAGCTCATCAGTGCTGTGACTTTCTGCGCGGTGGAGGGCGAACGGTGTCCACAGTGCCGCTGTCCAACTGACACAACACTGCTGAAAGTTCTGCGCATGTCACAGCTCAGCACAGAGTACCTGCTGCACTGCCAGGACTATCTGAGCTCACAGGTGGCAGCGCTGGAGGAGCGGCTGCAGGGGGCACTGTCTCAGGCACTGCACGATGAAGAGGAGCGAGCACGACTCGAGAAAGAGCTGCAGGAAGTCAGGCTGGAGAGCCGGCGCAGGAAGAAGCTCATCGCCACTCAACAGCTCCTCCTGCAGTCCAGTGCCAATAATTACCACAAGGTGAGTTTCCTGAACTGAAAAAAACTGTTAGGATGTAATTTCAAAAAATATGGTTAGGACCCATGAGACCACAGATTCACACAGACAGGCTAAAGTTAAAACCTGAAACTAAATTCATGTATACTTCTGGGATAAAACAATCCCATAATTCTGTTCATCCGGATACCTTTGGGATAACCATTTCAACATATTATGATGTGGGACATACTGATTCTTATCTTGGATACTATTTAGTACGGATAGTATGCAAATTGGGACACAGGGTGTCTCTCTGCACGTCAACTTTAAATAATACCACACATACATTCAATAAACGTCTGTTGGCTTAGAAAATGGCCACGTATATAAAGCCAAGCCATCAACTAAAAGCAGATTATTTTAGGTTTATATAAAAAACTTGGACCTTTTTTCTCTAAAAGAGTTGCTTCTCTGTTTTAAGTTCACTGCTCTGTATGTGTACCTCTATGTGGTCTTATTTTTTGCCTGTTAAAATAAATAAAAAATATATTGTTAAAATATTTATAGGTGACAATTTTATTGAAATATATCATTTAAGTAAAATTGCCATCAATAAATAAAAGCAGATAACTTTTGTTTCGACTTGCTTTTTTAATTGGTTCTTTTATTCTTTCATTTTATTTCTTACATAAAGAGTTGAGTTGCCTTTCATGGCAACATGAATTGTCCATGTTAAATCACCTTATGAATCGATAAAGCATATAAACCACAAAAACATATGCAATAAAAAGTTGCATTGAAGTAATGTAAGGTCAGGATATGGCACAAGAAAATGTCTATTTTAAGTAATGCTTTCTGTTGATCTTTCTCTTGTTTCAGTGCCAGTTCTGTGAAAAGTGTTTCGTCAATTACTCTTACTTACAGTCTCACATCCAGCGCAGGCACCCTGAGATCACTGATGCAGGTATAAATACCCTTTCGTGTGTCCACTGAGTTGTGTAAAGTGGGTCAGTCAGAGATAACCTGAGAGTTGGCATGAACATATACAGTTTTAAAAACAACACGGCATTTTATTATGCAGTTCTGCTTTAGCTGATAATAATGCCATCACTGAATGAATATAAGGTGATTTAAAAATAATAATAATAATAATAATAATAATAATAATTAATCCTTAACTCTTACAAAATGTCTTCTTACATTCAGTACACATGGTGTATGTTTCAGTATGTAAGTCATCTGTCATCGGGAAAGTGAATGAATTTGTTTGTTTGTTTTTTCCTGTGCAGTCTGTGTAAGAGGACAGTGGCTCAGGTTGTGTTTATTGTCTCTATATGAAACATACTGTATTAAGAGGTCAAAGTGCAAAGTTTCAACATTAACTTGAGTGTATGTGCATCTATATTGGGCAAATTATGGAGTTCTAATGGCACTGCATAGTGCTCTCATTTTCACAAATAATTGGACAAATTAACATAATCTTAAAGTAAATGTTCATGATTTAACATAATTTTCCCAAAATGCAATTGATCAGGCTCAGTGTGTTTGGGATCTGACTTTTGCACCTGCATGTAATGATTCAGACATGGCTGCAATTACTCCTTAATATTTAACTGCATTAACTCCAGTGCAAAACTAAAGCAGCAAACTTCAGACACCAAACATGACTTGGCTGATCAACTGCATTTTTGAAAAGAGGAAAATTGTGAAGAAATAATTTTTGCATTTTTAAATAAAACAGCTTAGTACTTGCACTTGTGGTTTGGCTTTGGACAGAGCCAAAACAACAGTGTGGTAGTTATATTCCCAATTTATGAAAAGAAATATATCAGTTCTCTGCAACATGGTGGCCACTGTGTTTGTGGGTCAGAGAGACAGAAGAAAATGCAGGTGGAGCAGATGAAGGATGGGTTGGAGGAGCTGAAGGAGAAACTGAGACTGACTCAGAGTCGACTCGAAGCAGAGAGAGAGGCAGATGCGTATCGGAGACAGCAGGTGGGTTTGGGCCAGCCCCAGAAAGCTGTGCAATTCAACAAACCTTTTAAGATGCAGTTAAGACGCATTCATACTAGGTATATATTATATTGAAATATATATATTCATATACACCAATCAGCCATAACGTTAAAACCACTGGCCTAATATTGTGAAAGTCCTCCTTGTACCACCAAAACAGCTCTGGCCCATCAAGGCATGGGACTCCACAACACCTCTGAAGGTGTGCTGTGGTATCTGGCACCAAGACATTAGCAGCAGATCCTTTAAGTCCTGTAAGTTGTGAGGTGGGGCCTCCATGGATCGGACTTGTTTGTTCAGCACATCCCACAGATGCTCGATCGGATTAAGATATGGGGAATTTGGAGGCCAGGTCAACACCTTGAACTCTTTGTCATGTTCCTCAAACCATTCCTGAACAATCTTTGCAGTGTGGCAGGGAGCATTATCCTGCTGAAAGAGGCCACTGCCATTAGGGAATACCGTTGCCATAAAGGGGTATACTTGGTTTGCAACAATGTTTAGGAAGGCAGCGCCATATGTAGCAAGCTGCAATGCATTGTGTGTTCTGACACCTTTCTATCATAGACAGCATTAACTTTTTCAGCAATTTGTGCTATAGTAGCTCTTCTGTGGAATCGGACCAGATAGGCTAGCCTTCACTCCCCACATGCATCAGTGAGTCTTGGGCCAGTTTACCGGTTGTCCTTCCTTGGACCACTTTTGCCAGGTACTAACCACTACATACTGGGAACACCCCATAAGACCTGTCGTTTTGGAGATGCTCTGACCCAGTCGTCTAGTCATCACAATTTGGGCAAAGTTGCTTGCCCATTTTTCCTGCTTCGAACGCATCAACTTTGAGAACTGACTGTTCACTTGCTGCCTATTATATCCCACCCTTTGACAGGTGCCAGTGTAACGACATAATCAATATTATTCACTTCACCTGTCAGTGGTTATGGCTGATTGGAGTATATCTATCGGTGTGTGCGCGCGCGTGTGTGCACACACACACACACACACACACACACACACAGGGCAGGGCAGTCATGGCCTAATGGTTAGAGAGCCAGACTGGTAACCCGAAGGTTGCAGGTTTGATTTGATTCTCAGTACTGGCAGGAAATGACTGAGGTGCCTAACCCACCTAACCCCCCAATCGCTCCCCGATTGCCACAGCAAAACCTGACCGTGTGTGTTCACGGTTTGCAGTGTGTGTGTGTGTGTGTTCACTACTCCTAATGTGTGGATGGGTTAAATGCAGAGGACAAATTCTGAGTATGGGTCACATGTCACTTTCATTATATATACTACTACATTATCAAGTCAGTACAAAAAAACATTTGATTCCCAAACATTAGTTTTCTAGCACAAAATTAGAGACAACTTCTCAGACGAAAAACACAATGAAGGCTGCTGGGTTTTGCTGCAAAAATAAGCAGCAAGTGTGAAAGTCAAAGTCTCCAGAAGAACTGTGTCTCAATAAAACTTACCAGCTCATTTCCTTATAAAACTGCACAAATTGTACAGGAGACTACTATTTTTATTTTAATAAATTTTTTTTTGTCACACTAAATATTGACTTTGTTTTATTTGTGTTTTATTTACTATATATATATATATATATATAGGCACGTGCAAAAAAATGCTGTAGAGCAAAGATGCCTTCAAAATAATGAAATTTAATGTTCCTACATTTAAATAAAAATACCATTTTTCTGTAACATTTAATTTTGTGCTAGAAAACTAATGTTTGGGAATCAAAAGTTTTTTTGTACTGACTTGATAATGTAGAAGTCATAAAATAAAAAATCCATAACAAAGTTTGTACAAAAAAAAAATAGGGTGCCTAAACTATATATAAATTTTATATTCTACCAATCAGGAGCTGGAGGAGCAGCGGAGAAGAGAGGAGTCAGACCGGGAGATGATTGAGAGATGCAAAGAAGAGGAGAAGAGGACATTTCAAGATGAAATTGATGGCCTGAGACAGCTTCTTCACCAGGAGTTTGAACAAATTAAAACCAAGAGCATCTCCATAGAGGCTGTGAGTGTGTACCATGCTGGAGCATTTACACATTGCAGGCAGTAGATGGAGACACATCCTCAGATCTAGAATAAGACAGCGCTGTTAATGGTCAGTGCTTTACCCAGAGAACTTGAACACAACACAAAATTTAGCAATCAGATTGTACAGTATCTCTGATTATTTTGTCAAAAGTCTAGTCAGTACACAGCGAACTGGGTACTTATACAATATAATGCTAAACAATACACAATATTATCTTGCAGTTTCAATTAATATTTTGTATAACCTATGTTATCATTGAAAATAGTCAGCAAAAATGTAAGGCTATCAAACTGAAACCCTCAAAATAATTTAAACGTATATACAGTGCCCTCCACTAATATTAGCACCCTTGGTAAATATGAGCAAAGAAGGATGTGAAAATTTGTCTTTATTGTTTAACCTTTTGATATTTTGTTTATAAAATTCACAAAAATACTCTGCTCTCATGGATATCAAACAATTGCAAACAAAACACAGGTTTATTATTTTAGTATACCTGGGAGACTAGGAACAAGAAATTGTTCAACCATGACTTCCTGTTTCACAGGGGTATAAATATGAGGTAACACATAGGCCAAATTCCCTTAGTCATTTATAACAATGGGTAAGACCATGGAATATAGCTGTGATGTGCGGCAAAAGGTTGTTGAGCTTCACAAAATGGGAAGTGGCTATAAGAAAATAGCATAAGCATTGAAAATGCCCATTTCACCATCAGGGCAATAATTAAGAAGTTCCAGTCAACTGGAAATGTTATGAATCAACCTGGAATTGGACGTGTGTCTATGTTGTCTCAATGCACTGTGAAGAGGATGGTTTGAGTGGCCAAAAAATCTCCAAGGATCACAGCTGGAGAATTGCAGAAGTTAGTTGCGTCTTGGGGTCAGAAAATCTCCAAAACTACAATCCGAAGTCACCTACATCACCACAAGTTTGTGGTGGGTTTCAAGAAAAAAGCCTCTACTCTCATCCAAAAACAAACTCAAGCGTCTTCAGTTTGCCAGACACTACTGGAACTTTAAATGGGATCGGGTTCTATGGTCAGATGAAACCAAAATAGAGCTATTTGGCAATAAACACCAGAGGTGGTTTTGGCACACACAGAGAGGTAGCCATATGGAAAAGTACCTCATGCCCACGGTTAAATATGGTGGTGGCTCTTTAATGTTTTGGGGCTGTTTTTCTGCCAGAGGACCTGGACATTTTGTTAGGATACATGGCATTATGGACTCTATCAAATATCAACAGATAGTAAATGAAAACCTGAATGCCTCTGCCAGAAAGCTTAAAATGGGCCATGGTTGGATCTTCCAGCAGGACAATGATCCAAAACATACATCAAAATCAACACAAAAATGGTTTACTGACCACAAAATTAAGGTCCTGCCATGGCCACCCCAGTCCCCTGACTTGAAACCCATAGAAAACCTGTGGACCACCTGTGGACACCAGCATGGACCTCGAAATGTGATGGATCTGAAGAGATTCTGTATGGAGGAATGGTCTCAGACCCCTTGCCATGTATTCTCCAACCTCATCAGGTATTATAGGAGAAGACTCAGAGCTGTTATCTTGGCAAAGGGAGATAACACAAAGTATTGACTAAAAGGGTGCCAATAATTGTTGCACAACTATATTTAACAAAGATATATTTTTTTTGATAAACCTGTGTTTTATTTACGATTGTTTGATATCCATGAGAGCAGAGTATTTTTGTGAATATTTTAAAATAAAAGCTCAAAAGGTTAAACAATAAAGACAATTTTTCACAGCCTTCTTTGCTCATATTTACCAAGGGTGCCAATATTAGTGTAGGGCACTGTATATAATGTACACTGCCATTGAAAAGTTTTGGAACACAGGGAGTTTGGGTCGCATCTCAAGCCACATGCTACCATACTCCATAGCATGTCCTTATACTGTTGTTGTCCAGTCACGATAATTGGTGGACAACAATATTGATTAAAAACTGAAATGATTAGCCTTTTGTCCAATTTGTGATGGAATGTAGTTATACAACTAGTCAAAAATTGACATTCCTTACTTGAGGAAATCACACTACGCTAGCAAGGTTTTAGACAGTAATAGTAATTCCAAAGGAATCACAAACTGTTTATTGTAACTGTACACACAAAATTGCACACTCACAGTACATTTTGTGTCTTAAAAAAGAGTAATGTCAGAATTCTGATTTATAGCAAATAATAACATGTGAGTCTACTAAGGCCTGACAACATATGACATGTTACACTGGCTTTCAGAAGTTTCAAAAGCCTTGTTATAAAAAAAGAGTAATAAGTGCAAACAGTGACTTGAAATGACCTTGACTTGGACTTATATACAATATATATGTATGATCAGAGATTAGGCAAGAAATCAGTTTTCTTTTTCTATAACTGTGGTCATTTTCACATATTTGTTTCATGTATTACTTTATGAATACTTCCAAGTATACATTTCAATTCAATTCAATTCAGTTTTATTTGTATAGCGCATAAAAGCATCCAAACATCCCAGTTCACCACAACACTCTATGCCTGTGAGACCTCTAGATGTGCTCCTTTACCTAAGGTAAAAACTATTCACAAAAAGCTTGATTAAACAAATATGTTTTCAGCCTGGACTTAAACACTGAGACTGTGTCCGAGTCCCGAACGCTAACTGGAAGGCTGTTCCATGACTGTGGGGCTTTGTAAGAGAAAGCTCTTCCCCCTGCTGTAGCCTTCACTATTCGAGATACCAACAAATAGCCTGCACCTTTTGATCAAAGTAGGCATGGCGGATCATAAAAGACCAAAGGTTCGCTTAGGTACTGTGGCGCGAGACCATTTAGTGCTTTATAGATCAATAGTAGTATTTTATAATCAATGCGAAATTTCACTGGGAGCCAATGCAGTGTGGATAAAATAGGGGTGATGTGGTCACATCTTCTAGTAAGGACTCTTGCAGCTGCATTCTGGACTAACTGGAGTTTGTTTATGATCCTACTGGAACATCCAGACAGTACGGCATTACAATAATCCAACCTAGAGGTGACGAAAGCATGAACTAATTTTTCTGCATCGTGTAGTGACATTATATTTCTTATCTTAGCAATATTTCTGAGGTGAAAGAAGGCTGTCCTAGTAATATTATCTACATGGGTATCAAATGAAAGACTGGAGTCAATAATCACACCAAGGTCTTTTACGGTTGTACATGATGAAACAGAAAGGCCATCCAGAGTTACTGTGTAATCAGAAAACTTACTTCTAGCTGCATGTGATTTTAGTATAAGTACTTCTGTCTTGTCAGAATTAAGTAAGAGGAAGTTAATAAGCATCCAATTTAAAAACCATATATTTAATGTTTAATGTTGTGTTGTGTGCACAGAAACTGCATGAGCTGGAGAGCAGAGAAAGAAACATGTCTAATCTAAGAGGTGAGGATGAATTTGAGAAAGAACAAAAGAGGATCAAAGAGAGAGAGCTGAAGGAGCAGATGGTTCAGAAGGTTTGTTTTCTCACTGTTTGCTGTGCTCTGTTCTTCCATTTGAATAAATGTGATGCAGATTTGATCATTAAGCCCCCTCCAGGTAAAGAAAGGGGAACCTACTCCAAATGTAGAAGTTTGGGTATCTTGGAGTCTTGTTTATGAGTAATGAGATGAATGTGAATGTGAGATTGACCACAATTGAATAAGGCAGTGGCAGCAATTATTGTATCTCCCAGCTGGCCTAGGAGTGCTTGGGAATCTTCCAGGAGGTGCTGGACAAAGTTACTTTTCTTACCATTTGGCCACCGCAACTTTGAATTTTCAGCATCATGTTTTTTTCATCATGATGAAATAAGGTGATCCGGTCTAGTATGTTCTGTGTCTTTTAGAAGAATAAATGGAAGAAGAAAATAAAAGAGCTGCAGAACAGACACCAGCAGGAGAAAGAGGAGGTGAGAGTACATGATTGTACATGATTTGTGAAATTACCAGCAATTACGAGAAAATTAGGCAAGTGTTATTTCACAACACTGTCTTTCAGAAGGGGTCTATTGAGGGTCTATTGCATTAGGACAATGTGTCATAATTGCACTCCGTGTATGTGTTTAATAGCTGGAAAGTGAAAATATCAGGCTGCAGAAGGCCTTGTCAGTGGAGGAAAGCACTAGTTCTAGCATGCACTCGCTGAAGCAGCAGGTTCTCTCTCTCTCCTCTCAGCTCAGAGAGAGAGACACACTCATCCACTCCCAGAAAAAGAAGGTGAGGAGTCTTATTTTATGCAAAGTTAGTATTGAAGTTACTGTCCTGCCTGACAATATTATCCTATCTTTTCCTATTTTATACAGTGGGGGAAAAAAGTATTTGATCCCCTGCTGATTTTGTACGTTTGCCCACTGACAAAGAAATGATCAGTTTATGATTTTAATGGTAGGTGTATTTTAACACTGAGAGACAGAATAACAACAAAAAAAATCCAGAAAAACGCATTTCAAAAAAGTTAGAAATTGATTTGCATTTTAATGAGTGAAATAAGTATTTGATCCCCTATCAATCATCAAGATTTCTGGCTCCCAGGTGTCTTTTACACAGGTAATGAGCTAAGATTAGGAGCACTCTCTTAAAGGGAGTGCTCCTAATCTCAGTTTGTTACCTGTAAAATGACACCTGTCCACAGAAGCAATCAATCAATCAGATTCCAAACTCTCCACCATGGCCAAGACCAAAGAGCTGTCCAAGGATGTCAGGGACAAGATTGTAGACCTAGACAAGGCTGGAATGGGCTACAAGACCATCGCCAAGCAGCTTGGTGAGAAGGTGACAACAGTTGGTGCGATTATTCGCAAATGGAAGAAACACAAAATAACTGTCAGTCTCCCTCGGTCTGGGGCTCCATGCAAGATCTCACCTCGTGGAGTTTCAGTGATCATGAGAACGGTGAGGAATCAGCCCAGAACTACACGGGAGGATCTTGTTAATGATCTCAAGGCAGCTGGGACCATAGTCACCAAGAAAACAATTAGTAACACACTACTCCGTGAAGGACTAAAATCCCCCTGCTCAAGAAAGCACATGTACAGGCCCATCTGAAGTTTGCCTGAAAGATTCAGAGGAGAACTGGGTGAAAGTGTTGTGGTCAGGTGTGGTCAGATCTCTTTGGCATCAACTCAGCTCGCCCTGTTTGGAGGAGGAGGAATGCTGCCTATGACCCCAAGTCATAACACCATCCCCACCGTCAAACATGGAGGTGGGAACATTATGCTTTGGGGGTGTTTTTCTGCTAAGGGGACAGGACAACTGCACCGCATCAAAGGGACGATGGACGGGGCCATGTACCGTCAAATCTTGGGTGAGAACCTCCTTCCCTCAGTCAGGGCATTGAAAATGACCTTAATGACTTGGAGAGGATCTGCAAAGAGGAGTGGGACAAAATCCCTCCTGAGATGTGTGCAAACCTGGTGGCCAACTACAAGAAACGTCTGACCTCTGTGATTGCCAACAAGGGTTTTGCCACCAAGTACTAAGTCGAAGGGGTCAAATACTTATTTCACTCATTAAAATGCAAATCAATTTATAACTTTTTTGAAATGCGTTTTTCTGAATTTTTTTGTTGTTATTCTGTCTCTCACTGTTAAAATACACCTACCATTAAAATCATAGACTGATAATTTCTTTGTCAGTGGGAAAACGTACAAAATCAGCAGGGGATCAAATACTTTTTTCCCCCACTGTGTGTGATGTCTGGTCCTAAAGTGTAATTCCACAAGAACTCTTTTATTCTTCATTCCAGATAAAGAAGCTGATGTCCAGATCACTGTCAGGTAACTGAACACTGAGATTTTGGCTATACTAATTACAAGAAGGTACGTTCTTAGACATGTAAAAATAAATAAATAAAAAATAGCATGGTAAAAGCTAACCATCATGAAGAAGTTTTTTTTTTTTAAATATCACACTTTTTGCTTAAATGCTACATCATAGTAATCCGAGCAGTCCAAGTAAAACTTAATGCTACAACTATGACACGGTTACATAAGCACTATTCACTGGGCGGTGGCAGCTCATTGGTCTTGTGCTACTGATCGGAAGGTCGTGAGTTCAAATCCCAGCACTGCCATGCTGCCACTGTTGGGCCCTTGAGCAAGGCCCTTAACCATCAACTGCTCCCCAGGCGCCGCAGCAAAAATGGCTGCCCACTGCTCCGGGTGTGTTCATGGTTTGTAGTGTGTGTGTTCACAACTCCTAATGTGTGTGCACTAACTTGGATGGGTTAAATGCAGAGGTTACCATACACTGGCTGTCACTTTCACCTTCTTGTTTTGTAGAGCCACATCCGATAATGGCTGTTCAGAACTCTCCAGAAGAAGAAGGAGATGATGAAAAGGAAGAGAGTATGATTTTGCTAAATATCAGCCATATTCATTAACCACATAAAGCAATTCACACTTTATAGTAAAAAAAAAAAAACAAGCAACCACTGGCAAGTAGTCTAATGTTTGTTTGCATTCATGTCATGTCAGTTGAAGAATTAGTGTCAGCCCGAGTGGAACCAGTGAGAGGAATCCCATTGCAGAGGAAGAATTTCAGATCCATAGTGAAGAAAAGACTGCAGAAGAGACTGGAGAAGATGGGACTAAGAAAGGTAGATACACAAAATTTAATAAATAATTTAAACAATTTAAACTGTTAACAAGTATCACAAATTAATAACGAACCGCTGGCGTGAGTAGCAAAAAACTTTTTTTAAATACCTGATGGAATTACTAATTGGCATTTCAAGGCAAAACTGCATCCTATAACTGAAGTGGTAGTGCATCAGTACTTCAGTACACAGTATAATATTTTGTACAGTACATATATCAAGTCAAGTCAAGTCAAGTGGGATTTTATTGTCATTCCTCTATATAGCTTGTACACATTAGAACAAAATGTCGTTTCTTCAGGACCATAGTGCAACCCAGAACAGTACGCAAGACTACGTAAAGTGAAACACACAACAGTGTGAGATGAGTGCAAGACAATAAATACACAGGACACATAGGCTGTAAACTGTAAGCTATTGTGTAATGTAGCAGCACAAGTATAGCAGCAATATTGGCAGCAAAAACAAGTTCCATAACATAAAATGTCTGATGCAGCTATGTAAAGTACAGGTGTGCAGTGGTGCTGAGTCTTACTGGGTTAGGTGTTTGACTAGCCCAGGTGAGCATTGGGAGGCAGTAGGGTGTTGAGTAATCTGACTGCCTCAGGGTAGAAACTGCTGGTGAACATTGTGTATATAACACATGTACATTGTGTAGCCACTTACGGAATGTGTTTACAGCTCAGTCAGTGTCACTATTTTGCCATGTTGTTATATTCATTGTTGTGTTGTTCAGGGCACTAAGGGAATCTCTACTCAGTCCCTGAGGAGTCTAATCTATGAGCGAGGACAGACATTTAGGAGTCAGTCACAATTGCAGGATTTGAGAAACAACCTAGAGGACCAGCTAAAGCAAAGAGTGAGGGAGCTGCAGACGAGCCAGGGAAAATCTACACCTAACACACACGTGCTGGGTAAGAACACACACACCACACAATGGAAGCACACAGAGCACTTATATTATATGCACGCACGCAAATACTTTCTAAGGCAATTAAGCACATACACCACGCACGCAGTCAGTCATCACAAAAATATATACATGTTATGTCTGTCATATGTTTACTTTGCTATTAACTGTGGTTGTGTTATAGTTAAAAATCGAATAACCATAAAGCACCATGGTAAAGCCGTAGTGGTTACATTGTTAAGAGTTAGTTACTTTGAATGGTTCTCCTTTAAGTCTGATGAGTTCTGCTCTTGGGTTTTTCTTCAGCGAGAAAGAATCGTCGTAGTCCAGTCATGGAACAGAGCCTTAGACGCAGACAGTTTAGTCCCCAAAATTCCCTACAGAAACACGAGATTCATCAGCCTCCTACAGCTGCACCACGCTCCAAAGCTCCTTCACTCACACCGATTCTACCAGCACAGCAAAAGAAGAGCAGGTGCTTCCCTGCACACACACACACACACACACACACACACACACACACACACACACACACACACACACACACACACACACACAGTATGTCACCTGCGCACACATAAATAAGATACATCTATGACATGAAAAACTATTTTCAGATAACTCTTTTGTATGTCTGCATATTCTGTAAGTCTGTCAGTGGGAGTAACACAGAGTACATGTCCTTATCCTCATTTCTTAGAAAATTTGTCCTATTCTGTTGGGGTGAAAACTTCTGTGTTACTATAAAGATATAGCATGGCTCAGCAGGGTAGCTAAGATTCAGTGCATACATCAGACTGAACAGCATAGTGACAGCAAACTACCAAATGCTGCAATCCATTCAAGGCCAGTCTTAATGTCCGCTGGGTGTTTATTTGCAGCACAGTTTCATTACAGAGATCCCAACAGTGGTGTGCTCAACGACTGTCTGGGTCATATGTATGATCTGTGTGATTCACATAAAGGTAAACTTCATCAATCTTAAGGAGGAAGGAGGTGTGTAATGCATTAGAAGACTATAAAGCAAAACTGTATAAGATGAATAGTTGACATATCAAGTGTGTAGGTTAAAAGCTAGAAGAGTTTTTAAAAAATTGCATAAGAATAAAAGAAAGACAGTGACCTTGACCAGGATAAAATGATAAAGTAGTTACTAAAAATAAATGAATGAACAAAAAGGGAAATATTTGAATGCATTTATATTCCACATAATGGATAGAAAGTTTATCTGGGCCTTCACTCATAGATGGACAGTTCTTCTATGATACATTCACATCTAACTTCCTTATTGCCACTGTGCAATACAAATACTATAAATAAGTACATTATAAGACAGTTTCGTACATTGTAACTTTTAATGCAATACTCAATTACTCATTTACACTATTTTCTCTATTTTGCATTTATGTTTCTTTGCATGTCACAGTGTTGTTGTTTTTTGTTTTTACTTTCTTATCTTTTCACTTATTCCACCATTTTGTTGCTGGTTGTTACAAGGTTTTCAGCTTTTTTTTTTTTCAAGTTGACCCTCATTCCAAAATTCGCTTTGCATTTCTCAATGTTTTTCACAAGTTGTGCAGCTGTTACACCCATCTAACACGATCCACATAACATCGAATCACCGAGGGAAATGCAAATGAGCGGATTATTTTTTACACTGTTTTATCCCTCATTCTTCACACATGCAAGGCCTAGGTCAATATTTCCTCTTCTTATCAGCAAGTGCTGATGTGTGTTTAATGTAAATTTTCCCTCTCTCAGTACTCCACCCTTCAGCTCAGAAGAGGAGGATGACGACGAGTCAGGGGAAGACAGCGCCTACATCACCAGCTCCCGGGACAAACCGTCCACCTCTGTTCACCTCACACCAACAAAGGAACAGCAGAGAATAGAACATGAGCTCAACTGGTCAGACAGCGATGATTCAGATGAATCAGACACACAAAAGCCACAACAGACTTTTAGTACACATGGTGAGAGAACGAGAGATATTGTTGTTCGAACACACTGTGTCATTTCTATCAGACATTCTTCTTCATAGTGTCCTAAGGTTTGTTTTGAAAGAGAAATCTTACCATGCGTTCAAGTTAGAAGGTGAGCGGTCACTGATTTGCTTTCAGTTTGCCGCTTGTGGGTGTGTTTAGTTGACCTACCTTCTCTGTGCTCTTTGGTCTCAGGTTCAGTTGTTCAAACGCTGACAAGGAGTTTAGAAAAGCGGCTGAACAGCAGCATCACAAATCCTGTAGGAGGAATACGAGTCTTGCCTCCAGCCTCTCAGCCTTCACCTCGACCCTCCATCATCAAACAACAGGCGGTACAGAAAAACAGACCAACATCATTAAAGAAACTCTCATGTTATTATAATATTTAGCTATGTTGTTGTAATGCAGTTTTAAACCTCACTTCAGAGGCACAATTTGTCTGTTATCATTCATTAAAATGGCCACACACACTCCCTTTCTTTCCCATGCTTGTGTCTGTGTGTGTGTGTGTGTGTGTGTGTGTGTGTGTGTGTGTGTGTGTGTTGGGAATGGGACATCAAATAGATTCACCTTGTCATTTCTCTTCTTTATAACTTGTTTGTAATATAGTTTCAAAGCTCATCCGATGTTTTAAGATTTTTTTTTTCCATTTGTTGTGAATTAAGAGGGTTGTTGTGGCTGAAACACACATGATACAGTGTGCATTTCTCTCTGCAGGTGTCTGAGGAAGAGAGTGATGTGGACTTGTCCTCCATCGAGGAGCTCACTGTTCCACCCACGGCTGGGCGCAGGAGCTCAGATGTGGGTGTTACCTCAGGCACTAGCGTATGGAGCTCAACTGCTAGCAGACCAGGAGTGTGGTGAGGGGCTTCAATACTCTTAAGTTAACTCTAAGTTCTTTAGTTAGCAATTGAAATAGTTCAACACAACGAATGCTTCAAGTGGTTTCCTCAAATTCAACTGAAAATGCAACTTATAATGACTTCTCCAGTCTCAAAATTATTCAACCCCTTCATGGCAAGCATCTTTAGTACTTAGTAGAGCACCCTTTTGCTGTTATGACCTGCTGCAAATGAGATGTATAGCCAGACACCAGCTTCTGGCAACGTTCCTGAGGAATCTTTGCCCATTCCTCATGAGCAATGGCCTCCAGTTCAGTAATATTCTTGGGTTTGCGTGCTGCAACCGCCTTCTTCAAATCAAAAATTCAGGTGACTGATGGCCTTGTAGAATCTTCCAGGACTTCTTCTGCAACCAAGCCTTGGTGGAATTTGAGGTATGCTTGGGATCATTGTCCTGTTGGAAGGTCCAATGACGCCCAAGCTTCAGCTTCCTCACAGACGGCATGACGTTTTCTCCTAGGATTTCCTGATACTTCAATGAATCCATCTTGCCTTCCACACGCTGCAGGTTCCCAGTGCCAGAGGATGCAAAGCAGCACCAGAGCATCACTGAGCCGCCACCATGCTTGACTGTGGACAGAGTGTTCTTTTGTCATTCTTCTTTCTCCAGACATATCGCTGATCCATCGTGCCAAAAAGTTCCGAAAAGTTTCGTTTCAGCGCTCCACAGAACAGAATCCCAAAACTTCTTTGGTTATTTTTATGATTTTGAGCCGACTTTTCTTGTGCTTTTGGGTCAGTAGTGGTGTACATCTTGGAGTTCTGGCATGGAAACCTTCTGTGTTTAGTACGCGCCATACTGTGCTCACTGAAACCTCAGTGCCTGTTACCACCAAGTCTTGCTGCAGGTCTTTTGCAGTCACTCGAGGGTTTTTCACAACCTGCCTTCTCAGAAACCTGGCAGCCGTTGATAGCTTCCTTTTTCTTCCCCGTCCAGGTATTTCATGTATTTTCTGCCCCTAGCCAGTTCAGGTATTTCATGTGTTCCAGCTCAAGCACACCTGGTGCAACTAATGAAGCCCTTGATTAGTTGCATCAAGTGTGCTTGAGACAACACCTGTTTTGCATATTTGTGCTGTTGTGAGGGATTCTGTTCATGGGGTTGAACAATTTTGAGACTGGAGAAGTCATTATATAAGTTGCATTTTCAGTTGAATTTGGGGAAACCAGTTGAAGCATTTGTTGTGTTGAACTATTTTAATTGCTTTTGTTTGATTTATTCATTGCAAACAGCTGAAAGTCAAATTTTGACAATAAACCTGATTTGCAATGGGGTTTGAATAATTTTGATTGCAACTGACTTTTGGAAACCTGAAACCAATGAAATGATGCTAGAATAGAGGTGATTTGTACCATGTTAATAGTCTTTTTGCTGCATTTTGAAGTCTGTTGACATTTTTAATATAACCCCGTAACAGTGCACTACAATAATATTTAAAAAAAAAAACAAAAAAAAAAAAACAAAAAAAAAAAACAAGAGTTCATTTTGTAGAATGTTGTGTGAGACAGATTTGTTTCTCAGGTGAAAGACACTTTCATCACGAAGGGATTTCAGTGTTTTCAGTCCATAATAACACCTGATTCATAACTCCCACCTTATCTATGAAGTCACCTAGACTGCATGCACTTTTGGCGTTGATTTGGTGCCAAAAAAAAAAAAGAATTTCAGTCTTGCTTTCATTTAGATTGTTATTAGCAGGTTATAAACGTATGTAACCATGTATATTTGCGTGTGTGGTGTAGGAAGAATTCTGTAAAACAGAACCATAAAATGTATTTATGTATTTATTAAAGATTTGAAATATGTCCTAAAATGTTTCTGATTAATAAGAATTTCAATTTAGTAATAAATGGGTGTCACACATTTTTTGTACTTTTATGTAATAGTGCATAGGTGCTGAATATAAAGTGTGAAACAAGTGTGAAAAGAATGTTGGTATACAGAATTATATAGCTTTATTTTACCAAACAAAAATATATTGTTACCTAAACATAGTAAAAAAGATTGCAGATATAAAACACTCAAATGGTAAATAAGAAAAGAGCTGGCCCACATGTCCCCACGGAATGATGGCAATAATATAATCCTAATCTGGATGCCAAAGCACAGGAGTATCTTAACCATGATATGAACCAAAACCTACAGAGGACACAATTGGCCCAAAACTGAAGTGGTGAAAAGCATTAGATATACGGTTGCATGTGGGCCATTAATCTCAGAACAACAATACAATATTGTATAACCAAGAACATCAAAACAGAAATAAACCATATATGTTATGAAGCCATAATTTGTGGACAGTTTAAATAAGGCACTTTTGTAAAGTGAGTACAAAACTCTCAGTCTCTCAGATCGTATTCACACAAGAAAACATACTAAACATAAAGGTCTTAAAACAAATATCAAGATGCAATGCACACTGTGGAGTTAAGAGCATAGACCAGTATCTGTGTTGCTGTGTGTTACATGATTAAAACCTGTCACAAATCATTGGCTAGAAAAAACTCACATTTAAATTTAAAAATAAAAATAACTGGCATAACATAAACTAAAATGAAACCTACGAAAACAGGCTTGAAAAATAACTAGTACCCAGAAACACAACCAGAATAACGAACAGTAGAAAATACCTAAAATAACACCATTACACTCTTTACAAAAGGGGAGGAATCAGTTTTCTGTTTAGACCTGGATATTGACCAGACTTCAGCCTAAAAGTCCAAAATGTTTCTCTCTGCCAGAGTTTTTACTCTATCAAAAGCTCTATTTGATTTTTATGGGTGTTTTATAAATACTCCTCTGTTAAAGAATTAATATGGACTACTTCTACGGTATTACTATTACATGCATATTGCTATGTCACTGTGTTGTTTCTGTTCCACTTTACACTGCTAGCATTAATATCCCATGGTCATCTATCCCGCATGCTCATTAGCAAGTTTCAAACATAGTCAAATCTTTGGATGGATGGTCTTCCGTCCATACTTTGTGCCTTGTAGGAGCTGTTATGAGTCTTGGGATAGCCTTCTGACCTGTAGATGGCACTCTGGGTTGCAGGTTTGTACGCCGTTCCTTCATAGCTAAAGCCAAGATTTTTACACAGTTGTTTTAACCATGAATAGAACTAAGCATTTCCTCACTACTGTGTAATCATTAAGATGTGCTGGAGTAAACAGTAATGTGAGGAGATTGCTCTTACTGGAGTTAAAACTCACCGTTTCTCAGGCATCAGTCCACGACAGGCCAAACACATCATGACTCCACCAACAAACAGAACACCTCCACCGACCCAACCAACGAACAGGGCCGCGCCGAACGTGTATCTGACAGACACATCAGCAATAATGACGTTACAATGATATTAATACTCGGTTCGAATGGGATGGTAATTGCACAGTATTACCAAATGTGTGTCATTCTCCTACCTCGGAGTAAGAGGTGACCCAACAAGGCCAGAGCCAACCATACCCAAGCCATTAGGTGAGGTATAGGTAGTGAGCGCAAAGTTGGTCACGATCAAATTCGCAAAGATGGAAACCCCAGCAATGCCACAGATCCCTGGAAAGAAGAAAATGTAGCACACATAAACAATTTATGAATTCATAAAAGCTGGAAGAATGAAATATTGATGAGGGGAAATAAACATTTCTCACCAGCGATAACAAACATGACCCCTGAAGTCAGAGTCATGGTCGCTTTCACACGGTCCTCCATGTTGCCCATTCTGAGGCACTTAAGGGCAAAAATGGCAATGAGGACTCCGATAGCTCCGAGAACGATGCCCACAATCATGAGCGCTCTCACACCTTGGAATAGGCCTGAGGATCAATCAGGGGACAAAGATGGGAAACAGAGTTGATATTACAATATCATATGTAATAATAGTATATCTCTCCACACATCATATAGCAGAAGCCATTGAAAACTGTTTTGCTTCCTGAAACATGAATTCTATACATGCTAGGTGCAAAATGACTTTGATCTAAGGTCTAAGCTGTTAAAAGCTAATACAATTAATATAATTTTCCACAAGGACATATTAAAGCAATTTCTAAAGTAGTTCCAGCCTTTGATATTTATTTAAGCATTATAATTCTGTACATGAAGTAAAACAGAAGTATCTTATCAAGGGTCACACCCAGAAAGAAAACAAGTCCGTACTGTTCAAAAGAAAATTGCGCCTTTAATTTGCTTTTGTCTTTCTAAAAGGTTTTTTTTTTTTAATCATAATATTCTTATATTTATTATATAAGATATCTTATATTCATAATATTCTCTATATTTATTCACCCGTGTTTTTTTTTTTTTTTTTTTTAACTCACCAGGCAACCCCAAAATAGTAAAATATGGCCGACATTGTGTGGTACCATATTCTGTCCCCACACACGAGTACCACAGTCCATAGTATGCATAAATACTGGTTACTAGAGTAAAAGCACGGTCTTCAATGGTCCACATGTCCATGGCTGTTGCGGAGCTGATCAGAAATGTCCCTAATATTGACAACATGAACCCCACTAGCTGTAACATTAATGTGGCCATTTTTCAGTTAGCACTGATGCTCATCTGTCCAGTCTCTGCCCACCACTGAGTTCTTGACTGAAACAGGAATAGCAGCTTCTTATCAGTGTGTATCTAATGGTCATATCATGTTTGCACAAAATTTTCATGTGTGCCCTTCCCAGATTCAGGTATGGGGTGACGATTTTTGGTAGCTATTTCCACAACTGAGCCATTAAGGGTGTGTCTTTGTTTCGTAACACCTAATGGTTCATTTTTCATCGCTTAATGGTGTCAGTTGACCACACGTGGCATTGTGCCAAGATCAGTTTTTTTTTTCCATTTGTAAATGTAGAATTCATTTCTGTATTTTTTTTTAATGCTTCTGAAATTAGGGCAAATGCATTAATTTAGAAATATGTAGCAATTATTTTTATAATGAATTTTTTTGTGTAATTTTATATATATATATATATATATATATATATATATATATATATATATATATATATATATATATATATATATATATATATAATCTGATTATTTTGGTAGATTTGAAATTATGATTATTTGATATTTTGTTTGGTATTCATTATAATATCATTGGGTATAACTGTTAACATTACTTTCTTTAGATGACATTCTTTTTTTGAATAACAAAAATGTTAAAGGTTTCAATTTTTTTCACATCAAGGACATTATAACGATACTCAGTGACTTGGCATAAATTTTGTTTCTTTTTTTTTTTTTTTTTTTAATACTTTCTTTTGATATATGCACCACATCATACAATATACATTTTCAGAATATCATTTTCTAAATTCAGACAACCTCAAAGGTGCCCTACAGTTTGAAATGTTCTGGATTTGAGGAGCCATGAAACATTACCTGGAAGTCCCAAGATGGTGAAATAGGGTCTGCACTCGGTGAATCCCGAGCTCTGTCTTACACACGACCTCCACAGGCCTGCGTAGCTGAAAACAGATGTGACGGGGTTGTCGTACAGATCCTCCGTACTCCACATGTCCATGCCTGTAGCAGCAATGATGCCCCCCAGTCCCAAAATGCCAAGGAAAAAGCCCATCACCTGGCATATCGTCACTGCCATGGTGTCTGCTCACACTCCTCAAAGGTTGTACAAATAAAATTAAAAACTAGCACAGCTGCTGCTAGACTCAGCTTCAGTCTATGTCAAATGTCCTGGCTGTGATGGAGTTGACCTTAGTTATGACTACACCTTTCTGTCAGGTTGTGTGTTTTTCCACCTCCATCGGGGACAGGGTGGGACTTATGGGGTAACGGTTAGAGAAAGGCCACACACGGAACAACATGAAATCGTATCGAAACTTAGATAAGCAAAACTGCGAAGTAACTTTAATGGGGTGGAAGTTTCTACCTTTATGATACTTCTTGTCTGCATATTTGTTCCTTCATAAAAACCAACAAATCAACACTGCATTTTAAAAGATGTAATGAAAGGATTTATAGAATACATTCAGGAACTAATGAAAGCAGACCAACAGAAAGAATCTAGTGTAGGGTGACCATATTCTGGTTTTCCAAAAAGAGGACAACTTTTTTTTCTGTTTTTTTTTTTTTTTCTTTTTTTTTTTGTGGGGGTTCAAAACAGTGTTACTACTAATGCAGATTGTAATACACTGAAAAACACGATTAGCATCACATAAATGTATTTAAATAAAATAGGTTTCATTCTGCCCACATTTGACATTTTTTCCTACATTCTTTTGAATGTCCATGAAATAAAACAAAATATTAGATGCCACGAGTGTACCTTCTGCCATCATTTACAGGTGCATCTCAATAAATTAGAATGTCGTGGAAAAGTTAATTTATTTCAGTAATTCAACTCAAATTGTGAAACTCGTGTATTAAATAAATTCAATGCCACAGACTGAAGTAGTTTAAGTCTTTGGTTCTTTTAATTGTGATGATTTTGGCTCACATTTAACAAAAACCCACCAATTCACTATCTCAACAAATTAGAATACTTCATAAGACCAATAAAAAAAAACATTTTTAGTGAATTGTTGGCCTTCTGGAAAGTATGTTCATTTACTGTACATGTACTCAATACTTGGTAGGGGCTCCTTTTGCTTTAATTGCTGCCTCAATTCGGCGTGGCATGGAGGTGATCAGTTTGTGGCACTGCTGAGGTGGTTTGGAAGCCCAGGTTTCTTTGACAGTGGCCTTCAGCTCATCTGCATTTTTTGGTCTCTTGTTTCTCATTTTCCTCTTGACAATACCCCATAGATTCTCTATGGGGTTCAGATGTGGTGAGTTTGCTGGCCAGTCAAGCACACCAACACCATGGTCATTTAACCAACTTTTGGTGCTTTTGGCAGTGTGGGCAGGTGCCAAATCCTGCTGGAAAATGAAATCAGCATCTTCAAAATGCTGGTCAGCTGAAGGAAGCATGAAGTGCTCCAAAATTTCTTGGTAAACAGGTGCAGTGACTTTGGTTTTCAAAAAACACAATGGACCAACACCAGCAGATGACATTGCACCCCAAATCATCACAGACTGTGGAAACTGAACCCTGGACTTCAAGCAACTTGGGCTATGAGCTTCTCCACCCTTCCTCCAGACTGTAGGACCTTGGTTTCCAAATGAAATACAAAACTTGCTCTCATCTGAAAAGAGGACTTTGGGCCACTGGTCAACAGTCAGTTCTTCTTCCCTTAGCCCAGGTAAGACGCCTCTGACGTTGTCTGTGGTTCAGGAGTGGCTTAAAAAGAGGAATACGACAACTGTAGCCAAATTCCTTGACACGTCTGTGTGTGGTGGCTCTTGATGCCTTGACCCCAGCCTCAGTCCATTCCTTGTGAAGTTCACTCAAATTCTTGAATCGATTTTGCTTGACAATCCTCATAAGGCTGCGGTTCTCTCGGTTGGTTGAGCATCTTTTTCTTCCACACTTTTTCCTTCCACTCAACTTTCTGTTAACATGCTTGGATACAGCACTCTGTGAACAGCCAGCTTCTTTGGCAATGAATGTTTGTGGCTTACCTAGTGAACCAAACTGAGAGACCATTTTGAAGGCTCAGGAAACCTTTGCAGGTGTTTTGAGTTGATTAGCTGATTGGCATGTCACCATATTCTAATTTGTTGAGATAGTGAATTGGTGGGTTTTTGTTAAATGTGAGCCAAAATCATCACAATTAAAAGAACCAAAGACTTAAACTACTTCAGTCTGTGGCATTGAATTTATTTAATACACAGGTTTCACAATTTGAGTTGAATTACTGAAATAAATGAACTTTTCCACGACATTCTAATTTATTGAGATGCACCTGTACACATTTTAATGACCATATAATATGAAGCAATGTGATAACATGAAATTTAAAATGACCTTATATGGCCATGGGCATTGTTTCGACTCAGGACAGCTGTCATTTGCTGCTATTGTCAAGCAACTGTTTGACGCCGTACACAGCAGCGCTTCACCTTCGCAGTTCGCTGAGAGTGGGCTAATGGTTGAGAGGCAGGAATTTGGCGGGAATTACAGAGAGGGATTAAAGCAATGTAAATATGCACACACATGATGCAGTATTAGACCATAAGTGCATCATAATGAAACTAAAGCCAAATCCAGGACATTTTCTCAAAGGTCTGAAAAAGAGGACATGTTCAGGAAAAAGAGGACATATGGTGACCCTAACCTAGTTGTATTCTGAGAGTATTTTACAAAATACTCCGCCATAACTGTTTTAAAATGTTATGTAGAAACACATAGACTCATTAGTTTTAACTCCTCTTTTTTCATTTTGTTCTGAAACATTTTTCAGACTCATTTATAACTTGTAAAGTTTGATTCTTTTCATGTTTTTATATCACAACGCTACAAAAAAAATATTTTTTCCTTCTATATTCTTTTCTATAATATTTACACATCCCAAAGAGGAAATTGTTTTTTTTTTTTCTGCAATCAGAGCACATTGTAAGCATCGTTCGGCAGCCCCAAAACCATCTGCTCAGAGACCAGAGCTTAAAACGCTGAAACATGCTTGGTTAATTAATATTAAAGGAATGTATTATAATAGTAAACAATAACACTGTTCTTTCACTGTTCTTTACCTAACCAAACACAATGACAAAAAGCACATTTGCTTGTAAGGTTGGGCATAGCGTCATATCAGTTTCATAGATGGCAAAAAGCAATGCTTCCTCACAGGCAACAAATGTAAACACACGTATTGTGAACCGAAACCAATCGCTGGCCGATACTACATTACTCACTCACAAAAGCACAACACAGGTGATGGATTGTACGGTATTTCCCAGTAACATTCTTTAAAAAAAACAATTATGTTTCAAGGAATAAAGTTCAACTTTGTGATTAATCGTCTCATTAAAGTTTGGTGAACAATGACTTAGATGTTACTAAGATGTTATTTCTTACACTCAAGTAGTACTGGATGATGTACTGGTTAGATGGATTCTGACCTTTAGAGTGCTAATGCTAGAAATGATTTCACAGCTAATGTGGCTTAGAGAGATGTTTGTGATTTGCTTAGGTTATAATTGAAGATAAAGGCCCACAGCACATGGCAGATTAGATTTACACCACCATGCACTGCTGGTTAGCATGTTTAACAGATTGAGGGCCTTCAAATAAGTATCACATGTGTTTCCCACCCTTACTCATGTTTCTATAGACGCACATTTGGTGGGTCATCACCAGGAAAGCTGTGAGGTGGCAACACTACCCGCTGTGTCACTCTGCATTCATTCATTCAGCTTCAGTAACTGCTTTATCCCGGTCAGGGTTGTGGATCCAGAGACAATCCGAGTAACACTGGCCCAAGGTGGGAAAATTCACCCTGGATGGGACACCAGTCCATCACAGGGCACCATGTATACACTTAGTCGCACCAAGGTGCAACTTAGCATAGCCAATCTGCTCATCTGCATGTTTTAGACACTGGGAAGAAACTGGACAACCCAGAGGAAATGTACATGAACACAGGGAGAATATGCAAAACTCCACACAGCTCAGAATCGATCCCATGACCCTGTAGCTGTGATGTGACACTGCTACCCACCACACTTTGAAAAATGGTGAGTGAAAACATCGGAAAGAGAAAAATAATCAGTGATGATGGTTAAATGACGAAATGACTGGCCCAAGCCATAACCATGAGCCATAAACCCTTTTTTGTTGTTGTTATTTGACAGTTTGAGGGTGTTTATTTATCAAACTCTATATAGTGAATTACCCACCTAGAATTATTGGCACCCTACACAAAAATGACCAAAAATGGTTGAATAAAATAAACATTACATACAATAATCTAAATTCTCCTCACAAACTATAAAGAAACTACTAAAATTTATGCTGACAAACAATCAAAGCATTTAAATCATATTTTTTCTCAAAAGAAAAAAAAATCTTAGAATTAAATAAATGCAGACAAATTATTATCTGTTAAAAATATATAATATTTTCTACATTTCTCTCAATTAATATTAATGCTATTGTTGCCTTTGATCTAAACTAAAAAGTCTAAACACTGGTCTAAATACACTATATGGCCAAAAGTAAGTGGACACCTGGTTAACCTGGTAGATGGAAAAGGCTTCCACATATAGGATTATTGCACATATTTTGCACATATTTCAAACAAATCCATCTTGAAAATGATTGCCCCCCCCCCCCCCCTTCCCAGACTTTATGATTGTCCTTTATTTCCAGTCCATCCTGATGCTCCATAATGTCACTGCCTTCTGCTTTTACCTTCATCACTTCTGAGCGTCAGTAAAAGTCACTATGCGCTTTTGCACCGCCAGAAGCCAATGTAACATCCAGAACAACTCCTAGAAAATACAGCACACATCTACTGATACTGAGAGGATCTGTTGCTTATAACTTTAAAGTGGGAGGCTCTCTGTGTTCCTCATTTATTTTCAGAAGAAGGCCACTCTGACCAAAAGGTGAAAAAATGTTCTATTTCTGACTGGGACTGTAAATAATGTTCACGCTCTTGCTACAGCTTGTCGGAAACATAAACCAAAAGAATTGGTTCTTAGTAGTAGAGCTGAGCCAAGTGCTCTGAATCACTGTTTCCAATCTGGTAGATGGAAAAGGCCTCCAAATTACAGCTACTAATGCAACATCATAGATAAGCTGTTTAGATACAATATATGGCCAAAGTTTTTGGACCCCTGACCATCACACCCATATGTGGGCCTTCCCCAAACTGTTGCCACAAAGTTGGGAGAACATAATTGTCTAGGATGTCTTCTATATTCTGTAGGATCACTTTACTGGAACTAAGGGGTCCAAACCTGTTCCAGTATGACAATGCCCCTGTGCACAAAATGAGCTCCATGAAGATATGGTTTGTCAAGTTTGGAGTGGAAGAACTCGAGTGTCCTGCAAAGAGCCCTGACCTCAACCCAACTGAACACCTTTGGGATGATCTGGAATGCTGACTGCACACCAGGCCTCCTAACCCAACATCAGTGCCTGACCTCACTAATGCTCTTGTAGCTAAATGGGCAAATCCCCACAGCCACACTCCAAACTCTAGTGGTTATCTTTCAAAGAAGAGTGGAGGTTATTGTAACAGCAAAGGGAGATTAAATCTGGAATGGGATGCTCAACAAGCACATATGGGTGTGATGGTCAGGTGTCCACGTACTTTTGGGTATATAGTGTATGCTCTGGTATGTTCTTGGATAATATCTAACCCTCTGAAAGGATTTAGGGATTTAAAAGATTTAATCTTTTTGATGAACAGCTTTTTTCATGTGTTGTGAAGTTAACTTTTTAATTCTCTGAATCAGTTGCTGGTATTGTCACTGTGTGATACTGACATTTTTTTAAACCACAAATAGTGGATTTGGTCATTGGCCTGTTGAAGAAAATTAGCAAAAATCCACATTTTCGGTTTTCCATGATTTAGGAATAAAACTACAAATAAACAGGAAGATTATTGGTCCTAAATTGTACACTATATGACCATTTTGGCTCCATTTGTCCAAGTCCCAACTAGCTCTGAATGATAGAATTGATACTTTTCATTGGTAACTGAAACCAAATGAGTAGCCCTTCCCTTTAGCTGAGTAATTACACATGCTGAATACAGAAACCACAAAGCAGAAGGATCTGGTCCTGTGCATACAGTGAACACTGTACCTGTTCTTATCACTCTGTCAACAGAACAGGTTACCTTGGCTCTCTTATCGGTGTCAATTCATCTCAGAATGAGATTAAATATTGAATCATACATTTCCCCATTTCTCACACGACAACACACATCCCGCCTACTGCCACCATTTTAGCAGCTGCCGCTTGTTTGTCCTGCTACACCTCAGAACAGCTTCTTACACCCCTACAAAGGGAAATAAAAAAAGTTTCTGGCCTAAAGATTCAGTGTGTCCTTTCTTACTCTCATACTCTGGGCACCTGCAATCACTGTTGGACGTCCATTAGTGAGGCAGCAGAGAGAGGATCAAGATGAAAGGATCTCTGGGAAAATGGTGACAAATGGGGGGCATTTAGAGCCCTTCACCTACAGACACGCGTCCTACTTCCTTAATGACTCTCCTTCACAATACTCAGAGAGTCATTTGTATTTATCCTCCTTTTCCACTAGAGGGCACAGTCATTACAGAGCAGCAGGGGCACATGGCAACAGGGAGTGTATTTTCCTTTCCCTATAAGTAGCTCTAAGCAGTGCATGGTTGTATTTTATTTCTTGGAAGCTTCTCATTCAATATGGACTGGCTATAAAAACCAACATATAGGATTATTGCACATATTTTGCTTTGTAACAAACAAATCCATCTTGAAAATGACCCCCCCCAGACTTTATGATTGTTCAGTCCATCTTGATGCTCTATAATGTCACTGCTTTCTGCTTTTACCTTCATCACGTCTGAGCGTCAGTAAAAGTCACTATGCACTTTTGCACCACCAGAAGCCAATGCAACATCCAGAATAACTCCTAGAAAATACAGCACATATCTACTGATACTGAGAGGATCTGTTGCTTATAACTTTAAAGTGGGAGGCTCTCTGTGTTCCTCATTTATTTTCAAAAGAAGGCCACGCTGACCAAAAGGTGAAAAAATGTTCTATTTCTGACTGGGACTGTAAATAATGTTCACGCTCTTGCTACAGCTTGTCGGAACCACAAATAGTCTTTCAGCTGTCTCTTTCAAGTATACAGTGGGAGCTGACTCACATATACTTGCACTCAAAATTATTCAACCCCTGCGAGACTGTAACAATTTTCAATTCATGCTTTTTTTTTGAAGACCTAGAATATTTCAAAATTAGCTCTGTATCAGTTGAGTGACACATTCAAATTGATAATGGAAAATGTATTATTTGTATATATATTATTTGAAAATGTAGTATTTCTGAGTAGAATAATATCTGCTTAATACCGCCATTCCTTAATTATTCAACCCCTATTAAATATGGCTATTATATATATATATATATATATATATATATATATATATATATATATATATATATATATATATATATATATATATATATATAAAGCTAATGAAACTACATTTGCTTCAGCTGTAATACACACAGTATATAAAGCCCACGATATCCCAGACAATTGAAGTTTAAAGCAAGTTTAAATCTCATGGTACACCTGTGTGTGGAAGGAAGAGTAAAAGTTCACCAAGGGGAATCACACAATTGAACAGAACAGCTGAGAAAAAAACCCTGAATAATATGACCTGATGAAAGTGGGAACAAAAGTATTGATGAACACTAAAACACTGAACACTGTATTGCCCGGACACCTCACCATGCTCCATCTTGACCATATAAATAGTACAGTTTAACATGCAAAAAGGAATTTGGATAGGCTTGTGGCGTTCTAGGAGACAGTTTGTATGAAGCGATGAAAGTAAACTGGAAATCATGGATACATTATATGTCTGGTGCAAGCTTGAAATAGTCTTGTAATTTTACTCATTTAAGAATTTATTTTTATAAAGAAGCAAAATTATCTGCCAATAGAATAAGATAATAAAATTACAAGCTTGAAATGTGTAATAATATCTAGAAATAGGTTTCATGTTCTTATTTCGTTTATTGTAAGCTTACTAGATAAATTTGACCATATTCAAGATATTTTCACTTGCTAAGATTACTTTTTTGCTATATATGACAAAAAGAACACCATCCCCATGGTCAAGCATGGTGGTGGCTCAGTCCTTTTGTGGAAGTGTTTTGCTACTGTAGTAACTGGCAATCTGGACCGTGTGACTGGCATCATAGATTCTTAAAATTCTTAAACTTTATTTTGGAGAAGAAGGTGATGTTTTCAGTGTCAACCTGAAGCTTGGTGACCACTGAAATTTCCAGCAAGACAATGAACCTAAGTCAAATCAAATAAAACTTCCTGAAATGGGCTTGAGTGGCCGTCTTAGTTTCTGGATTTACATTTCAACCCATTGAAAATCTTTGGTGGAATTTAAAGAATGCTGTGGTGGTATGGAAGCCAAGGAACATTAAAGAGCAAGATGTTTTTGCACATGAGGTGTCACAAGCTTGTGAGAAATATTTAGTGCAGGTTATAAAGTGTAAAGTATGCTCCACTTCATACTAACTTTGGGAGTTTTAGAATTACACTTTAACTATTTATTAATTATTTTTTAATATATCAAAATATGTGGCAAAATTATTATGTTTAAATAAATGCAAACAATTGTCATCCTTGAAAAAAACATTTTAATTACTTTTAAAATAAATGCAATTTATTTATTATCATTATAATAAATATAAATATGACATAGATCAACAGAAAGCTCTTTCTGAAAATTTATCATGATTCTATAGTCTTGAGTCTCTAAAACTGTTAATCAAGTACAGTGCAACCATGATCAAAAAGTGAATCTTGTGATTTTCTTAATTATTTAACACACAATGAAAGTCAGTTCCACTGAGAATCATAAGATGTGTAATTAGTGTAACATGTTAAGGTGTGTAACTGAGGCAGCATATGGGTCCAACTGCTTGTTCTAATGGTGTATGTATTGTAGAGCACTGGGTTGGTGAATAGCTGAATAAATGGTCAAACAACACAATATTTTTTAGCAGGAATGTTCACTGCATTTATCAATGCAAGTATGTAGTACCTACGCTTTGTTAAACAGAAAGTAGAGTACAATGTAACTGAACAATTTAATTGAACAAGATTTAGGCAAAAACCATCAACGTGGCTGATTCTGAGGGGGAAAAAACTCATAAGGATCAATCTGGGGGTCAAAAGAATTGGTTCTTAGTAGTAGAGCTGAGCCAAGTGCTCTGAATCACTGGAAAGAGCCAAAATTCCCATCATTAAAAATGTTGTCCTGAACCCTGCAACACAGTGTTTCCATACAAGAATGGTTTCTTGAACTTTTAAAGGAAGCTAAGAACCCTTAATTATTCAAAGAAATCTTTTGAAGAACCCTTTATGAATGTAGCTGATCTCTAGGCTACAACTGAAAAGGTTCCATCTAGTGGTAATGTTGTATTATGACTTGTTGCAGAGAAAGAAACATGTATGCATGTATAACACGTATGTATTATTAGAATGTAATATGACCACTGCTTACACACACACACACACACACACACACATACATATATATATATGTATATATGTATGTATGTATATGTGTATTCAGACTCCATGGCAGGTAAAATGCAAGCAGTCAGTGTAATCTTAGGTGACTGAAAATTACAGTGCAACAATGATTATAGAGCAAAAAATTGGTAGAGATTTACATCTCAATCATCTGCAGCCAATAACACTATCCGACACTGACAAGAAAAACCCTCAACTAGTGTATCAAGTGGTGTACTCAAGTATTCGTTGCTTGTTCTGGAACCTTCCAAACTGAGTAAGTTTGTAGACTTAAACATAGTGGCAACTTAAGCTCCCTGGACAAAAAAATTTGTCTCATCCACCAATAACTTATTCTACAGTGTTAATAGGTTATACACCTGAATTAATGTACCATAGCATGACATTGGATGGTTGGTTTACTGGCCAGACTCTGAGGTTGCCTTTTTGTGCTTCATGCCCAAGCAGAACATAATGCTGACACTTCCACTCTCCTGCAGGACAACTGTAGCGTGCATAGGGCCCAATCTGTATGATTGACAAGTATGATGAAACACTCAGACATTTGACTGACCTGCAAAATCACCAGACGTCAGTTGCAAGGAACTGTTATGGAACTGTTTGCAACAACAGCTAAAATAGACACCTATGATATTCTGAATTACACCCAGTCAGTGAAAGAGTGGGATTAAATTGACAGGAACTCAAGACGGTGGTAGCGTTGTTACCTGACAGGACTAGCACTGTTATTAAAGTGAGGGGGATTATAGTCAAGTATTTTAAAAATGGCACATTCATCTATTTTGATGGTTCACCAAATTGGCTGTTGGATAAAATACCACAGGTTTTCTATGGAAATGAGGGCTGGTGATTTTGCAGCTGGTGGATGAAACTAATTGCATCCACTAATTGTCTGAAGAGCTTTTGTTCACACTAGGCCACAGTCAATTCTCTGTAACCGGTTACAGGAAACTCTTTTCTCAAGATAGATATGCAGAAGCAACACTACTCACTGCGCCACACTCATGAGGAAAATGTGTGAACAATAATCAGAGATGTGATTACTCTGAGGTCAGAATGAAGTCATTGATGTATACACATTGTCTTAAATGTTCTAAACTAAGTACTAAACTTATATCTAATGTTCTCTGTATCACTCAAGTTTTTCAAACAACTGTGACAAATGCATGGGAGAGGACAACATTTTGTGACGCAGAGCATAAAAGTTGCTAGATGATGCCAAAATGCTCTCTCTTTTGAAGGATGGGCCACAAACTTTGCAGATTCCTGAGCAATTAACCAATCAGGGTCCAGCAGTATGGAGTGACAGAGTACGCCCATCATGGGACATTGCAGCTCTCATCCATTATGCATTCAGCCAGGCCAGATCTAAATTAGAGAGCCAATTAACTCCACTAATGGCCCCTCTCCAATTTAATCTGGGAGACAATGGGGGATTGAAGACGAACGCTTTATTAAAGACTGCAGCTTGCACAATATCCTCTTTCTGCTGCCATTCGGAGGGCCTCCACTCAGCGCCTTGTTTTTTTTTTTTTTGTCGCTTCAATTAGCATGCCACTTCCCATGATTAAGTGCCCATAATTATTTTTCAATTAAGGCTTTGATCTGCTGTATACTGTATACAGCTTCCTGGTAGAGCGTGAAGAATGAAACAGTGGATCTGTTGCCTTTCTGTCTGAAATTGATGTGAAGCGCTGGCGAGATTATGTATTGCAATAGGGAACCCGTACAAGACTGGATGAAAGTGGGGCTTATTTTGAACGCCCTGGTTTCCTGTTTGTACACTTCTGGCTACGACCCTGACTCAGGCAGGATCAAGTGTTTCAGGATTAGGGGAGATAAAGGACCAGCAGGGTTGGCAGCACAGCTGTGGTGGTGGAGTAATAACTTCTGGCCTTGGAGAAAGAACAATAGCCCCATTACAAAAGCCTTATCTCAGCCACAAGCTTTTAATTACCTAATAGGATGGATTTTTTAATAATAGCAATTATGACTCATTAATGTCACAGTCCAATTATTCACAGACTTTTAAAATGCCACATACAGTAGGGTGCCATAAAGCATCTTCACTCACTGGCGTGCCACCCTGGGAATAATGCAGAATTATAATTAGAATTATAACATCATTCATAAAGAAGGTGAAAGAGGCTGTTTAGGGACAAGTTACCAAAAACATGTAAAGTCCAAAATCCAAATCCAAAATTTCGTTGTTAATCTCTTTGGGAACTTCTCGCTGACCCAAAAATTCAGACACTTGCTTTGTGGAGTCTGTGGATATCCAGACAGTAGGGTTTAGGAAAAGTAGGCATTAAGTTTACTGTGAATTGCTGTGAATTTACTTAAATTACTGCAAAAATTCATAACAAAGCATTAAGGAAAATAACAACACTTTCTTGTTATATACCTGTTTCCTTTTTGAACAAATGGTTTTAACCACCAGGAACATTTTTAGAAAAATTATATAAACCCCTACGATGGACTGGCTCCCATCCAGGGTGTATTCCCACCTTGCACCTAGTGTTCTTGGGATTCACTGTGACCTTGACAAGGATAAAGCAGTCACTGAAAATGAATAAATGAATATACTATAGAATAAATATGAAAGAATGAATGAATGAATGAACAAATATAGTAGAGTATACAAACCCTTATCCACAGCTCTCTCTAAGCTAAATGATCATCTGTAGTGTACATCATTGCTCTTGTTTTAATTTCCACAGTAGCTAGCTAGGAAAGAATTTAATAAAAGCACAAAGGTTGTTTGTGTGTGTGTGTGTGTGTGTGTGTGTGTGTGTGTGTGTGTGTGTGTGTGTGTATGTGCTTTCCTGGTAGGCTGCATCCATTCACTATAGCTTCAGGGATTATAAGTGATCACAGAAAGATGATATTTTTGTGGTTGTGTGTAAGAGACAGCTACCTCAGTGCCAGAAACCTGAACTAGTAGGACCCAGTACACCCTCCAGCCACTGTGCTATTAGATCACGCGCACAAGAAGCCTGATCACAGGAAGAGGCCATCAAGTTCCATTGCATTCTCTATCAGTTTCAGTCCTTCAAGGAGTTCATTCAGTTGTATCAGAGCAGATATCATCATGAAGGACACATTAGTTGGAGTTCAAGGAAAATGGTAATGAGAGGTGTAGTGTGAGTAACTGTAAACGAATCACTCAGAATATGTGATTTGATTTTTTTTTTTTAATCAAAGTTATAATAATAAAGAAGACGATATTTTAATTGAACAAATGTTTAAACAATCAAAGTCAATATTGACAAAGTATGAAATTCCTAATATTTAACAACTAGTGGATCCTCATTTATTGGAAATACATTAATTCATCTTCAGTAAGGGCTTTATCCTAGTCAGGGTGGTGGCGGATATGGTACCTATCCCTGGTTACTCTGGGCACACAAGGTGGGGGACACCCTGGATGGGGTGCCAACCCATCACAGGGCACAATTGCACATACACTCACACACTCACACACATTCACACACTACAGACAATTTGGAAATGCCAATCAGCCTACAATGCATGTCTTTGGACTGGGAACCAGTCTACCAGAATACCCAGAGGAAACCCCCCCATAGCACGGGGAGAACATTCACACAGGGCAGAGGCAGGTATCGAATTCCCAACCCTGGAGGTGCCAGGCAATGTGCTAACCACTAAGCCACTGTGCCCCCCATGTCAGAACTTCACAAGACATAATACACATTCAGCATTAGGAGCCATTTAGAGTCACCAATCCATGCTACATCATGTTTTTGGAAGGTGGGAGGAAATCTACAGTAAGCATGTGGAGGAGCCCCACACGGACACAGGGAGAGTATGCAAAATGCCACACAGACAGTCATCTAAACTCAGGATCGAATCCCCCAGACCCCAAGCTGAGTACAGAGAGACTGATTTGAATCTGAGCATTGATATTGAACGGAATTGGTCTAAAATGCTGGATCAGTATTTTTCAATCCATCAGTGTATTTTTACACACCTAGGCTTTACACTAACTACTTTACCAGGTGGCACTGGTTCTAGAAATTTTGCTATTGTAGCACAAATGCTACCTTGACTTAAATATTACAGAATTTCTTCAGTCAAATCCCCTATATTGCTAGTTATGAGACTCTCGCCTATTATGGCTCAGCTGGAGATCAGAGCACCTTTGCAGAGTAGACATCCAGATAATTCCATAGTTAAGTGGTTTTCCATGTAGCAGTTTACATATAATCAAAGCTAAGTGCTTGACTGTATCACACAGTCTGAATCAGGGTGTGTCAACATTTTTGTTCCTATACCCTTCATTCAGAGAATAATTATTCCTGACTGACACGTAATAGGCTACAGCTCACACTGAGGTTAAAGAGCTGTTCATTTTTGTAATGACACACTTCTAAAATAACACATGCTGTTGACTTGCCCTAGCAGACGGTTCAGAATTAAACCTAACGCCGAAGGCATGGCAAGGAAGCGCAGATTAAACCTTTTCCATCAGGAGTTTTGAGAACCACTCTCGTAATGTAAATTAAAGGTTGTTAACATAATACTGCTATTAAAGACATGTCGTGTCAGGCAGAGGAGTTGATCACATAGCTGAGTGTAACATAACACAGAGCAAAGCGGTATTTAGCTTTCTGAAGTGAACGTGGGTTTAAAAGGAATTTTTGTTTTATTGCCTTGTGAAAGAAACATGATTAAGATCAGCAGGAAGCTGCAATGTGACAGTAATGGCTGTTAGTCATATAATTTGGACTATAGGACATACTAACGGTGCTGCAAATTTAGAGCAAAGTGAAGTATATAAATTCTGTATTGCATTCATTGTAATATGAATAACACTTTACAATAACAGTACGTCATATAATGCGCTAATACCTGAATTAATACTTACTTAAATATGAACTATAACGATGAGTTAAGACATGCACTAATCATGAACTAATGTTAGTACATGTTTGTTAGTTAATGTAGTAATTGACACCTAGGGGTAAACTAGATCAAATTTAACCCCTGTGGGTAAAGGAGCAGTGCCCCAGGCCCTCGCCACCCAGAGCATGCACTAGTACTACAGTGGGATTTGAAGTGAACTGGATGGAGAATGGCACAAAACAGGTTGAGATGAAATTATTGGTGTTTATTATTAGTGCGTCTTTCCCTGGAGGATCCGTGTAAATTATGAAATGAATCCAGTGCCATCCAGTGACGTTTATGTACACAGCTGCATATGGCAAATTATATAAACAATTTGAAATTATGCAGGTTGGATTCATATTCTTTCTTATAGAGCATGTTTGATTTAGTTTACCCCTACATGTTAATTAATACATTAACTAACAAACATGTACTAACATGTGTGGTTGTTATTCACACATGAATTCATAAGACTCACGTCGTAGTTAAGCTCAGCTCTTCATTAGTTTGTGATTAGTACATGCCTTAACTCATCATTAGTTCATGTTTAAGTAAGCATGAATTCAGGTATTAGTGCAGGATTATTATTATTATTGTAAAGTGTTACCGTAATATGTATATTTGTTGGTATTTTTACAGTCAGCTATACCTTTCCTTATTGCTGGGGTGGTTACCCTTATCCATTGTTCCCAGGCTTGGAATACATGTAATGGCTTTATGTAATCAGGGTACAAAAAACTGGTAACTGTAAACAAATCCAAACACTGAACATGTTTTTAAGCTCTAAAATAAGCTCTAAATAAAAGTATTTTAGATCATATTGCTTTTCTCTTGACTTTTTTTTTTTTTTTTTTTTTTTTTTAACATATGTGACCTTGAAGTAATCCAAAAATAATCAGATTACATTGCTTTCATATTGTGATACTTGGATTACGTTACTGATTACATTTTTTATGAAGTAATTTGTAACTGTAATGGATTACATTTTTAAAGTAACCCTCCCAACCCTGATTGTCCCTGTAATATGTATTTTTCACCTGGAAACTTGGATAATAGTTTTCCTTTAAAAAAAAGATTTTAGGTATACAATTGGGCCATAATTACTTTTTAGAGTAAAGCTTTAATGGTACACTATATGGACCATTCTAGGTAAAAGATGCATACTAAAGGTACAAAAGGTGTTTGAGGGTAACACCTCAGTGACAAGGAAAGGTACAATTTAGTACCCTTTTATCTGAGAATGCATAAGGATGGACTTAGAGAGATATCTGTATTTTACCAGCCTGACAGAGATTAAGATCAATATTATCAATACTAATATAATTACACAGGCTTCAGGTCAATGAACAATACAGTGCTGAACTAATGGGACAAAAACTAAATTAACTAGCTTTTTTTCATTCTGCTGTTAGCTTGTTGTGCTCCCAGCATCACGTAGCTCTCTGGAACCCTAGATGTGTTTTTGAATCGTGCGTTTACCACTACTAAATATGAACTTCCCAATCACCATGGTGATTTCTTTAGCGAGGAAAGGCTGCCCAAATGCTGCTGACTATAGCCACTGCTGCTTTTCCTGATCTAGTACACTTACTGTATATGCTGAGGCATGTTTTTTTCCCCTAAAGGCCTCTCCCAATTCATAATTAAAAAAAAACAAACTGTCAGGAGTTGTAGAGGGAGGCGGATGCAAGTGCAGTAAAACGTTTATTTACAGTGAGATAAAAGAAACACAAAGACTATGAAACCTGAATGAGAAACAACAATAAACATAATACAAATAAAGCTGACAATGACTGAAGACCGACAAAGCGTTATACAATACTTGAATTAAATACCTGTGCTAATTAGTCAAGTCAAGTCAAGTCAAGTCAAGTGGCTTTTATTGTCATTTCAACCATATACAGCTGATACAGTACACAGTGAAACGAAACAACGTTCCTCCAGGACCATAGTGCTACATAAAACAACACGCTAATCACATGACATGACACAGAACTAAATAACACCTACACATTCTAGATGAAGTGCTACTAAAACAGTACAATAGGCACAGTAAGTGACAGTGTAGCGCTGACCAGTACACAGTCCTAGCATGAAAGTGTCAGATATAACAGGTAGTGCAAAAGAATAACAATATAATTTTTAAAAAAATGCTGTGAATATAAACATAACATACTTTGACATAATATTCAGCAGATTAGCTTATACCATATGTGGACATAGCAGTTATTGCAATAGTAGCCAGGTAAAGTGTATAACAGTGACAAGAAATTAAACATAATATTTTTATAAGTACAGTAGCAGACAAATTAGACAACATGATTCAGGTGCTCGTTGTCATGTGACATAGCTGACATGCCGTGAGAATGTGATGCGCAGTGGCTTGTGGGTACTGTAGTCCAGTGCTGTATCGGCACTACCGATACAAACTATTTGTTCAGAGGAGAGAGTGTGGGCTTTTACAATTAAGTTTAAATATTGATTACACCTCAGTATTTTATGGCAAACAGCCTACTTTATTATGCAGTCTGTTTAACGTATTGTTCAACAGGCAGACAAATTGAATCGAGAGACGTGTATTGAATGATACGATATGCCGTACCATTACACCCCTACAAAATACACATCTATGCAGTAGATTTAGATACCTGATTTATATAAATGCTGAATTTCCGGGGTTTGTCTTAATATTCTGGAGTGACTTATTTCATGAATTATGTCATATATTTATATAGAGTGCAGAAATTGAAACCGTAGATAAATGCATTATTTGGTTGAAAAATAATGAGAGCACACTTGGCGTTTGCATCCTCTTGTTTCTCTCTGGGAGGCGACAGAAGTAGATTCCTGAGTGATGGACACAGGGACGCAATGCAAAGCAACATTTAATTGCCACTTGGTAATTAAAACTCAGGCAGGATTGAAAGTGCAGTACCTTAATGAGGCGTGACATTAGATATATCCTGTCTACTTACTGGTGTCTGATACACCCCAACACACACACACACACACACACACACACACACACACACACACACACACACACACACACGCACATGCACACGCACACACACACACACACACACACGCACACACACACACACACTCTCTCACCTCCAGCCTCCACTACTCAGTGTCCCTGCCAGAGCCTGAAGAAACATATAATGAAAAAGAAAGGAGAGAGAAGAGGACAAATGAAGAGATATAGAAATAATAAAAGGAAGGAATGATAGGTGGAATAAAGAAAGAAAGAAAGAAAGAAAGAACGAAAGAAAGAAAGAACGAAAGAAAGAAAGAAAGAAAGAAAGAAAGAAAGAAAGAAAGAAAGAAAGAAAAGATCTCATGTGCCTGATAAGTAGTGAAGCAGGGAGAGAGAGAGAGTGTGTGGGTGTGTGTGAGAGAGAGGGAGAGAGAGAGAGAGAGAGAGAGAGAGAGAGAGAGAGAGAGAGAGAGAGCGAGAGAAAGCTTAGCATTGTAATAAAACACAGAAGAAAGGAGAAGTGGCTGAAGCAGGAGGTGGTGATATTGGGGAAAAATGTAAGGAGGGGAGGAGTGTCAGGTTTGGATTGCGTCTCAAACATTTTGTATGACCTCCTCTCTTGGCCATCCATCAGTGAGGCTGCCTCATTATTCTAAGTAGCTGGCTCTTTTCTTCTGTTGCAGGACGCCATCAGTAGCAATCTGCATGCCAATTATCGGCCAGACCCCCTGATACCCCGCATGAAAATGATCTGTCAAAGAGAAAAAAAGCAGGGGAAAAAAGGAAAATGAAAAAAAGGCTTTTGCACCATAGCCCCAATATCTCCCCACCCCTCCTTTTGTACTCTCTCTCTCGAGCCCAGTATGGTTAGTGACAGGCCTTCCTGGAAAATTAATCTATGGAGAGCGAAGGAGAAAAAAATTATAAATGTAGCTATTCTCCATCTCCGGCCAGCTTCATTCTCGAGGCTCCGTGGGGCACGGGGAAGTGGAGAGGGTGATCATTTCCACAGAGAGTGGAAAGATAACAAAGGGATATTCCTCTCGCTCTGAGTGTTATACGAGAGGGGCAAGGGCAGATGGGCCGATGACGGCCATCTTTAACAGCCCAGTGCCCTTGCAGGCATCCTCCTTTCTTTGCCTTTCATTCTACTTTCAAATTACAGATGGGAATCCGACATTATGTCAAGGTTCCGATTACGCTTGAATGAAACTCCTTCCTCATCTGTGTGCAAGGAGAAAGCACATTTATATAATGAAAGGGAGCAAATAATAATCTTTGCTGGACCGTATCAATGTAGGCATTGATGAGCTTGATCAGCTGTTTTTGGAAATGCAGTACATCAGTACATGTAGTTTAGGTGATAAAATCACAGCTTTTTGCAACCGGATAGAAGCACAATATTCAGTATACCTAAGCAGGTTATTAATGCATTAGTCACACTTACTGTGATTCATAAAGTTGAGATGTTTCTCCAAGCTTTATTCTTTTTAATCTTGATGACATACTGTAAGTGAAATTACTCCCTCAATTTCACATTCATCCCAGCAAATGGTTTAGGTTAGCATAATGTTTTTGGACATCACAGTTCTAGGAACGTTTGGTTCTGAACACCTTTCTGAACTGAACACCATTGAAATCAATTCAAATGCTGACTGCACCTCAGGCCTCCTCACCCAACATCAGTGCCTGACCTCACTAATGCTCTTGTGGTTGAATGAGCACAAATTCCCACAGCCACACTCCAAACTTTAGTGGAAGGCCTTCCCAGAAGAGTGGAGGTTACTGTAACAGCAAAGAGGGAATACATCTGGAATGGGATGTTCAACAAGCACATATGAGTGTGATGGTCAGGCGTCCACATACTTTTGGCCGAATCGTGTATTTTCGTTTATGCGAAGTCAAAAGGCGTGTGCAAATTTGAAGTATGCATATATTAAATAACATGGCATTTGTGAAGGCAAATACTTATGAAAGATGCTAGAAGGAGGAAAAGAATAAAGCAAAGCCTTTTGGTTGCACAGAAAAGTTGAGATACATCAAAAGAATCCCTGCAGACATTTTCACACCATCATGGTGACAAAGCAGATCAAGGCTTTGTGCACAAGTGGGCTACATGAGCAATGAACAGAGGCAGAATGATGGAGGGTGGGAGAGTTTTGAAAGTGTACTGGGCTGTCAAAATCCTGTTTGTCTGCTGATTTTCAGCTTGGGTTGCTTCGCATGAGAACAGAGGCTGTGGAGCTGCGGCAGTGAATTGCATTTGCGGCGTCTCCCTTTGTGCTCCATGTGTGTGCCTTGATTAAAGAAAGAAGAGGCTCTAAGCTCGTTAGGGCCATTTTGTCCAATTGTTTCACGCCTCCATTTGTATCCTCCTGCGTAGAAGGCTTGATATAGATGCCTGAGTAGAGCGAAAGCCTTGTTTCCCTATCTGGGCTGCATGACTGAATTTACAGCAGGAGACGCACAACTAAATACGATAAGAAGATTCTATACAAAAGTTTTGCATGATACAGTGTTAGCATGTGTAATTGTAGAATGTTTGTCTATAAAGGTTTTGCGAAAATAACAGCATGGAGCATCTACCTGTAATGTATTAAAGGTTGGAGAAACTTGTATAACCACATTGTTCAATATTGTACAAATCAAGGATATTTTTACAGTGAACTTGGGGGCTTTTTCATATGTAGACCATATTTTTCTCCAAGCACGCTGATGGTGTGCATGGCCATAAAACGTGAATTTAAGGGGGTTTTCACACTGGCAGTTTAGTCTGAAACAGAGCATGGTTTGTATGAAAATTTGATAATGTGAAAGCTGTCATGCGGACCGGAAAGCGCACTGCAGTACTAAACCCGAGACTACCTGTAGGAGGTGGTCTGAGCTCGGTTGCACTGGAACTGAGCCGCAATTCCCATGAATGTGAACGCAACTCGTACTTGGGTCCTCATTCGTTCAGGAAGTAAAGCAACCTGCGCAAGTGTTTTAGCCGATGACGACATCATTAGTTTCCACAACAGACGTATACCATGAGTGGCAGGGGAACGCTATGGGACACAGAAGAGGTTGACTGCTGCGCATAATATCAGCTGTTCATAATAACACCAAATTTAAAAATGATGAGTCATGTTGTGCTCTCCATCTGGTTTGTGATGACATAAGATGAACGCAAATGCACCAGGGTGTCGATAGAATCAAGTGAGTCTGAAACCAGACCAACGCTGTGGGGAGCGCTGGGAACATTCGCACTCGGATTCGGACCGCAGCAAACGGTGAAAACCACCTAAATTTGAATTCCATTTCTACCCCTTCAACCCAGATTAGGGTTACCGGGACTCTGGAGCAAGATCTGGGGGGGATGTCCACAGCCAAGCATCAGGTGGCTGGGTTGGACTCACCGCCTGTAAGATGAAAGGCAGGGGTCAGTTGCTATGCCAGTCCAGTTGCAGGCATGTTATGGACAGTTTTAGACAGACTAGGCTCTTGCAGTGGGTTTCAGCTGTTTGTTATACAGCCCATACAGGATTTCGCAGAGTTTTTTTTGTGACCAAAAATGGTTGATTTTGCTGTGGCTTTTTTCAACAGTTGCTTTTTTATTCTTCAGAAAACTACTTGAATTGGTGACATTGCAATTGCACTAAATTGTTTTGCGCGGTCTTTTGCAGTGATGTTTGTTGGTAAACGAGACCTTTTAGCTGTACTCATGTTCGATGCACATGAATCAAAGACGGCTTTGGCTGAATGTGTGTTGTGATGACATCACATGGCCCAAATCTGCAGAAAATCTGCGATAATTTTGAAAAATTGCAAGCTCCTCTGAATATTGCTATTTGCATGATTGTGTGTTAATTTCTGCAATCGCAAAATCACACAAAATACTATAGCTATAGTACTATGTATGTACTACATAATTCAATCTTGTAATTAGAAACTTGTTTACATTAGATTTAGCATAAGCCATGCAATCACATTTTGATGAGAAATGTAATATTTGTATGTAAACCATACATAATATTTTTTCTTAAATCTAAGAAGCACACATTCCATTTTTTTTCAGCGTAGGCTCGATGACGTTTAATGCGCTCTGCTGCTTGTTGCAAAATGGTTCTGAGGGAGGTTCACAGATCCGCTAGCCAAGCACAAGCAAATCGTGGGCTTCAGTACAAGAAATAGCATCATTTGGTTGGAAGAAGAGTATATGCTGTATACAATATATGTCCTGGCAGAACTACTATATCTACTAGCAAGCCGTGTTTGTTCAAATGAAACATGACTGCCCCCTACTGATCTTGCCTTTCCTGCGCCTGCAGCTTGTGTGTGATCCTGCGTGATGCCGCATGAAATCGTGGGATCTCTTTTCCTTCGACGTGCATTCTCAATGGCCACATCTGTAGAGACGGCATCTAATATATGATTTTTAGTCGATATTTGTTCAAAGAAAACAACAATTTAAATCGGGTGTCGTGGCAGGAAAACATAGGACAACTTCATACCTTAGTAGTGTTTTTAGGAATGTATGTTAATTACATGAACAACTGCTCATCATATGATAGTATCTGAAGAGATATGATATGATTCATGTTGATAGTACAAGTCAATTTTACACAGTTACTTTGAATTACTACTAGACACACATTTATGAAGTAGTGAACTGTTGCACTCTCTTTGCCTAAACAGGTTTGTAAGTAAAAAAAAAAAAAAGAAAAGAAAGGGAAAAAAAGTGCATTGTACCTAATACAGTGAGAGTCTTGGTGTTGATCTGGTACAGCATTTATAGCTGTTTAATACACTTAGATGGAGGTACACTCTTTCCCCATCAGTCACTGTAGCCTGAGGTAATAATTAACAACCATGTCGCCAATTTGTCTGCAGTCTATTAAACCCACCAAGACTTCCAGCGATATAGAGGAACACCGCATAACGAGATGTGGGAAAAGCAGACTGAAATGTGGAAAGAGAGTTATTTTATTTATTTATTTATTATTATTATTATTATTATTATTATTATTATTATTATTTAAAGCTGAAGAGCCTAGTGTCAGAAGGTGAGTAGTGAACACTGCTGACCTGCTTTCCCACAAAACACAGAGCTATTATTGCAGATTACGCACAAGTGGGAATTTGGTGCAAGTATTAATTGGAGTGCAAGCTCATGTCAGTTTCCAATTACTTTTATGTTAGCCTACGGTTAATGCAGTGAGTGGGCAGATGAGATGACATTCTAAGGAACTGAGGAATGCACAGAGAAAGAAGGAAATAGGGGGAGGGGGTGTCTACTGTAACCAATGGCACATAAAAAGATGGTCGTAAATGCTATTGGTTAATGATAAATTGTAATGCTACTGGACAACCAGCAAACCCAGATTAATAAAAATCTAAAACTCAGTTTGAACACTGGCCACTCTACAAACAAGCTACATTGCCAAGTGGTTAAGGTTCTGGCATAACTGACAACTGAAATTTGTGTCAAATCCCAGAACAGTCACAAGGCCACTGCTAGGTCATTTCAATTCAATTGAATTCAGTTTTATTTGTATAGTGCTTTTACCAATGTCCATTGTCCCAAAGCAGCTTTACAGAAATATATAAATTCAGGATATAGATTTTAAATGTATGAATTTATCCCCAATGAGCAAGTCAGAGGCAAGGAAAAACTCCCTGAGACGATATGAGGAACCAGACTCAAATGGGAACCCATCCTCATCTGGGTAACAACAGATTATAACAGATTATTTATATGCAATTATAAATAAATTCCTTTCTATAAATGTACCAATACTTCATGGTCAAACAGTGCAGTTGTGTAACCAGGAAAATTCATTACAGTTTTTACATGAAGACTGTTTTGTTGAAGTTCTCCACTGTTCACTAATGGAGACTTGAGTGCAAAACTTATAGAGCTTTATAGGCCGATAGTAGTATTTTATAATCAATGCGAAATTTCACTGGGAGCCAATGCAGTGTGGATAAGATAGGGGTGATGTGGTCACATCTTCTAGTAAGGACTCTTGCAGCTGCATTCTGGACTAACTGGAGTTTGTTTATGCTCCTACTGGAACATCCAGACAGTACGGCATTACAATAATCCAACCTAGAGGTGACGAAAGCATGAACTAATTTTTCTGCATCGTGTAGTGACATTATATTTCTTATCTTAGCAATATTTCTGAGGTGAAAGAAGGCTATCCTGGTAATATTATCTACATGGGCATCAAATGAAAGACTGGAGTCAATAATCACCCCAAGGTCTTTTACTGCTGCACATGATGAAACAGAAAGGCCATCCAGAGTTACTGTGTAATCAGAAAACTTACTTCTAGTTGCATGTGATCTTAATATAAGTACTTCTGTCTTGTCAGAATTAAGTAAGAGGAAGTTAATAAGCATCCAATGTCTAATGTCCTTTACACATTCCTCAACTTTATTAAGCTGGAGTCTGTTTTCTGGCTTTGCTGAAACATAAAACTGTGTGTCATCAGCATAACAGTGGAAGCTAATTCCATGTTTACGAATAATTTGACCCAGAGGTAGCATATATAAAGAAAAAAGCAGTGGGCCTAAAACAGAACCCTGTGGAACACCAAACTTTAAGTCAGTATGTATAGAGAAGTCACCATTTACATCTACAAACTGATAGCGATCAGTCAAATAAGACCTGAGCTAGGAGAGGGTCGTTCTCTTAATGCCAACAACATTTTCTAGTCTACCAAGGAAAATAGTATGATCAACTGTATCAAAGGCTGCGCTAAGGTCAAGCAACACAGGCATGGAGACACAACCCTGATCAGAGGCCAATAGTAGGTCATTTGAAGGCCCATGTCCTACAGATTCGATTCGATTCTACCTCTTACTTCAGTCCCTTAGAAAAAAGACTGCCAAATGAATACATTTTGTGGGTCAAAATACACTGTGGACTAATTGATATTTAGATTGTGTATTCCAACTCCAGTACCATCAGATAAAGTTCTACTAAGGTAACAGTGTATATTTAGTAATAATCGCTAATTGGTATATTGCTCAGCCCCAAGTAATTTTTCCACACTTTAGTGTCAGACACGGTGTACTGATATTCCTTTTCAAGAACTGCTACAGTGAGTAAACCAAGATTATCTCAGCATCTCCTCAGATCTTAATGTCTCATCTCATTGCACACAGATTAAATAGCAAAGCGTATATGATTACACTGCTAATTAACTGTGATGGGGGTGGGGCTATTTCACACAACCATTAGTTCCTCCTTCTTTCTCTAACTGAGTCACCATCAGTCATTTCTCTCAGTCATCCCTCATCTCGTATTACCTGACTCTGTATACTGTATGTATTAACAGCTTTGCTCAGATCCTCTCTTCAGCTTAACCAGCCATTAGTCTTGAATTATGAGCTGCAATAATGCACTAAAGCACACGGCCCTATCTCACCGATTCATCCGGCTTTGGTGAATTACAGCAGTGTGCTGAAGATAAATGGTAAGGAGCTGATGCTAGTTAATAGCTACAGTGGGAGAGGGTAGACAAGAGGATGCTCTTACTTAGCACTGTTTCTCAACGAATATGGAGGAATCTGATCTCATGAGGAATTTGTACAAGATATGAGGGCAAGTGAAGTTGTAAGAAAATGCCAAACATGCCCTTAACCCTAACTTTTGCCTTCATAACTTTTCATACATATTGAGTTAGATGCACAGTTATGAATTTGTACATGTGAGACCAAAGAACAATTATTACAGCTGGTTAAGGCTTCTTAGAGAAAAGAACACACAATTATTTGGACAGCTGTAGTGCTAAACATGAAATACTGTCTTCAATGACACAGTATAATAATTTAGCAACATTAGATAAGCTACCTGCCTAAATGCAACATTTAGCTAGCATTAGCATACTAACTTAGCTTAGCTTAAGTTAGCATAGTCAATGTTAACATTAACTCATTGAGGTAAGTAACCAGCCGCATTTGCTCACAAGCTAGATAATTTGAGGTAAACCATTCTATTCTATACCTTGGTGTCCATCTCGACAACAAGCTGGACTGGAAGGTACTGTACCTAGAGGCAGTGTACAAGAAAGGGATGAGCGGACTCTAATTTCTGAGGAAGCTCAGATCCTTTAATATTTGCAGCAAGATGTTAAAGATCTTTGAGGAGGTGGTGGAAAAGAGGACACTTAATAAACTCTCAGCCATTCTGGACAATGAACAGCATCCATGAACAGCCTCCAGCCTCCATGACATACTAGTTAAACAGCAGAGCGCCTTTAGTAGAAGACTCGTTCGGTTCCGCTGTAGAAAGGAGCAGTACAGGAGGTCATTTTTACCAACTCCGATTACACTGTACAAAAGCTCATCACTGTGCTGGGATACTATTTGCACTAACCCAGTCTTAGGACAAGCTCATTGGATGATAGTGAAACTACACCATCCATTATCCATATCCATATGTATATGCACTGCCACTTTACCCCCACACTATATATATATATATATATATATATATATATATATATATATATATATATATATATATATATATATATATATATATATATATATATATATATATATATATATATATACACAGTACTTTGCAAAATATTGGACACCCTAACAAATCTTTTTATTTTATTTTTTTTATTTTATGACTTCTACATTATCAAGTCAGTACAAAAAACATTTTAGATTCTCAAACATTAGTTTTCTAGCACAAAATTAAATGTTACAGAAAAATGTTTGTATGTCATTAAAGAAAGCAGCATATTACGTAAGAGACACTTTTCAGACAAAAAACACAATGAAGGCTGCTGGGTTTTGCTGCAAAAATAAGAAGCAAGTGTGAAAGTCAAAGTCTCCAGAAGAACTGTGGCTGGTTCTGCAAGATGCTCAATAAAACTTACCAGATAATTTCCTTATAAAACTGCACAAATTGTACTGGAGACTACTATTTTTAGTTTAATTTTTAATTAGTGACTTTGTTTCATTTACTACTGTTTACTGCTCTTTACAGTATTTTTTTAAATTAATTGTTTAATTTCCCTCTGGGATGAATAGAGTTTGTCAATACCAGCAGCAAAGAACGCTAAGACTAGCTTAACTATTTCATTTTATTTTAGTGTGTAACTAAAACCAGCAGCCATGTTCACTAGCAAGTTAGCCAACTGTTGTGGGGAGATCAATCAATCAAGTTTGTGATTGTGTAGTCTTTAGGCAAATTAAAGAAAGTTTGAAGTTTGATAGAATCGATGTTGCTTATTTTTACAACATAAAAAGGTGAAGCTCCATATGGATACGTGTTGTTTTAAAGTAATTATGTCACTGATGAAGACGTGAAGCTTTGTTTAGTTACTTCTTTAAGAATGGGTCTAGTTTTGGCAGGCTGGTCCATGTAGTCTATACTCTGATTATGTACAAGCATCTCAACTGTCCACTCTGTCAGTGTCCAGCTGATTTCATTCTTACAGAAATGATTGTATCAACAACCTATAAAAGTAACACAACATTGGTGTAACTAATAGCATTCTAAGGTCTATCATCATACAGGAAGATATCTCTGCCCTCATATATTATGTTTATATATAAGGTCATATATAGGCTATGATATTATCGTAGTACACTTTCAAGAATTACATTATCTGAAATGGCTTAAACCAGTTTATTTATTTTTGGATTTTGTTGGCCCAGATTTTGCAAATGCAATGTTGTCATCAGAAATAAATTCACATGCAACACAGGCATGTATTATTTGATCACTACAGGCCTTCAACACATTTTGCAACGCTTCATGAAGCTTCTTCTCACCATCACTACTTTAATAAAGAATTCTGGGAAATGGACTTTGACAAATGACATGACACTATTAAGTTCTCTGTGTTTTGCTTGTCTATTTGCCTGATTTGTTAAGAACATTTATTGTCAAATTTAGCTTCTGTCTGAATATTACATACAGTATATAATTCTAAATTGTTACATTGTATAATCGCTCTATATGCCTCCACTCATATAAGTATTATAATAAAGTGGTTTGCAGGCAGGGGATCCGAGTGTCTCACTTGTCTCATACTGACCTGCTTTTGAGGCGGCAGTGTGTGCTTATTGAGCACTATGGTGAGAGTAATTACTGCCTCCACTGACTGTCTCATTTCAGCTGCTATAATCTTTTCCTCCATTAAAGCATTATTAGTTGGATTTGGTGAAAACAGATTAAACAGGGGGCATGGAAGGCAAAAGCCATTTGTTAATTGAGTAGAACCCTCTTCTCTCTTTAAGTGAGCAAGGAGTAAACGGTTTCAGAGTTTGTATTGTAAATTAATGCATGAGGTTTTTACAGAGAGAAAGAGAGAAAAGACCAGAGAGATGAGTATGAGGGGAAAGAAAGGAGAAAAATGACACGATATTGCTTCAGCTTGCTACAGTATGCTGAAGTCCAGTGATTTTACTGATTTTTATAAAGCAACAAACCTGCCTATTCAGGTTTTTAATTTTTTTTTATTTTATTTGTTTATTTATTATCATTATTAATTTTTTTTTATTATTTTTTTTTTTACATTTTTACAAAACCTTTTCTTATAGGAATCTGTTATGTTAATTTACATGCATAGTCATAACCTTAGAATCTCCAAGCATAATGCCTGTATTTTTTATGATTTATTTCCTTTCTTTCCCATTAAAAGCTGCATTAAGAGACTGCCTGTTCAGCTGTGGTCTCAGTGGATACCTGGCTATCGAGAAAGAGAGAGAGCAAGAAAGAGAGTGAGAGAGAATGAAAAAAAAAAAAAATCAAATTAAAATCCATCAGCTAATGTGACGTCGGGTAATGAAATAAGAGTCTGACAGTCCTGTGTATTGAAATGCAAAAAAGGTGTCCCACCGTTACCCTAGCAATTCATCATAAAAGCCAAAGAATTTCTGCTTAATATACATGAGCTTCTGTGAATTATTACGAGCCTCCTCGGCCTAACAAACTTCTCAAAGTGCACGTACAAAAGGGTCAAGCGTGTTATTTTCTGCTTGCGTCACGTGCGCAGGATAATCGAAACGGCTTTCTGGGGAACTGAAAACCGAGTCTCACTTTGAACATGGTGCAGTCTTTTCTCCCTCTAGACATTCTGTCCCTCACTGTCTTTTTTTGTGGATATTTGGAAGAAGGGTGAAAGAGATAGAGGAGTGAGGTGTGTGTGTGTGTGTGTGCGCGCGCACATGTTGACTGGCTGTATTAGAGGAAAGGTGGAAAAGGCTATTTCCAGTCCTCTAATTCATCTCTGCCAACAAAGTCTCAAGGCTTTTGCGTCTGTTAGCTGTGTACCTCTCAGAAGTGCGCCTTAGTACTTGTTGTACCCTGTTCACCTTGTTTTCCTGGCCCTGAGGGGAATTGGGCCATTTTGCTCTGCACCCTGTACTTCACTTTCTCTTTTTTTTCCCTTTTCCTTGAGAATATGGTTCATTGTAACCCTATTAAGGCAGAGGAAAAGTGCCTTCAACCAGCTATGTCAATGGGATAAGTGGTGCAGAGTTACAAGCGTCTCAGTTTAAAGGTGTGACATTAGCGCATGGGTGTACAATATCAGATGAAAGTTCACAGTGACAGTATGAGGAAGATGTGAGTTAAAGATGCAGTCCAATTTAGTCCTTAGAGTGCAGATATGGCCATCGGTGATACTGACAGAAAACACACCTTATACAGTCTTTTAGAAGAGCCTGATGGCTGTTACTCCTGGCTTTTTCATGTTAATGAGATAATTACTTTAGTTGTGGTATTTGAGCTTGATTTAATTTTTATTCCAAATCTGCATGAATTTGAACAACTGAGGAAAACGTGCCTGAATTTTATTTCACACAAACTTCACACTTTTAAATTGCAACATCATAAAAATATAACATAAAATATATATTGTGATTAATATTATTTGTATCATCCATTGTAGCTACAAGTACATTACAATGCTTCTCATCCTGTAAGCTGCACTCTGTAAAAACCAGTCATGTAAAGTGGCATCAAAATTTCCAAAGGATCAAATAAAACAAAAGTAAGTTCTATATATCTCCCCTTAACTCATGTTACCAGAGGCCAAAAATGGAATTTGGGGGTGCCCGTGTTCAGCATGTACAGTATTGAATTTATTTGTTATGACACACTGCACAGTAGTAGTTAATGGATAATATGAAAGGAGACACTCAAGGCTTTAAGAATGTGCAATTTTCATCAATGTTTCTTTTTTACCTAGCCTACTGGGTTTAAATGTTTTAATTTTATTGTGGCAGTTGTATACAGTGTTTTACTATCAAAAAAGCTTTAGTTGTGCTGTCCATCGTGGAGAAGCTTTTAGAATTGCCTTTTTGTGATTATTATGTGATTGTATTATATTTTTCTTAATTGTTCTTATTGCATGTTTTCTCTTCCTTTATATCTCATTGTATTTTTATTTCTTCTCTTGTAAAGTGCTTTGAGATGCAACTTTTAAAGGCGCTATAGAAAATAAAGTTTATTATTATTATTATAAGTGTGAATTGTTTTCCCAGCTAGGGGACTCACACCCCTCCCGTTTCCCATCGCCCTGCTCACCAGCAGCTAAACGCAGAGTCATGATACTCTAAACACAGAAACCCAACAGTGTCCTGACTAATCTTATAACAGACTTCTGGTGATGAAATAATTAATTTGTTCATACTGATTGAAAATGTCCGATAAGTCGTTTTCCATTCCGCCGGCAGAATTGAACATGTGTACTGTGATAAAGGGTTAAAAGGTAAAGTTTAAAGGAAAAATCACATACATTTTCCATGTGATCATTAGTCTTTTATATGTGATTATGTGAGTAATACAGTGGGTATAGAAAAGAATCACCCCCCTTTAATATAATCACATTTTGTTGCTTTTCAGCCTGAAATGAAGACACACACAGTTTTTGTTTTATCCAGCTGTATTTAGTCAGTGCAACTTATAACATCCAAGTGAAAGATATAACGCCAACATGTCAGAAAAAATATAAATAAATAAAAAACCAGAATCACTGAGTTGGAAAAAGGATCACCCCCCTCCTAAAAATGACTTGTAAACACAATAAGGTGTAGCTAATCACCTTCTCAATGGCACACAAAGCCATTTTACTTTCAACTGTGATCAGCTGTGGTCATTTTGATTAGCTCAGCATGAAAAGAGCTTTCCAGGAGCATTTTGTAGTGCAACTGAAGCAAACAATCAACTATGGGTGGCAAGGCACTGTCGAAAGATCTCCTGGATAAAGTTGTGGACAGGCATAAGTCAGGGACTGGAGCACTTGTCAGGATAGAAGGAAAATGGATGGGGCAAAATACCGTCAAATTCTTGAGGAAAATCTGTTGCCCCCTGCCAGAAAGTTGTCAATGGGAAGAAGGTTTACCTTCCAACATGACAATGCACACAGCAAAACTGACCACACATTGGTTGAAGGAGAAAAAGGTGAATGCCCTTGCATGGCCTAGTGAGAGCCCAGACTTAAACCCCTTTGATAATGGGGGACCACAAACAGCCACCATCAAATTTAATTGAACTTGAGCAGTTCTGCAAAGAAGAGTGGGCAAATATTGCAAAGTCTAGATATGCAAAGTTAGTAGAGACATATCCCAACAGATTAAAGGCTGTAATTAAAGAAGAACCTGTAGGAAGAACCTACATTATGAAAATAAGTGACAATAAAAACACATGCTAAAATGTGCGAAAAATTTCACATGTGAATCGTGTGACACTCATGTGACCTCTCTGTGAGGGTCGTTAGAAGAAATGGTAAAAACAGCAAATCTTCAGAATGTCTCTTACCCAGCAAAACTTCAGCCATGCCAACTGCAGGAACCCAAGTCATCCAATCCAAGTCATATTTAGGGTCTAACAGAGAGCAAGCGCACAAAGCTAATGCAACTTAATACATCCTAATCTGCCCTTAATTCCTTTCTATGCATGCCTCAGTAGGAGGGTTTTTACTCCTATGTGTGTGCACTGGCATTGTGTATCATCAAACAGCCTCAAATGTAGCGGCCCACTTGAGCGTTAATGAAAGCTGCCGTGATGAGGCCGGGGCCTTAAGGGAAACAGGAGGCTGTTATTTATTTATTTTTTTCCTCATAGCCCACTATGAATTTCACAGTGCAACTGAAAGCTGTCATATCACTCAGTAAGGTCTGACACTCTTTGCTAATGTATCATTTATGTGACATGTTTTTAACACGGCCCACCGTAACGCCGTTAAATTATTTCCGAACGTCTTCGGATTCCCGGTGGAGATCGGGCTATACAAATCAGTGCCGTCTCCCACCACAACAGGGCCAAAGATTAATGACAAATGCAGCAAGGACAAATGAGAGCGTCCGGCGATATCAAGCAAAGTTTTGCATATGAAATGCCTCGGCACATATCCTAGAGGCTAAAAAACAAAGGGAGGCGTTCTCATATGGCCCGCGCTGACCCCTATTCACTGTAACACAAGAGCCGAGTCTCGGCGACAGACGCTTAGCTCTCACGTCGTAATCACAGCCTTTTGTCTTACTTGCTGGTAACCAGGAATGTTTTGTAAAAAATGTAGAATAGAAAGAATGTGCTGCTGTTTATTGCATACATGCCTTTTTTTTTAACTAGTCCACACTTTCACATCTTGAACCAGTGCTATGTGTGATGCATCATTTATTATACAGTACTGTTAAAAAGAAGGAACCACATGGCACATCATATTGAGACCTCGTCATTATTATGCATAACACAACACACTGACTCATGGTTAAATCTTAAGGGCCTGTGGCATGTACCATATGTCCAGAGAGAGAGAGAGAGAGAGAATGATTGTCATGTGCACTGAGTAGTTCCTAAGATGGATGGCAGTTCTGCTTTGCTGATGAGAGGCCCTTCACAATCATTTCCATCCTGTTGAGGAGTGAGAGCTGATTAAAATATCCACACTGCTCATTCCTATTACCTGAGCAGTCAGTCGAGCCTCGCTCGCTCAATTAAAGAGCCACAGCGTGGATCGGCCAACAGAATTACAAATGCTCGCAGTCACAATTCACTCTCCTGACAATTAGAGAGCAATTTGTTTCATGTTAACGGGTCCTCCAGGGCCTGAACCAAGCTCCACTGAATATTGACAACAGCTGCCCGCCAGTGCCAGAGCATAAGTGTATTTCAATTCTGTTTAGCATCCATTTCTCTCTAACACACTAATACTCATGCACTTATGATATTTTGTACTTAATGCAAAAAAAAAAAAAAAAAAAAACCTCTATGTATTAATTTTGTATTTCAGATATATTCTCTCTCTTGAAGTAATAAGACAAGAAAAATTAAGCTTGTCATGTCACGGAGAAATGCTCCATTCTGAAGACTTTCTCATGTCTGAAAACTTAACAGTTTTTTCTCTTACAGCTTCTTCTCTGACTGTTACAGAGCACTGACACTGGCGACTTCTTCCAAACACGCTAAATAAACATCATTTCACAGAAAACGTTTCAAACGTTTATACATGCTTTTAACAATCAGTTTATGAGGAGTGCATGCTATATAAGTCCCTGTGTAAGCTGCTACTATATAAACACTACTATAAACCATGCAGCGCGCACTGCTGACTGAGCCAGGCTGTTATAGAAAATTAATCATTGCTTTCTGGCCAATCAGACTCAAGCATTCAACAGGGCTGTGATATAAGGCTTAATCAACCACAAGCAGTAAAACTAACCTGAAAACTCATGCTGAACTAACATGCTGAACTATATCCAGTTGTTACTGTTTGACTTTCCATGTAAACATAGCTCATGTCAATAAAGTTTTTTATCACATATGTACATGGGACAAGGGGGCATGTTCTGTTAGCCTGTATGAACACATTTCACACATTTCTTCCACTATGGTCTAAACAATTACCTCTGCAGACAAAATCTAGGGTAATGCTTCCCTCTACCTCTCTGCGTTAGCCTCTAGGGCATACATCGGTCCTCACTCAGCCATTGAATTTGTCACTTTCAGTTACCACATATTAAAAAGACTCTTGTAGCACTTGTAAATAAAAAAAAAAAAAAAACAAACTCAACAACAACAACAAGCAAACAACAGTATTAGTTTTTAGTTTTTTCAGGTTATAAATCTTTGCAGATTTGTCTTTCCACTACTTTTATAGTTGTTCTAATAAATGACTTAATGCAAGCCTTCATTACTGAAGGAAAGTCAGTCCTGCAATGTTGCTCAAAAAAACCAACAATACCAACTCACATAGCGCAAAGCAGTGGTCTGTGATATAAGCTGATAAGATTTTTTCCCCTCAGTGTTTGTTATCCAGTCTGTAAATATGAGGGATTTCATTCACACAATAGATTTTGTGGAGTCTCCTAGCTGTACTTACACACAGCACTTTCACTGTAGCGAAAAGCTAAACTTCTATGATGGAAGTCCATTGTATTTGGAAAAAGGGCTTTGAAATGCCTTTGCAGAGCTGAAGAAAGACCGGCACAGATTTAAGACACAGCAATAAGGCACAAAATTGAGAATTTAATACATACACACATATATATATATATATATATATATATATAAACTAATTCTTCCATCGCCACTGGAAGCTTACCTTTATTGTGCTACATGATGACTAGATACTAGGTTTAAAAAAAAAAAAAAAAAAAATCAGTATTTTTTCCCTCTTCAAATCACTTTTCTGTCTTTTCTTCTCCACTGCAGCAAATTTGCTTTTAGGCTCCATAAAATAGCCTTTTCTTATTTCCAAACAGTGCTGTGTATATGGTGGAAAATCGCTCACATAATGTATCTTTAAAAGCACATTACTCCGGGCGGTACACCGTTAAGACTTAAGGGGCACAGTTGATATTTACCATCTTGAAGAAAAGGAGAAAAAGAGAGAGAGAGAAAGAGAAAACAGGGATGAGAAGAGCGGATTTCAGCGTGAAATAAAACTCCCCCACCCACGTATACAAACGCTGCTTCACTGTGGTAGTCGAACAATCACTGTGTTTACAATCCTATCCTTAATGCCTAAGACGCGCATAAAAGAAGAGAGTTTAAGAATATAGGGATAAGCTCTTTCAGCTTTCTGAAGTCTTAAGGCTCTTTTGAATACCCGAGCATCAGCATCCACTGCTGTTGCCACAATAAATAGATATTACAATGATTTGGGAACAATGTGACTTTGCTGATTCTTCCCAGATGCAAAAATACATATATGTGTGTGTGTGTGTATACAGTGAATAGGAAGTGAACATTAGCTGAGGAGCTCAGACAATGCAAGTGTTTCAGAGATGCAGAAGAGGAGAAAGAGATTAATGTCTGAGCGAGAGAAAAGGCGAGATGGCAGCTGGGGTGTTTGCGAGGAAAGCCAGGGCTTGGAGATGCTTTGAGAGGCTAAATCTTCCCTCAAGCACAAAGCAGTGGTGCTGATACAAGCAGCAGACATGGGGTCACCTCCTCTATGCACACAAAAAGCTCTAGACATGGCTCTCTCTCTCTCTCTCTCTCTCTCTCTCTCTGCTGTTAATGCTACTCTTAAAGGAAAAATCAACCTGAAATGACTTGCATATTAATCTCTATAATTAACATCTGATCTTCAGGGCCATCCAACATTTATTTTGTAATGCAATTCTTGATTTAAATTTCTTTCATTGAAATGCTGGTCTGTTTTCACTTTGTGCTTTCCTACATTACCCACAATGCTGTTCGACTACCTACTGATAATGACACCAGTGGGATTTAGCCATTACTTCATCTCAACCTAAAGACACTGATGCAGCAGCACTTTAGTCCTTTTGTCTGTCCTCCTTATCTGCACAATCTGCTCAAACAGATCAGCTTCCAAACCTTCGACTTTCATGCTAACACCACCGTCTTTGAGCAATACCATCGGCTAACTACAACCCCAATTCCAACAAAGTTGGGACGCTATGTAAAATGTAAATAAAAACAGAATGCAATGATTTGCAAATCTCATAAACCCATATGTTATTCACAGTAGAACATAGAAAACATATCAAATGTTTAAACTGAGGAAATTTACCATTTTAAGGAAAAAAATAAGGTAATTTTGAATTTGATGGCAGTAACACGTCTCAAAAAAGCTGGGACAGGGCCATGTTTACCACTGTGTAGCATCCCATCTCCTTTTAACAACAGTCTATATACATCTTGGAACTGAGGAGACCAGTTGCTGGAGTTTTGGGAGAGGAATGTTGTCCCATTCGTGTCTGATATAGGATTCTAGCTGCTCAACAGCCCTGGGTCTTCTTTGTTGTATTTTTCATTTCATGATGCACCAAATGTTTTCAATTGGTGAAAGGTCTGGACTGCAGGCAGGCCAGTTCAGCACCCGAACTCTTCTACTATGAAGCCATGCTGTTGTAATAGTTGCTGTATGTGGCTTAGCATTGTCTTGCTGAAATATGCAAGGCCTTCCCTGAAAAAGATGTCATCTGGATGGAAGCATATGTTGCTCTAAAACCTGTATATACCTTTCAGAATTGATGGTGCCTTTCCAGATGTGCAAGCTGCCCATTCCATAGGCACTAATGCACCCCCATACCATCAGAGATGCAGGCTTTTGAACTGAGCGCTGATAACAAGCCAGATGGTCCCTCTCCTCTTTAGTCCAGAGGATGCGGCATCCATGGTTTCTGAAAAGAATTTCAAATTTCTATTCGTCTGACCACAGAACAGTTTTCCACTTTGCCTCAGTCCATTTTAAATGAGCTTTAGCCAAGAGAAGATGGTGGGGTTTCTGGATCATGCTCGCATATGGCTTCTTCTTTGCATGATAGAGCTTTAACCAGCATTTGTGGATGGCACGGCAAACTGTGTTCACAGACAATGAGTTCTGGAGGTGTTTCTGAGCCTATACAATGATTTCCATTACAGAATCATGCCTGTTTTTAATGCAGTGCCGTCTGAGGGCCCGAAGATCATGGGCATGCAATATTGATTTTCGCCCTTGTCCCTTGCGCACAGAGATTTCTCCAGATTCTCAGAATCTTTTGATGATATTATGTACTGTAGATGATGAGATATTCAAAGTCTTCACAATTTTACATTGAGGAACATTATTCTGAAATTGTTCCACAATTTGTAGACGCAGTTTTTCACAGATTGGTGAACCTCTGCCCATCTTTACTTCTGAGAGACTCTGCCTCTCTTAGATACTCTTTTTATACCCAATCATGTTACTGTCCTGTTGCCAATTAAGCTAATTAGTTGCAAAATGTTCCTGCAGTTGTTTCTTTTTAGTAACACTTACTTTTCCAGCCTTTTGTTGCCTCATTCCAACTTTTTTGAGATGTGTTGCGGCCATCAAATTAAAAATTAGCTTATTTTTTTCTAAAAATGGTACATTTCCTCAGTTTAAACATTTGATATGTTTTCTATGTTCTATTGTGAATAACATATGCGTTTATGAGATTTGCAAATCATTGCATTCTGTTTTTATTTTTATTTGATGTATCGCTGCATTGCATTCTGGATCTTTGAGTCCAGCATTTGTTGTTTCCACTTCTTCTATGTTAATTTGTCATTAATATGACTTTTCGCTGGAAAATGGTGAATGAGATAAGAAGCTTCGGCATTTCATTGCCTGTTATCCCTTATGTTTGAGATCAGTGAATTATATTTATTTTAAACTCAGTTGTACCTGCACTAGCAATGTGATGTCAGAACAGCACATAACTGCTCATTTCTCACAGCCATAACAAATATGGCATCAACCAACAAATTAGCACCAGAACCATTAAGCACATCACAAATGTTTTATCGAATCATACTGCATGTGATTTAGGGTGGACTGTTTTCCCCTTAATGTCATTAATGTTGATCAAAGTTCAGCGTGCAAAAGTAAAATGTTATGTGGTTTATGTACGTATGACACAATAACGGACTTCAAATGACAAATAAAGAAAGCTACGAGGCCTTACTGATGCTCAAAAATTAAAACACTCATATTGTGTTCCATCTCCTTTTCCTATGGAACAAGCACAAGAGGCTTTTCTCTCCTGTCAAAATAGCCATGAGGGGTGCAGATGAATGCACACACACTCACTCACACACACACACACACACACACACACACACACACACACACACACACACACACACACACACACACACACACACACTGTTGTCTTAATCCAGTAGAATCACTGTTCTCTGACTCTGCCACCTCTCCACAATTACAGAGGCCCCCTAATCCCAGCAGCCTCCATTTTCCTGTGCGATTTAAGAGGGGTAGAGATCTGATCACTCATCCAACCCCCTTCCTCCTCACGCACACACACACACACACACACACACACACACACACACACACACACACACACACACACACACACACACACACACACACACACACACACACACACCACCCGATATACACTTCTCTCTCCTTACAACCCTGAAGCTCCAGCACTGGAAATCACACACCGATGGCTGGGAGAGATTCTAATGCCGGTCTCTCCTCATGGTCACTGCTTAAACACAGTTTAGTGGCTTAGTGAGGATTTGCTTGTATCAGAGCTACTGGCTGTTGAGGAGAGGATTTTTTTTCCAAGTGTACTGCACTTGTTCACCCCTTTTTCGAAGAGGCTCAAGAATTTACAGAGTTTGAAGTGTACTCAATAAGATAGTTGACTTAGAGGCTGTGCTCATCCAGTTCATCCCAGCTCAACCAAGCTCTTTCTAACACAGAGGTCCATAATTCAAACACAACAAATATGACTGTATCCCTTAAGAAAGGGAGCTGAACTACAGAAGCAGATCTAATGATCCAAATATGATGCAGTGTAAGCAAACAGTGTTCCAAAAGCTACTTATATCAGGACGTCTGACTTGGGATTTCAAGCAGAAGCCAGTCCAAAAAATATCACCTAGTGACAAACCTAATTCACTTGAAGGGGCACAGGAAAGCAGAAAAGAATTAGCTTTAGGAAGTGGTTAATTTTCATCCTGCTCTTAATTCATCTAAATACAAGAATAATGGAAGACTGATGCAATAGAAAGAATGAGATTTCTTCTTTCTTAAGAAAACTGCCATTATTAGTAGTAGTAATATTTAATAGTGCTTTATACTAATTTCTGGAGCCTATCCCAGGGGACTCAGGGCACAAGGCAGGGGACACCCTGGATGTGGTGCCAACCCATCACAGGGCACAATTGCATGCACACACACACACACACACACACACACACACAATGGACAATTTAGAAATGCCAATCAGCCTACAATGCATGTCTCTGGGCTGAGGGGAGGAAACCGGAGTACCCAGAGGAAACCCCCAAAGCATGGGGAGAACATGCAAGCTCTGTACACATAGGGCAGAGGTGGGAATCCAACCCCCAACCCTGGAGGTGTGAGGCATGTTTGCTAACCACTAAGCCATCGTGTAGAGTACAGCTGCAAAAAAAGCTAGCTAGCTCACTGAAACAATACATTCCCTCCAAAATCCTATCGCTCCAGCCCAGTAAAAAAAACAAAAACAAAAAACATTTTCTATATTAAAACACTGCATTTTCTGATGTTCACTTGTACAAATATACTATGTTGTTAAAATATTGTAGAATAAAATATTATATGTGTGATGTCACTTAAACTGTACAGAACACGTCTCCTCTGTGTTGTGACAGAGCAGGAGCATTGCACACATTGGGAAAACCTGCATCCATAGCTATCCAACAACATGCTTTATTAAATTAGTATGGTTAAAGTATATTCTCAGCATAAGAACTCAATTGTGGTCAATCCAATGAGTTTCCCCAGACCACTAGACATATTTTAAAAGGTGTGACACCCACCCATTGTCTATACTGATGTATCATAGCACGCTATTACAGCTATATCAGATTGAATTATCATGGTACCGTCAGACATATAAGACTGTATATTATCACACCCTAATTATGACTTTAGGCCATTGCATTGTAAGCCAAGAAGTCAAGTAAGTCAAACCAAGTAAAGTCAAGAAGGCTTTAATTAAAATTTCTTTCTTATTAACTGCTGGTTAGAATTTCCATGAATATTGCATGAGATAAGATTGTTGAATCAGTGATCACTGATGGAAACTACAGAAGCGTAGCCCAGACTATTTCTAACTAATGTTGCACCACTGCCTTGTAACGTGCCTCTCACAAGAGCTTTCTGAATGCCATGACTGTTTGTTAATTAAAGTGCCACGCAGTTGATTGCAGGCCTAGAGGTCTTGAATTTGACTCATGAGGCAGTGCTTCACAGACCCGCAGTACAGAGCACTAGAAAAAAGAGAAAGAGATAAAAAGGGGGAAAAGAAAACAGACAGAGAGAGAGAGAGAGAGAGAGTCCCCAAAAGCAGCACAATATGCACTGCTTAAGAAGACAAGAGATGTGCTTAAATGAATCATCCAGTTGGCTTAAACTGAGCTTGGCTTCCTCTGTTTCACAGCGTGTTTAAGGCGTTCTCTTGCCTGTGGGGACTGCCATTCTTTCTCCCTCCTTTCCTTTGCACCCGCTTCCTTTTAAATGTTGCATATATTCTGTTTTTTATTTAAGATTTATTTCAAAACCTTTAAATGGAAAAGAATCGATCAATACTCTTTTGTGCATGTGATGGAGGAAATGCTCGGTGGGGGGGGGGGGGGGGGGGGGGAAGCACCCAAACACGACAGATGTTACAATTCCGATTTGCCTTTCATTCTTTTTTCAGATGCACACAATGGCGTAGCAAAAGGAATTTCAAAGGCTGGTTTAAATTGATTTAAGTTAGAGCTCTTGTCATAAAGCTCTGTGTTTGCAAGTATCACAAAGATGACTGGCAAGAAAAAGAGAGTTAAGAAAAAAAAAGCCATTGTACAATTTCACCCAAGCCCTAGGTTTCTTTCTTTTTCTTTTTTGAAAAAAAAAAAAGAAAAAAAAAAGACCCAGACTTTTACAGATTCTCTGTGGAGTCTTTTTAGATAATATAGAAATGTATTCATTCAGTGTAAAAGATAGTGATCATGAATAAAATACCGTGGATTCAGAGGAGGACATGATGCAAAGAAAAGGCAAGGAAAGGATACTGTACCGGCAGGAAAACTAAAGGAGAACAGAAGGCCATCTCTACCTTCAGATCAGCCGTACTGAAATTCATTCTTCCTGAGCAACAACACAAAAATATGTGAAATGAAAACCGACAGCAAGTGCAGTGAGATACTAGCACTGTACCAACTAAGTGAAATGAGAAAATAAATGAAAATATCATTAAATAAATATCATTTTTTGATGATAGATGAGGCTGGAATGTTATGAAAAATTCACGGTATGATGTACAATCATACCATTCAATATCAGTTTTTCAGTACATCATGGTATCAAATTCCCATTTTCAAAAAGAAAGACATGACATGATTGCAGTGATAGTGCAAGTTGGTTAGGAGAAACAGCTATAATATTTTTTTTTTTACACGTGTTAAGAACATCACTTGTAGCCTTCAGTAATTTACTATGAACAATGCAGAAATATCTTTTTTTTTTCTTTTCTTCTTGAAAAGTAGCTTTCCCTGTCGTAAAAGTCTCAACGTGCCACTACTGGAACATCTCTCTATACTAGAATATCATAACCTTAACAATATAACTATTTTTTCAGATTTCCCTATTCTGGCATAACATCATACCAGGATGGACATTGGTGGAGCTTTGCTGCCTCACAGCTCCAGTTCCATGTTTTCCACATGACCATGTGGGTTTCCTCTGGGTTCTCCAGTTGCCTCCCACCTCCCAAAATCATGCCAGTAGGTGGATTGGCTATATTAAATTTCCCCTAATGAAAATGTGTTTGAATGTGTGTGTGTGTGTGTGTGTGTGTGTGTGTGTGTGTGTGTGTGTGTGTGTGTGTGTGTGTGTGTGTGTGTGTGCATGGTTTCCTGTGATGGACTGATGTCCCTTCCACTGTGTATTCCCACCATAGTGAAAAAAAATGAAAACCAGTGTTCATGTGTAGAACAAGTATAGGATGGTACCATTACTGTCTGAGGGTCAAACAGGAAAATATACAAACCAAAGTATTTAGAAAAATAGTCATTCATTGCTACAATGATTGTAGGAATCTAATGCCACTTTGCGGCTTGAGACTTTGTCGTGGTGAAGGGGCTTGTGTACTTTGATGAACTTAAGGGTGATAACACCGGGAGCTTGGTAAAGAGATCTGACAGGACAGGTCAGAAAAGAGTGATCCCAAAGACCCCTATGATAGTACAAAAAAGACTAAGTGTACCCTGAGCCTGATTAGGGTTACCAGGATACAACCCTGGAGCCAGGCCTGGGGGTGATGTCCACAGATGAGTATAAGGTGACTGGGCTACCCATGTAACTCAGTCAGGCTCAGTCTGATATAGTGATGTGGAGCCATATTGTGGGCTGGCCACCTGCAAGAGGAAGGGTGGGAGTCAGGTACAATGCCAGTTAAGCAGCAGGCATTTGACTATACCCTTGCAATGGAAACTTCTTTCGGAACATGAAATGTCAGACATGAAATAGCAAATCCATACAAATTTGCACGTCAGCTTTTTAAGGTTAGGGATAGAGTGGATTTGGTTTTTTAGAACAATATTAGATTAGCAGAAGTGAACAATTTTAGTGTTGTTGAGTTTCTGGATGTTCTAAGATCGTCTTAAGATAATGCTCATACAAATAGTACTTCAATATTTCCTTACTGTTAGTTTTATTGCATCATTTTAGAACATCGCAGGATTTTTTTGGTAATATTACAGACTAACATTCATAAAACTATTTGAATATGTTGCTGAGTCTTTTGACAAGCTTCTTTTGACAAGCTTCTTTTGACAAGCTGGCTATGAATTGTGCCTGAGATTGTGTTGCATGAGTGCTCAACATTTTTTAGGTCAGAATCATTTAATAGCTGAGTGCAGCATGAGCCAGTGTTAAAGAGTGTGTGGGTTAACGTTCTTAAAGGTTTAATGTTTAATGATTTAGGTGGACTGTGAATGCTTGATCTGTGTAAAGCAGAAAGTGCTTTTCCTGAGCCTTTGATGGATCTGTGGTGTCTTCCCAGCAACTGGGTTCAATTAAGACCAGCCAGCTTTATTGTGCTCAACACATAAATCAGCCTGTGAATCAAGTCACTCAGGGGAGAGAGTGAGAGAATACAGAGAAGAGACTGAAAGAGTGAAAGATGGATGGATGGCGCAATGGCAGAACTCATAGAGAAAGAGAGAAGACGGCAGGCTGCATGAAGTCTCTCTGAGAACAAAATGTGTGATTAGAGCAGCAGCAGTGGTCATTAGTGACACTAATGAGTGCACTATCTACGCCGGCATTAAAGTGCCTGCTAACGAGGCCTTGTTCATCATCAGTGAACACAAGCTGTGGCATAATCCTGTCTACTCTCCTCGGCAGGGGGAGCAGCCTCGCTCTGCACAGGACGGATAAGCTTGATGCGCACTTCCTACATATGCAGTAAGCGAGTAATTATTTGATTTTCCCCTCACCTATTTTTGTCATCTCTGTCCTTACCTTTCCTCTCTTTTATTTGGTGAATCAAACCTTGTAATGCTTTATTCCTGGCCCCTTACCTAAATAGCACACAACGATACATCTATACCTAGTATTAATAGTGCACCATCACACACAAAGTGGTCTACATTTAGATTCTTACATTCACTTGTTTTCTTTTCACCGACACATGTACTTACCTTCATGCAGAATGTAGACTTGAATATAGCACCCAATATCCTTACCAAACAAAAAGAGCTTTCTATGATTATTTGATTGCTGAAAGAAATAATCAAAGAGCATTATCTCACAGAGACAGTACAATTATGGGACACTTTTCACTTACTGATCTTGCTATTCATTTTTCCTGCTGCCTCACTGCTACTGGAGCAGTTTTCAGCTTACATTGGATGATAGTGTACAGTCTACAGTTTACAGGCAATTATTTGCACTGGTCTCTTGTAGCCAATACTGTTCTTTCCATCCTATACTGGTCAAGGTAGTGTGCGCTGTCCTGAGTATTTACTGTATATCTTGTATATTTTGCACTTGTCTCACACTACTGTTGCATTTTATGTAGTCCTGTGTACTATGTGTCACACACTGGTCCTGAAATACTGGGTCTTTTTCACTGGGATGGTACTCTCATCTTTAGTTCACCTGGAAAAGTGGATATCGTTTAGCTTTAAAATTATTTAAGATACACACGTAGACCTTAAGTACCAGTGTTGCATGCTTCGTTATATAACCTCAATTCCAAAAAAAGTTGGGACGCTGTGTAAAATGTAAATTAAAACAGAATGCAATGATCTCATAAACCCATATGTTATTCACAATAGAACATAGAAACTCCAGCAACTGGTCTCCTCAGTTCCCAGGCATATATGGACTGTTGTTAAAAGAAGAGGGGATGCTACACAGTGGTAAACATGGCCCTGTCCCAACTTTTGTTGCTGCCATCAAATTCAAAATTACCTTATTTTTTCCTTAAAATCCTGCAGTACATTTCCTCAGTTTCAACATTTGATATGTTTTCTATGTTCTATTGTGAATAACATATGGGCTTATGAGATTTGCAAATCATTGCATTCTGTTTTTATTTACATTTTACACAGCGTCCCAAGTTTTTTGGAACTGGGGTTGTCGAATAGAGCTTTAAAGATACAATATGCGCAACAAGGTACAGAATACATATTAAAGGTGCAAAACATGTAACCTTGCAGCTGCCATCCCAGTGACAAGGAAAGGTACATCATATGCACTTTTTTTCCAATGCATGGAGGACAAAACCCATTCGACTTGGTTTATTAATACGAGTCAATCTGACCCTCAACTGTTAATTCCTTCCTCCACCACAAGAGGGCACTGCAGCCCAGACATTACACCCTCTCATCACATCGTGCAGAGAAGCAGCTGATAAAGACATGGCATGCGATGGATGTGTGTGATAGTGAGGGGGGTGGGATGGGGTGGGATTGGGGGGGGGTGTGTGCACGCCGTAGATTCCAAAACACGTATTATCTCCTTTGATTCATTCCTGATCGCTAAATATTTTCACTGGCAAACCCTCCCACCAGGCCACGAGCCGCTGCCTTCCCCTTGCTTTCTGTGTCCTTGTGTTTCTACTTACAGTGGCAGAAAAAAATGATGGGGAATGTGAGGACGTTTTGTCTGCTATTGACTTGAAGATGAAAGAATTTTGTGAGCAAATGGTGTGAGTTTGAGATCAACAGCAGGGTTTATTTCAGAATAAAAACTTGGTATTTGTCAGAGATAATAAAAAAGGAGGCCCAGAGTGAAAGAACACAATAGGAGAAATTTTGATAGCAGAGATTTTGTTCACTCTGTTTCTCTCTTCCTGTCTGCTCAACAACGCTCTAGCAGTTACAATGAACAAGTTTGTCTTTTCTCTTTACACATGCTCTCTCACATAACCGTGACTCAGTCATGCCCTGTAATTGTGTGCTTTGGTTAAAAAAAAAAAAAAAAAAAAAAAAAACCTTAAATCTGCCTGTAATGCACTTTAATTATGTGCGAGAGCATGCGTGTGAAATGAAGTCTGGTTGATGACATTCATGTGTTTTAATCCTGACAGGAGGAAATTATCAGATCACAAGCCTGTCATGCAAACTCTCTTTCACACAATTAAGAGAAAAAAACAGGGCATGCTATATGAAAATAATATCTTCCAGTGGTTTTCTACAGCAGGAAAATGCAGTCAGGTTGTAATAAAGACACTATAATGCTAAACTAAACTTTACTTGCTCACTTTACTCACAGACTTCAAGAGACACTGTAATACTTTTACTGACCTGCTTACTCTCTCACTTTACTCACAGACTGTAATACAGAGACTATAACACATTACTAAACTGCTTGCTCACACAATTTACTCACAGACTGTAATAAAAAGACTGCAATACTTTTATAATACTTATACAAATATTAAGATAACATGCACAATATTTTATATCTGCTGTAATTGTTCATTTACAGTAAGGTGTGCGTCTGGGCAACAGCTGCATTTTTGTGAAGCCACGAAGGACCACAAACTAAGACTATTATATTTTATAACAGATCACTGTAAGTGCAAATATTCTCTAAACCAGTTATGGCTGCAAGTCAGTTTAACACGTTTATTTTTGTTTTATAAGGATGATACAAATTGTATTCGTACTACAAGCTTATCTTTGCTGAGAACGTACTCAGTCTCCCAGTGCTCTTGTCTTCACTCTTCATCAACTTCTTGTTTCAACATTTTTACGGGTTGCTACACTGGGTTTTTAGACAATTATTATAACAAAGGCCACACAGAAATATACATCAATTTTAACCAGCACATCAATTCACAAGCGCTCCATAAGACGTGAGCCTACATGCCATGTTGCATTTATTTCATGCTTTGCCTTTAAGCCCATAGAGATGCAGTGAAACCCTACACATACACTTTGCATATAATGTGAGCTTTACATAAAATCATAATATATAATTATGGAATGATTGTGCAGCTAGTAGTTCCAAATTCAAATATGTAATCATATAACCATGCACAAAAATGTAATTTATGAAGAAACATTTGTTTCATTTGCCTCTATGCATTTAGAAACTCAAAATATCAATAACATATGTTTTAAAAGGCCTCAAAAGGTTTGGACTGATTAAACCTAACACAGTAAAAGTTACTGAAACTTACTTGGTGGTTAAACGGCTCAGCATTATATGCTCTCAGAATAACGTGTTGAGCTCTACAGCTGTGCCACACGGTGCAGCGAGGGCGCAGGCCTATGCGAGACCTGGCATGTGTCCCCAGAGGGAGTGTGCAATGCAGCAGACAACAGATGAGGGGTTGAGATAAGAGTCCTAAACACTTGCAGGTCTGAAACACGACACCTGAGTGTACATTTGGGTCTAGACATGTTTGATCAACACCTCAAAAGAAGACTGAAAATGTGTGGATGGATTTGGAGGAAACAGAACGGCTGGCAGTGAAAGCCCACAAGTGTGCTTACAAACATACCAAGACACACTTCGTGAACTTAAGCATGTGTTGACACAGTTATGACAGACATAACTGCTTTTACACCCTGTGGTTCCCTAGGCTTTTGTCTGGAATACACCCAGTCCATCACAGGACATCATGCACACACATTTCTACAGTCATTCAAAACTAAGGGCAATTTAGCATAGACAATCCGCCTAGATGCAGGTTTTTGGGTGGTGGGAGGAAACCTGCGAACTCAAATGAAACCCACACTGACAACACTACCTGCTGCACCACACGCCACCTATTTATTTGTTTGTATAGTTTTTTTTGTTTTTCTTTCACATTGTTGCATGTTTAGTCTGACATACAGTCTCATAGTAGATTATCTACATTATTTTAAGCACTTGGAGTTTGCTGTGTTTTATCACAGTTTAAACACCTTTAGCACCACAGACAAATCAAATAGTAATTAAATAGAAAATAGATAAAATATTAAGCAAGTGTTCCACCAAAATCTGAGTCTTTGTATTTAAGTACTTTTCAGCTAACTGTTTTCGGATCCTAATGGGACTTTAAATGAGTTCCTCACTAAAGGCAATTAGATAAACGAAGATAAACCAAAGGCAGAGATAAAATATAGACTCAATTGTAAAATCTCAAAAGCTAATATCAATTGTAAACTAAATATAAATGTGGTTATTAATAATTAGAGCACCTAATTAGCATGACCATGATCTTTGCCTTTTCCGATTAGATGTTGATTGTTTCCCATAAAATAATTCATCACAATTTTTCACTTCACTCATACCTATGTCTTACTTAGATTTCTCAGTTTAGACCACAACTTTATGTTTAACCAGGAATGTTAACATATTGTGTGAATGTGTGTTCAAAGCCTTTTGTCTGGCAGCAAGAAACCTTCAAGAAACCTTCAAGAAAACTTCAAGAAACACTGCCATCAAGAAGCTGATATAATCATCAATTTGAATGTCTTGAGTCAGTTGGGACCCTTTCACCATCTTATTGTTTGTCTCTGATGTACTTTCTTTTAGCAGTGAGCAGCACATCATGGGACTCGTTCCAACTCATCATATCCGGGGAATGCCACTGCCTGTGCTCTCTGATCCTGATCAACTATTAATTATACATGGATTCTCCCAGGTTTCTCTGAACCCTGTGTTTTTTGGGGTGACTGATGCAGGGGGACCTCCAGGAATGAGAGCATTGAGAGGCGTCCTCGTCCGTGCCCATTCTCCATTATTAATCAGGGCCTAAGCGAGGGCAGCCTGGGGGTCAGCTCCTATTAGTGCCAGCTGGGACAGGAAGCCCACGTCCACAGATTGGGCATTTCACGCTGCACTGCTCTCACCACTCAGGCCCCTGATTTGATATTAATATCCATTTAGGGTCTCTTCTCTCATCTCATTGAGATGATCAGATCCAGCACTTGGCCTCCTGACACTCATTAAGCTGTTGCGTGATTTTCCAAAATTGTGATGAAGAGGTTTTACTGTTTCAGGTAGAGATTAATGGATAAAGATCTGTGTGAAGTTTGAGGGGTTTTGTTCTAGAGAGAGATACTCTGGTAAACCCTTGTGCTATGATGGAAGTAACCTTGGCTAACGTCTTCACTTGTGCACACACTCACACAAACAGCATGTCCTGCATATTTCCTCTTGCAATCATCTTCAGGGTGGGAACAGGATCTGATATTGGAATGTTTTTTTTTTTTTTTGACGAACAATAACCGTTGGCCTTGGAAATAAGTGAAGATGACGAACCACTTTAGCGTGACAGTAGCAACAAAGGCGGCGGAGAATGACTTTGCCACCCAGCGCCAAATATCCAGCTGTTATCTGATGCCATCAGATCTTGTTAGCGGACAAACTACAGACAGGAGATTGAGGTGAGGGGGAAAAGGGGGAGAGGGAGACACGGCTGAGTGATTCAGATTCGCACCACAAACAGAATTATAGGTGTGGATGTTTGGGAGGGGGGAGGGAGGTGGTGGGGGGTATATAGGGGGGCAGTGGTTTTTCACCCTACGGCTTGAAATGGCGACTTCGTCCCTGTCTTTTAACCATTATCTAACAACTGCTGCCTCCTGAAACAAGGCAGGGGTCAGATGTCAGGCCAAAGGTCATTTCACGGACGAGGCACCAGTCACTTGAGCTTGGCTTCCGCTTGTCGTAAGTGCAGAGCCTGAGGGGTTTTGCTGGTGTGTTACTTGTTACTCACACTGAGAAACAATTCAATTAGACAAGAAGATGCGTGTTAACACATTGGGCTTTTCTTCAGTATGAGACAGAATCAGTCAATCTACCTTCACTGCATACTGACTGAGGAAAAGATGAGATAATTAGTAGTGCTAAATGCAGTTCTGTGGCCTGCTGTAAACCCAGCCTTTTACTGGAACTTGGAAGTGGGTGTGCACTGTGTGTGTGTGTGTGTGTGTGTGTGTGTGTGTGTGTGTGTGTGTGTGTGTGTGTGTGTGTGTGTGTGTGTGCGTGTGTGTGTGTGTGCATGTGCGTGTGTTTGTGTTTGGACTTGCTCCTGACTGTCAACTCATAATTAAGATGCCCTAAAGAGAACACTATAGAAGCGATGACTGAAATAATGATTGCTGCTTTTCATCAGAAAGAAAGCCTACATGGAGAGAGAAGAAAAATGCATGTGTGTGTATGTGTGAATATGTGAGTGGGTAAAAAGGGATGTGGTGCAGTTTAAAGCCCCACATGAATGGCAAACGTGCATTTGACTGAATTCTGTAAGACATTCCAATCAAGTTGGTCTGTACGTAGTCCTGTGTATCTTTTCGTATTCCGTAAATATATGACTCTTTTCCTTATTTATAATATATATTTAATTGGATATATTTGCAGAGTGATTGTGTAATAGTGGAATATTCCAATGACAGCATGGTCTCATGCTTGCAAATTCAACTTAATTTGTATGAAAAGTTAAGGTGAAGGACTTGAATTTAGGAGGACAAGGAGCTCTACTGCTTTTGTGGAAACAGCACCATTCAACATATATTTCGTCAACACTGACATTGTGGAAATGTGGTTAAAACAATTTTTTTCTGAAAATTAAGAAATTAAGGTGTTGAGGCTTTAAGTTTTCTTAGGTTTTCAGTATTCTTTATTTGTCAGTTTTGTTATGAAAATAATATCAAAATACTTTCTAAGATTTGTTTTTTGCCAAAGAGAAATAATACAATAATACCTTTAAACTGGCAATATGATCACATTTTCCGTTAATGTTCAAATATTTGAGCAAAGGAACATTTTTCTATTTTGCAAATGAAATCCTTTCCCTATAAAGCAGTGTGAAACTATATTACATGATCATTATCACCATAATGCAATGCAATGATTTACATTTCCACCAATTATAGCACTGAAGCTCAGCTACACTTTCCATTCACATGTGTTGAACCGATTTCAAAATAATGTTTGACTTTAAACAAGTGAGATCAATATCATTGAAATAAATTAAAAACCATTTACAATTGCTAACCTTAACTTTTGTATGGTAGGTTTTCATATTAATATCATGTCATGTGACTGACTTGTTAAGTACTTGTAATGTGCAATATCTTTATGTGTGCAGTTATAACTCCTTCCTTTCTGTACTGTCTACACTTAGAAAATGGTAATAAAAGCATCACGAATCCTGGCACAAAACCTAAAGTAGGGTGCGCCCATCTCTTTATCCTGTTTCTGTTTCTTTTATCATGCGTTTTTGTGTGTGAGAACGGATCTGATGTTTGCCCCAGGCCTAAAAGCGTGCTGTGTGGAGGAATGTGTGTATGTGTGTGTGAGGTCACCTTGAGCACCAGGTTTGGGTCCTCTGTGTCCCTCTTCTCTGTGCTTCACTGAGTGCTCTGCCAAGCGCAACACTCCCTCACCTGCAGCGCTTTCTAGCCCTCCGAGACTCTGGCCATTTACAGCGGATTAGAGAGAGAAGGGAAGAGGGAGGGAACGAGAGAAAGAATCTAAGATGACAATTCTGGTCAGTTTGAAAAGGACGTATAGATGATTACAGACGTGTGCTGATAGTTTCAAAATCAAATCGCATTTACACATCAGTGTACTTATAGGGAACATGACAGAATAAATCTGGTGGTTTTTCATAAAGAATCATGTAGCTTTTCTTGGTCATCATGCTTTAAATAAGATACTAGTAATTCCCAGTAACCTCATAGCTGTATCTATCAGCATGTGGTTTCGGATCCCGGCACCGTGGTTTTCCTGAGATGCCAGAGATGTGTGCCAGTGGATCAGGCAGGCACACAAAGGCAATGCAAGCTTCTCCTGCACCAGCAGCACCAGAGCCTCTGGCACAGTTGGCGACTTGGTAAGAGATACATGGCGGAAACCTGTCTGGAGAAATAGGGAAAATAACAGTATGGCCTTTGTAAGGGATAGGATTAGTAAGATGAAAACTACTGACAGTATTTTCAGTAGCAGACAGTTGCTGTATTCAAACTGTAGATGTTTTTCCATTTACAAAAAAAGCGAAGTAGGGGAATTTTCAGCTACTGCAGTTAAAGAAAAGTCTAGAAAGTGTAGAAGTTTATCTTTATCTGTTTTGTCAAGTAATTTTCTCAGTGTGATGGTGGTTGGATAAGATAAATCACCAGGCCCCAGGGCAAGCTGAACTACTGCCACACTTATAGCATTTACAGTGCATAATGTTGACTGTCAAAATTACCTGGAGACATGTCACACAGGTCTAAAGATTAATGGACTGACATGTTTTCTGAACACTGTACAGATTTTAGCTGGTGAAAAATGAGAAGCAGTTGCTAATCACCCGTGAAAACCACAGCTTGTTTAAATGTCTTTGTTCAGTCTGTTTGGTTTCTTGTGACAAGTTAAAGCCAGGTTCCACATTATAATTCTGTTCCTTTACTCAACTCAAACTTGAACTGTTAAAAGTATACACCATATATGGCATATTTTTGCATAAGTTTTCATTTAGTGTTAATTTGATTTGTAAATGAGACAACATACAGTATAAGTAAATATTTAATAATTTGCAAATAGCTTTTTTTTCCTCAGTAAACAGAAACTGTATGTAATAAATCATCAAATGGACATAACATTTTAGAATATAAGTTTTACAGTGATGATTAAATATAGGCAGAGTTTTGTATGAAGTCTGTGATACATTTAAAAGATTTTTTTTTTTTTTAATGAAGATGAATTCATGCTAGTAGCAGCAAAGTACTTTTTACTTTCTGAAAGATTTTGTATTCATTTCCAGCTATTCAGAATAAATGTTTCTACCAATCAGGACTTTAAAACCAGTACATGCCAACTACAATGTATTATTTGTGCATGAACATTTTCTGTAAATGCTGACTATTATAGTATTATATAGTAATAAGCAATTAAGTCATTCTAAATAATACCTATTATTATAGGCCAAGAGTTAAATAATCGTATTGTTGAATTGACTTAGCATCACATCTGTAGCATTTGTTAGCACAATTTACATTTTAATGACTTGTTTTCAGTCAGGCTGTGTAAGCTGGCTAATAAGGCAGCAGTGTCTTTTAACAAATAACTGAGTTTAACATCTTTATGTGTCATTCAAATAAGTGTTTTGACTGCTGGATGCAATGTGCATGTCTCAAGGCTTATTTATTATATGCTGCCAGCACAAGTGTAGGCACAGCAGAGTTCTAACCAAAAGAAAAAAACGTCTTTAAAAAGTGTACCACAGTGTACCAACCGATATTAATGAGAGCTAATTGTAAGTATTAACACAATTTATGACTACAGCTTGTTAATAAAGTGCTGTATAATGCAGAAGCTTCTAACTAGACTTTAGCAATCATTTGCACTACATTAGTCATATATACCTTTATTCCATAATTCTAACCAGTATGCCTTGCTATTATTACAGATCTTTTGAATCTTTATTAACACTGTATCTTGATGAACTGTGGAATCTTGTACTGAAATTGTTACAAGTGTGTGCTGCTTGACTTACCTCGATTCAAGTATAAACTGCAGTTACATTTATGGCATTATCCAGAGTGACTTACATTTATCTCATTTATATAACTGAGCAGCTGAGAGTTAAGGGCCTTGCTCAAGGGCCCAGCAGAAGCAGCTTGGCAGTGCTGGGATTGGAACACACGACCGTCTGATCAGTAGTCCAACATCTTAACCACTGAACTACAAACTTCCCTAGACTAGAGATGAAGGGTTTATTAAATGTTACATGGCATGGCACCATGCTATATCTCCGAGCTCCTCTGTCTTCATTATAATATTAGAGATCCTCTCACTAGTTGCTTTTCAAGGTTTTCACTATTCCACATTCTGGCATGAGGTTTAAAGTTGATCAGGCCTTTTCTGTTACTATTGCCCTACTATCAAAACTATGAAAAATGAACTGTGTCCAATTTAGGAACTTATTTATTCTCCCAGGTGTTTGAATTTTGGTGAGGTTTATAACACTTAGTCATCTGCCTCTGGATTCTTTACTGGGAGTACCATAAATACACTCACACTCACACACTCATTCACACCACAGGTGATGACTGACGTGGCCACAATTTACTTATAGATCTGCATCAGTTCTCTTATGTACACACTCGGAAAATGGCAAATATGGTTTTCTTAAATCCTGCCACAGTTCTTCTGTAGATTTTGGCTATGGCACATGTAGCTTGCAAATAAATCCAATAGGCAATCCAAAAACAGTGTCAAGATCCAGGCAAGAGTCAAGCGATGTACAAACAACATAAACTAGGCCAATCAAGAGCAAGATGAGAAAAATTGAAACAGGATCAGAACCAGAGAGACAATCAATAATCAAAAGCTTGGTATATAATAGGAACTGGTATAGGAACACAGAGCGAAGTAAGAGTGGTTTGAAAGTCCTTATACTGTATACTGTGGGTGATGTGACTGTGATTGGAACAAGATTTTCATGATCAGTAATCAGGTGAACGTGAACATGAGAGACTCTTTGATGGTTGTGTTGTAGTTCTTGGTGGCCATGTTTGTAGGTTAGATTGTGTTCTGGAAACTGTAGTTTATCTCAAAAGAGGTCAGTTTCTTAATGTTGCTTTCTTTAATGACATACAGTCATTTCTCTGTAACATTAATATGAAACATGTAATGGTTTGGAAAAAGAATGTATGGAAATCTAAAATTTGGCATTTTTCTACTTACCTAGTAATGCACATGACATAATATATGTTTACAGCATTTGGCAGATGCCCTTATCCAGAGTGACTTACTCTGAGTCACAGAATGACTCAGAGTGATTTATCTCATTTATACAGCTGAGCAGTTGAGGGTTAAGGACCTTGCTCAAGGGCCCAGCAGTGGTAGCTTGGCAGTAGTGGGATTTAACTCACAACTTCCAATCAGTAGTCAGTGGGCTTAACCACTGAGCTACTATACCATGCAAAATATACACTTAAGGCAAATTTTATATAAAAAATGAGAGTGCCTAAGACTTTGACTTAGTACTGTGGTGCTTTAAAACATCAAGGTCAAGCTCCAGGAGCTCAAACTACATTAATTTGTGTAAACCAATGTGATTACACCTGCAAAATTGTTTTTAGCCCTTAAAAATGTTCCTATTACTAGCTAGTCAGGGTTCCAACCTTTGGGCCCTGAAACAGTAAGGACATCCTGATCAACAAGGTGGAGAAAAAGAAGCATCTCTGTATTTGTACTCACCGCTCCCTCATGACGAGTCAAATAATGAGTGGATAATACCTTTGGCTCTCTCAACAAACAGAACAATTAAAACACATCAAAGAGCGAACCGTCTGGCTTCGGTTTCTTTTCGGTTGAGTGAACATCATGTCGTAACAAGCATAATTGTTTCATAATTTCCGCCCTGAAGTCAAACAAGAAAAGCCTCCTTTTGTTTTGTTTTTTTTTGTTTTTTTTCTGAATTTCTGCAAAGCTTTGACATGCTAACGAGTCCTTTGTGCATTGCGAGGTGTGGCACCTGTTTTAAGATCTCACCACTACCAGTGATAATAGACAGTATTAGATGTTTACAGTGTTTTAGAAACAATTGTTTATTGCACAAATGCTGAGCTGAGACAAATATGATTTTTCTGATTTTTCGCACTACAGAAGGCTCTTTGAGAGAAATTCAGCACAGGTTTTCCCTCCATTCTTTTTGTGTAAATGACATGAATCCAAACCTCTGTCCAAGATCTCCACACCCTTCAGCAAGAGACCATTCAGGTATAAGCAGGAGAATACACACACACAAAGGCCTGATTTTGGCAGCCAGGTCATACTCGCATGGAGACGAAAAAGCAGCCCAGCCAGATAAATAAAAACTTATTGTGCTGGCACAAAGACACTGGGTTAACCTCTCAACCTCATCCGCTTCCTTTAAAGTCTGCTTCACTCTGCTCTATGGTGGGAAAGGGACAGAGTGTGGAGAAATGCAGGATATGCTGTAACTACAAACTTGTAGTAAACAGCTCATATGAAAATGTATGGATATATAAAGTAATAGTTTAGCAAAACGTCAGATTTACACAATTTACCATTTATTCCAATGCATTCAATCAGCCAAGACATGTTTGGTTTCTGACGTTCGCTTAGTTTTCAACTCAAGCTAATGCAACAAGTTAAGGAAGTCTGTCCCACTAAATCTTTATACACCTATGGAATCTCACTACCCCTAAAAAATATATATTTTGTAAAACAGACGAGGTAGTCTGTATTCACAAATTGAACTTCAAAGTGGAAATATTACTGTTGGAGCACTTCCAGCATTCTAACTATGGGCTCTATAGGGAAGAATGGTAAAAGTAAATAAATGTTTCTGATCTATAGGGAAGAATGGTAATAAAAATAAATGTTATTCTGCTTCTCCAAGATGGTTGCCCTCATAGTGTTACATTTCAGCTTGTCAATTTTTAAAGGTTAATGTAAGTCATACTGTATCATACAGTGCTGTGAAAAAGTATCTGCCCCATCCTGATTACTTCTGTTTTTGTGTGTATCTCATACTAAATAGTTTTAGATCTTCAAACGAAATACAACGTAAAACAAAGGCAACCTGAGCAAACACACAATATCATTTTTATTTATTTATTTATTTTATTGAAGTGAAAAACTAATTGCCCCCTTAAACTTAAAATCTGGTTGTGCCACCTTTAGCAACAATAACTGAAACCAAATGCTTCCAATAACTGGAGATCAGTGTTTCACTTACTTCTAGGACTAGGACTTACTCTTATACTTTGGATTATTGTCTTGCTGGATAATCCAGCTGCGCTTGAGTTTCAACATACGGACTGAAGACTGGACATTCTCCTTTAGGATTTTCTGGTAGAGAGCAGAATTCATGTTTCCCTCAATTATTGCAAGTTGCCAGACCCTGAAGCAGCAAAGCATCCCCACACCATCAAACTGCCACCACCATGCTTGACCGTAGCTATGATGTTCTTTTTGTGGAATTCTGTTTGGTTTACGCCAGATGTAACAGGACCCCTGTCTTCCAAACAGTTCCACTTTCACCTCATCAATCCACCATTCTCCCAAAAGGTTTGAGGATCATCAAGGTGCATTTTGGCAATATTCAGATGAGCCTTAATGTTCTTCTGGGTTAGCAGTGGTTTTCACCTCGCTACTCTTCCATGGATGCCATTTTTGCCCAGTGTCTTTCTGATAGTGGAGTCATGAACAGTGACCTTTATTGATAGAAGAGAGTCCTGTAGTTACTTTGATGTTGTCCTTGGCCCTTTAGTGACTTGCTGGATGAGTAGTTGCTGTGCTCTTGGAGGAATTTTGGAAGGTCTGCCACTTCTGGGAAGGTTCACTACTATGCCGAGTTTTTTCCATTGGGAGATGATGGCTCTCACTGTGGTTCTTTGGAGTCCCAGAGCCTTTGAAATAGCTTTGTAGCCCTTCTCAGACTGATGTATTTCAATCACCTTCTTCCTCATTATTTCAGGAATTTCTTTCAATTTTGGCATAGTGTGTTACTGGGTAAGACCTTTTAACCAACTTCATGCTGTTGAAAAATTTCTATTTAAGTGTTGATTTGATTGAACATGGTTTGCAGTAATCAAGCCTGGTTGCGTCTAGTCCAGCTGAACCCCATTATAAATGCAGCTTCATAGATTTGGGGAATTAGTAACTATGTGGGCAAATACATTTTCACAGAATTAGATAACTTTTTTGCTTCAATAAATAACATTATCATTTAAAAACTGTATTTTGTGTTTACTCATGTTGCCTTTGTTTTATCTTAGATTTTGTTTTAATTTCTGAAACTATTTAGTATGAGATATACACAAAAACAGAAGAAACCAGGATACAAATACTTTTTCACCACACTGTATATAAGCATTCTATACAAGTTTATAATTGCATTTATGGCATTTGGCAGACTCCCTTATCCAGAGCAACTTGCATTTATTTCATTCATACTGAACAATTGAGAGTTAAGGACCTTGCTCAAGGGCCCAACAGTGGAGGCTTGGTGGTGCTGGGATTTGAATTCACAACCTTCCGATCAGTAGTCCGAAGTCTTAACCACTGAGCTACCACTGCCTAATTACTGAAAGGATCTGAGATAGATTGACATAAACTTTCATTATTTGTCTTCTAGCTCATAGCTCCGGTACAGTGTCTTGGCTGATTCACAATATTTGGCATACGTAAGAGGAAATATTTCCAAGTTTGATTGTTCATCACACCAGGGGTGGCACCACTACTCCAAAAGTGGTATGGTAAAATGTTTGTCTGAGAGAAGAGGTACATCTGTCATTTGTCTATAAAAAAAAACATACAGACTAGCTATGTATTTTTCTTTTAGCACTCTATGGAGCCAGGGTCTGCTGATAATACAATAACAGGGCACAACACACTGTTTAATGAACGTCATAGTAGTTTGTTTCAACGGTTTATTTTGCATTTTACTCCTCAGGCAGCTAATAACAGCAAAAACATAGTTCACAAAGTTAGATAGCACTAATTCTAAAATATGTTTTTTTTTTTTTTTTTTTTTTAAATCAAAGACATGTTCATGTTCCACAGTAGGCTGTTTGTCATTGTAGTAACTGTCTGTTTCATTAAACATTTTTCAAGCAAGCCTTACTAACTTTATTTGAAGGATTTCATGTGAGGAATTCTCCTGTAATCGATTTAGTATACAGAATACGTGCATATGTCACTTAAAATATTGAAACATGAGTGATACTAATTCAACACATGATTATTAAGTGCCAGTACGCACCAAAGCATGGTTAACCCTTTATTGCTCATAGGAGATCTCCTTTAGGAGAAATGTCCCACCCCTCAGCTGAACTGGAAGTTTTGATTGGTTTTTCAACCAAGTCAGACCTGTCTATTATTGCCTAAAGTGCTGAGTCACCGCCCCAGGACTTTGAAAAGTGGCGGGTGAAATGCCAGCGAGCTCCGGCAGCCCTGCGTCAACTATTTCTTTATGTTTAAGGGATGAATGACATATTATTCTTAAATTATAGCCTTAATTGCAACTTCATTCAACTTTGCCAATATATAAATTTGGTGGACACAGTGATGTACGCTATTAGCTGTAAGTCGAGGGAACCAGTTTTGTGGTATAATGTTGTAAAGATTTTGAGAGACTGAGAGACTATCAATTCTGGTCACTTGTACTCAGTGGATGAGTTATAAAACTCTTCTTCATGATTTAACACGTGTTTAGATGTCTTGTCGGTCTATCACTAGACATTCAAAATGACCTGCATGGCTCAATAAATTAGACAAAAACAGTCGTGTCCACTCTAATTTCACCAATTTGAGAGCTTTGGTGACCTCAGTGCTCTTTTGGTGCCAAATGTATTAGTCAAGGCCTCTGGATTAGAGGTCCAATTACCTACTGAAGGAACAAGGAAGGTGCTGGCTCATGCATTAGCCTTGTTTCAATGCAATTACCATCATTTAGCCTTCACAAACCACACAAGAGAATTCCTGTGGTGCGTTTGGTAACAAACAGTTTATCATCAAATAGAATGGGGTTTTTTATGTGCTACATGCCATCTGACCATGTGGTAAGCGTTCACCTTGATCTGGTGTGCCATCTGAGGAAGAATGCACTCATGAAGAATAGTCCAAAATGAAAATAAAGCAAAATAAAAATTCCTGATGGAAGGGAGAGTGAATGGGTTTTGTACTTTGCTCCAAATTGGTCTATTGAAATACGAACATGCTACCTACTTTCCCCATCTGTGTGCGCTAATCGCTCAAAGGCCTTTAGTCTGAAATGAAAAAGGGAATGCAAACACACTGGAATGTGTCATGACTCATGTCCCTGCATCTATTCTTTCACTCTCTACCTAATCCTCTTCTTTTTTCTTCTTGCATGTCTCACTAATTGACATGCCAATATTATCTGGATTGTTCATGTAATTGAACCTATGGTTACTGATTTTCTTAAAAAGGAAGCCATATTTCCCTGAGTTTGTTTATTAATGCCAAATAAACTCCACTGCAGCTTCTATTCAATCATTTGTATTGCATGTGATAGCATGGGAGGCAGCATCATGAGCTTGCACACCACAGAAAACTGAGGTACATGTTTTCAAAACTGAGAGGTGAATTGTTACTGAATTAATCCAAATAATCACTTCTTTTTTTTTTTTGCTTTGTCCCAAGGCCTAAACATTTGTGTTTTTCTTTAACCTTTATCAATATGCTAACTGGGTGGGCAAATAGATATACTCTGGAATAAAATCACCTCATAATTCCAGTTTATTGATTTGCATTTGCTGGTAAAACCAGTTTTGGAATCTTGTGGTTAACACCTCATAACAAACTGCAGAGGTGTAAGCTCTTTTGAGCTTGGGTGGTTGATGGAAAGTGCTTTGTTGTGGCAAGCCCTCAAAGATCATCACTCTCAGGTGAGTTATAACCAGTGATATTTTTATGCCAGGTTCACACAAGTTTATAGTGCCAAGGAAAGACAAAATAAAGTGTTGGTGTACCACTTATATGGTTTACTATGCATCTTTTCAGTGCTCACATTCCTCACAGTGCAGTGGACCTTGGTACAATATGACAGTGCGTTCTAAAGTACTGTACATCTCCTAATTACATGAACTGTGGCTAGAATATCGATCATGTAGTTTATGTACCCATGGCCAATATACAAACTGAATATACAGTAAAGTCTATTGTACAGTACACGTAGTAGTGGAAAAAAAGCTTGAGAGGAGTAGAAAGCATGTGAATTCTATAGTTCCAAATCTGCATATAACCGGACTGTTACTTACATCTAACTAGTACCTACAGTAATTGGCTATTTCATCTATTTAAACAGTTTATTGTTCAATTATTTATCTTAAATATTATTCTTATTCTTATTCTGAAATATTATTAAATATTATTCATTAACTACTATAAATCATTAATAACCACAGTGAAACTAATAGGAAAGGTATGTAGCTTCTTCTTCTAGTGACCACAATAAAAATAATGCAGCTGTTTGTTTTTTTTTTATAAGTGAATAACTGACACAAGTGTCAGGTGTTTCACTAGTCTTTGTCCTTTATTTCAGATCTCAAGAAATGCAAAGCTCAGTTTTTGAATAAGGTCTTATAAGGTACTGACTCACAAAATACTTCCTCAGAATACCTTTCTAGCACAATTAGCTTACAAAACAAGGTGTGGTTACCTCTGAGAAAGGCAGCTGATCATGGCTTTATTGCTGTATTATTGTGCATAACAACATAAATCATTTTATTGTTATCATGGCAACATGGCAATAAACAAATAATAGCAGCAATTATTATTGTTATTATGTAGCTAGACCCTTTTAAAAAGAACCTTTTATGATGAACACACCTTTCATACCATTCTGACCCAGTCATTAAAAAATAAAAAAAATGTCATTAACATTAACATTTTTAGTGTCATTAACATAACAATTAATAAATTAAAATTAAAATAAAGGTTTGTTTTCTTTCTTTTTTTTGAAAGACCTTGATTTATTTAATGAACCTCATACATTTTGTATCTCAGAGATTAATTTCAGGTCTCGACTGAAAGTAACAAATTCATTTATTAAGTAAGAACAAATGCCTGTCATTTGTAAATATGAACAATAATTTGATTTTATTCATGGTCACAATACCTCCATTTTTCAATTACAGTCCACCTATGCAGACACTGCATATCTGGTCCTCGCTATCTGTCTCCCTAAAGATCAAGCTCTGCATGTTTACCTCTATCATGGTACCGACAGCAACCTACACCAGTGAGACTTGGAAGGCATCAACAAGCATCAAAAAAAGCTCGATGTCTTCCAGCAGAGGTGCCTATGGCGAATCCTTAAGATCCGATATTACAATCATATCACCAACAAAGAGGTGCTATGAAGGAGTCGCATGTACAAACTCCACATCATCGTCGCCCACAGGAGATTCCGACTGGCTGGCCACCTCCTCTGAATGGAGAACCACCAGATCCCCAAGACCGCAATGACATGGGTACCACAGGCATCAAACGTCAACAAGGATGCCACCAAAACACGAGGAGAAGAGCGTTCATCCAAGAACCGTGGGCATTGAACATCACAGGGGACAACGCTGAGACCAGAAACGCTGGAGAGAATTTACTGCCCGATATGCTACCTAGCATGGAAGGATCTAAGTCTAAGTAAGTATGCAGACACACCTTTCCCGCGTACAGTAGGGTCCCTGAGTATAGGAAAGGCATCTGTAGACTCCATTTCCTTCAGTATTGTTTATATTGAGCGTAAATGAGATGATAAGAAGATATATTGGTAAATTCAAAATAAAGGCCACAACTGTATGCCTATTAAATGTACAGAGACGGGTTGGGTTAATGAGACTCTTGTTCACATGGCTGGCACATATGATCCCTGGACTTTTTTTTGGCCCAGTGAGTTAAATTAAGCTTTTTAAAGGTTCTGTCTTTTCCCCACTCGGCCTGCAGCAAAACTGCACTCGTGTTCTGCCACAGCACATAGACACGCACAAAAGAACTGATTAGCATAGATGCAAATCAAATTACTGGCAGTGTAAACTGCTCTTCTTCCTTGCTCTTATGCTTGTAATTACTCAAGCATATACGAGAATGATGAATACTAATGGCACTCAATAACCAAGTACCCACACCAAATGACAACCATACAACTGATATCCTCATTAAGTGCCTTATATTCTCTGTAGGTGTTTTTCTTCTCCAACACCTGAGATAGTTGAATGTCTTCCTCTTCTTCTTCCTCTCTCTCTTTCAGTCACCAATAATGAGGAACCCTACAGGTATGATTTATTAGTGTACCCCATCAGGATCCAGTTAAACATAGCTTAATCCTAAAAATAGTAGAAAAACAACACTGACCTGATTCTGTCCTGACCTGACCTGTCCTGTCCTGACCTGACCTGAACTTCTTCTTCTTCTTCTTTTTCTTCTTCTTCTTCTTCCTCTCTCTCTTTCAATCACATCTGTTTTCAAATGTCCTTCTCCCAAACTCTGCCTTGGATTCTCAATTTCATGCCGTCTGTTTAGATTGATCTTTTTAATCATACATAATATGAAAGAATCCTGTTCCAATGATGAGGAACCATACAGGTATGATTCTTTGTACCCTCAGGATCCAGTTAAACATAACTTGATCCTAAAAACAGTTAGAAAAACAACACCGAGCTGATTCTGTGTAGAATTTAAAAACAAAGTACATGCAAAGTAGAGGTGGGATGGTATGAAAACGTAACTGTAAGCTAATCATCAAACCCAATATGATATCTTCCAGTAGCTTACATTTATAAACAGGACAATATTAAATGGCATACAAAGGCCCTTTCACAAATGTGGTAATTTGTTTACCGTTTTGGTGTGGTTCATTTGTGCAGGTGTGAATACAGTAACTGAACCTGGGCATGCACCAAAACAACTGGTTTAGAAAGTGAACCAGTGAATGAAAGACATTTGCACACAGTATCTTTCCAGCTCTACCACTTCCCAAACACCTTTAGAAACACTTTTATTTTGGTCCTGTTAAAGATGTGTGCAGTGTACAACTGAACCAGAGCAATGTAGAGATACTGTTTAAAATTATTTTACCTCCTTAAAGAGGAGATGACTTCTAACCCTAACCCTATAGCATATAATGCACTGTATATTAATCCTACATCATACTTACTGTATATCTCACTTCACACTTGATGCATAGCTATGCATTGCAGTAATAATAGTAAACTATTATCATCACAACTATTATCATATTATCATTGTAGCCATGCCCTGACATAATAAACATTTATTTACTGTTTTACATGTATTTATTTATTTGTTTGTTGTTTGCTTATTTATTTATTTATGTGCATGTTTCTTCAGAGACCCCGAGACAGCCTGAGAGCTGTTACAGTATTGTTTGTGCTTTTCTCTGGAATTTTCTCATTCAGTTCAGAGATATTCATATATTCTATCAGTGTAAAAAACAGAGGACATTTGCTTTTACAGACTTGGTGACTTCAGAAAAGAGTTGAACTTTTCTGCAGAAAATTGAGGGTCTGAAAGTCAGCACTATGTCTTTTGTGCTGAAACAAGTAGCCTTTGTTACTCAACATATTTATTTATTTAAGCCCATTGAAATAAAGCTCCTTCTCCAGAAAATCAATCCAAAGTCAAACGGCTACATATTGGACTTCATAATATAGCTGCTTCGGCCTTGAGGGCCAGGAAGAGTACTTCTCTTTAGCTGAATGGAGATGAGAGACTGTAATGGACTGTTGAAGTGTATGCTGAGCCCAAAAGGAAAATGTGTGCATTTGGACCCGAAACACACTAAATAGAAAAGGCAAATGGAAAATAAAATGAGTGGGTGAGTTAAAGCTGGCTGACGAGTCTTTCAGGCTGCATGAGAAATCTTCCTATCATTTATAGCCTATGGCAACAAGGCCAACGCTCTGTAATATGTAGAGTTGTTTATATTTGGGGGGGAGGTTGTGGGGAGGTTGGTCATTGCAGTGGTGACTCAGTGGTTAACACCCCCCGTGAAAAGGATGCTGTCCCCATCAGATACATACAAAGTCCTTCTTACATAGCCTCACACATACACACAATCTGCTCATCTCATTGAGTAAAATGGGGGCTGAATTGCAGTCAAATAACAGAGAGCATGACAGAAAGATGTAAAGAGAAAATCACAAAGACACTGAGATAAAGAGAAGCTAAGATTGTCTCAAGCAGTTGGAGAAAAGCCCAGCGATAAAGTGCCCGGTAAGTTTCAGTGTGACATTTTCATGAAAGACAATGATGGACTCTGATAGACAAAAGAATGTCTGGTCATTTGCATCACCACTATGCCATGGGCTTCACATGATTCTTTTCTCATCAATCCCTCCCCTCTCCATATTGTCTTGCTTTCACTAACACTTCAAATCTCCTCTCTTCATTAGTGGTCTACTTTATTTATTATTATTATTATTATTATTATTATTATTATTATTATTATTATTATTATTATTATTATTATTATTATTATTATGTTAATACTTGTTGATTTTATATTTTTTTCACACATTTCATTCAGTAAATACACACCTGATCTAGTGCAAAGAACACTTCAAATTCTATTTTGTCTGTACTTAAATAAACCACTCAGAGAAAACAAGGATTCAATATAGTCTTATAATATTTAAGCACATTTAATAGCTTAATAGTGTTTGATGAAACTATGTATAAGCCCACTTTAGTACTACATTGCATAATGAAAATGTAGTTCTGGTGGGTTAGTGATTAGCACATTTGCCTTGCACCTCTGGGGTTGTGGGTTCCCGCCTCTTGCATCATCTCCCTGTGCTTTGGGGGTTTCCTCTGCGGACTCTGGTTTCCTCCCCCAGTCCAAAGACATGCGTTGTAGGCTGAGTAGCATGTGTGTGTGATTGTACCCTGTGTTGGTTTGGCACCACATCCAGGGTGTCCCCCACCTTGTGCCCTGAGTTCCCTGATAGGCTCCAGGCTCACTGGTTAAGCGGTACAGAAAATGGATGGATGGCTTCATTCATCTTCAGTAGATCAGAGTCACATGGAGCTTATCCCAGGAACACTGGGCATGAGGCAAGAATGCACCCAGGATGGGACACTAGTCGATCACAGGGCACCATGCACACACTTATTCACACAATGGGAGGAAACCAGGGAACCCAGAGGAAACCCATTTGGACAAATGGGGAGCATGTGAAACAGGTCACACACAGACAGTAACCCGAGTCTAGTATCTCAAGCATGTCATGCAATATGCCATCATAGCATGCAAGAACATAACCAAGTTCTGTAGGGACAGTTCCAGACCTTAACCCTTTGATGGTAAGCTCTAAGTGTTAAACTAGCAGAATAAATATCGAGGCACATACAACATACAGGAAACCGTGACTGAGAGTTACACTGGATGAAGTTGGATGTAAGTTAAACACAATATTTCACAGACGATGATGAAGATTTTCAGAAGATTTTTTTTTTTATCATGTGATGATTTTTTTCATACTTTATAGAGTTTTCATACTGGTTAATTCAATGACATGTAATGTACTACTAATACCTGGGTGTTGTAATAGAACTACTGGAATAATTAAGTGTGCCAATCTGGGCATGCGATTTCGGAAAATGGCTGCCAGGGACAATTCAATTCAAATATTATTGGTCACACACACAACCATAGACAGTACAACATGCAGTGAAATGCTTTTAAAAACATTTTTTATATTAAAAAAAACCTTTATATATATATATATATATATATATATATATATATATATATATATATATATATATATATATATATATATATATATATATATATATATATATATATATATATATATACAGGTGCATCTCAATAAATTAGAATGTCGTGGAAAAGTTCATTTATTTCAGTAATTCAACTCAAATTGTGAAACTCGTGTATTAAATAAATTCAATGCCACAGACTGAAGTAGTTTAAGTCTTTGGTTCTTTTAATTGTGATGATTTTGGCTCACATTTAACAAAAACCCACCAATTCACTATCTCAACAAATTAGAATATGGTGACATGCCAATCAGCTAATCAACTCAAAACACCTGCAAAGGTTTCCTGAGCCTTCAAAATGGTCTCTCAGTTTGGTTCACTAGGTAAGCCACAAACATTCATTGCCAAAGAAGCTGGCTGTTCACAGAGTGCTGTATCCAAGCATGTTAACAGAAAGTTGAGTGGAAGGAAAAAGTGTGGAAGAAAAAGATGCTCAACCAACCGAGAGAACCGGAGCCTTATGAGGATTGTCAAGCAAAATCGATTCAAGAATTTGAGTGAACTTCACAAGGAATGGACTGAGGCTGGGGTCAAGGCATCAAGAGCCACCACACACAGACGTGTCAAGGAATTTGGCTACAGTTGTCGTATTCCTCTTGTTAAGCCACTCCTGAACCACAGACAACGTCAGAGGCGTCTTACCTGGGCTAAGGGAAGAAGAACTGACTGTTGACCAGTGGCCCAAAGTCCTCTTTTCAGATGAGAGCAAGTTTTGTATTTCATTTGGAAACCAAGGTCCTAGAGTCTGGAGGAAGGGTGGAGAAGCTCATAGCCCAAGTTGCTTGAAGTCCAGGGTTCAGTTTCCACAGTCTGTGATGATTTGGGGTGCAATGTCATCTGCTGGTGTTGGTCCATTGTGTTTTTTGAAAACCAAAGTCACTGCACCTGTTTACCAAGAAATTTTGGAGCACTTCATGCTTCCTTCAGCTGACCAGCATTTTGAAGATGCTGATTTCATTTTCCAGCAGGATTTGGCACCTGCCCACACTGCCAAAAGCACCAAAAGTTGGTTAAATGACCATGGTGTTGGTGTGCTTGACTGGCCAGCAAACTCACCACATCTGAACCCCATAGAGAATCTATGGGGTATTGTCAAGAGGAAAATGAGAAACAAGAGACCAAAAAATGCAGATGAGCTGAAGGCCACTGTCAAAGAAACCTGGGCTTCCAAACCACCTCAGCAGTGCCACAAACTGATCACCTCCATGCCACGCCGAATTGAGGCAGCAATTAAAGCAAAAGGAGCCCCTACCAAGTATTGAGTACATGTACAGTAAATGAACATACTTTCCAGAAGGCCAACAATTCACTAAAAATGTTTTTTTTATTGGTCTTATGAAGTATTCTAATTTGTTGAGATAGTGAATTGGTGGGTTTTTGTTAAATGTGAGCCAAAATCATCACAATTAAAAGAACCAAAGACTTAAACTACTTCAGTCTGTGGCATTGAATTTATTTAATACACGAGTTTCACAATTTGAGTTGAATTACTGAAATAAATTAACTTTTCCACGACATTCTAATTTATTGAGATGCACCTGTATATATATATATATATATATATATATATATATATATATATATATATATATATATATATATATATATATATATATATATATATATATATATATATATATATTAAAACAGAATATACTAGCACTGAAGCAGAAAAAAAATTAAAAACACAAAATAAAGGATATAAAAGATAGATGGCAGAAAAAGTATGAATTATATAAAGAATAAAGTGCAGATATGTGCAGATACAATGCCGTGCAACGTCGAGCTGAGGTAGTTGCAGTGAAGTGGCTCACATACAGTTATGCAAACAAATCCAAGGTCTAGTCCTAAATAAAAGTAAACATTAAATACTAATTTAATATTTATATTAAACACCAATTAATTAACATTCATACTGATTAATATAAGTTAATTAATATTAATATTAAATGATTCATTAATTAATATAAATATTACATGATTAATTAATTAACATGAATAAAAATTTATATTGATTCAATTAATAATACATATTAAGTCTACATTAAATATTCCTACGGCAAGGCCTTGATCTACAGTTCTGTCAAACAAAATTGAAGCTAGATGAAAAATGCTAGACTTCAAATGTTAATTGTTTAGCTCACAATGAATAGCCAAACTCTATTCAGATTAAAAACCTATGTAGGCATTCAGGGTCTTCAATTAATACAGCTATAAATATAGAGCACTACAGCCATGGCAACTTCTCCTGTCAAGGCCAGCATATCAGCAGCCTGATCAAATTCACATTAGTCAGACGAGCAGGCCTCTATACAGAGACTCAGGTGCAGTTAAAACATTAGCAGCCATTACTGGGAAATCTTACGTCATGAGTCTCCGGGATTGCTCAGAGACGAGCTATTAAAACTGTCTGTTAGGAATGATTCATCAGGTTTAATGAGGGCGAATCATTTAAATTTGGTTATTGCTAGGCTCCACTCTATGGACAATTAAGTCTAATGAGAAGAGCTCTTCACATTTTCATTCTCTCTTCAGTGTAATCATTAAGCACAACTCTAGAACCATCCCTTTTGACTCAATTAACTGTCCCGAAATGGCTCCAACAAACACTGGATTATTTGTTTATTTATTTACTTGTTTCTTTATTTAAAACTTACTGAGGGAACTAAACTTTTCCAAAACAATTATCTGCCTTTTTCTCTGAAAGCTAGAGATATATTTGTAAACTATCCAGGATCCTTTGTATAAATTTACAAATTTTATAAAAATTTATAAATTTTTGTGTATATCTCATACTAAAATAGTTTTAGATCTTCAAACAAAATACAACATAAAACAAAGGCAACCTGAGTAAACACACAATACAGTTTTTATTTATTTATATTTTATTAAAGCAAAAAAGTTATCCATCACCTCTCACCAATGTGAAAAACTAATTGCCCCCTTAAACTTAAAATCTGGTTGTGCCTCCTTTAGCAGCAATAACTGCAACCAAACACTTCCGATAACTAGAGTTCAGTCTTTCACTTACTACTAGGACTAGGACTTACTCCTATGCTTTGGATCATTGTCTTGCTGCATAATCCAGTTGCGCTTGAGTCTCAACTTACAGACTGAAGACCGGACATTCTCCTTTATGATTTTCTAGTAGAGAGCAGAATTCATGTTTCCCCCAATCATTGCAAGTTTCCCAGGCCCTGAAGCAGCAAAGCATCCCCACACCATCACACTTCCACCACCATGCTTGACGGTAGATTTGATGTCCTGTTTGTGGAGTTCTATGTTCGGTTTACGCCAGATGTAACAGGACCCCTGTCTTCCAAACAGTTCCACTTTTGACTCATCAGTCCACAGAACATTCTCCCAAAAGGTTTGAGGATCATCAAGGTGTGTTTTGTCAAAATTCAGATGAGCCTTAACGTTCTTCTGGGTTAGCAGTGGTTTTCACCTCACCACTCTTCTATGGATGCCATTTTTGCCCAGTGTCTTTCTTATAGTGGAATCATGAACAGTGACCTTTATTGATGCAAGAAAGGCCTGTAGGTCCTTTGATGTTGTCCTTGGCTCTTGAGTAGTTACTGTGCCACTTCTGGGAAGGTTCACTACTGTGCAGAGATTTTCCATTTGGAGATAATGGCTCTCACTGTGGTCTTTTGGAGTCCCAGAGCCTTTGAAATAGCTTTGTAACCTTTCCCAGGCTGATGTATTTCAATAACCTTTTTCCTCGTCATTTCTGGAATTTTTTTCAACTTAGTGGCATAGTGTGTTACTGGGTAAGACCTTTTAACCAACTTCATACTGTTGAAAAAGTTCTATTTAAGTGATGATTTGATTGAACAGGGTTTGCAGTAATCAGGCCTGGTTGCATCTAGTCCAGCTAAACCCCATTATGAATGCAGTTTGGGGAATTAGTAACTACGGGGGCAAATACGTTTTCACACTGGCCCTCTTGGTATTGGATAACTTTTTTGCTTCAATAAATAACATTATCATTTAAAAACTGTATTTTGTTGTTTACTCAGTTGCCTTTGTTTTATCCTAGATTTTGTTTTAATTTTTGAAACAATTTTCTGAAATTATTAGCTTATTGTGTTAACATTCCCATGCTACAGCTTTAAATGTTGCCTTGGTGTAAGTGCACATTTTTTTTTATCTGTGCCTTTGTTGCACTGACTACTTTAAATCATTGTGATCTGTAGTAGTTCTACAGACCTGAACACAGAGAGGGAAAGAAATAAATAATAATGACAATAAATGAACGGGTTGGGGAATTTTAAGACATCAAAGCCCTTGCTATCTCTTGCGGCACGTAAACAGCAAAACGCTCCACGCGTCGAAGAGCTCTTTTCAGTGATTCCATGGAAGATTGCCACGTAGACAAGCATCCTGTAATAAATAAAATTAACAAACATTTCTGTAGGGTTTGTTCAAAGGCAAAGGGAGCCCAATGTTTTTGGTCCTGATAAGTGGTCTATACATCCCCACTGCTCTTTCCTGATTAGTCTAATCCAGTGAGAAGTGTGTGTCGGCGTTTTTGATGGAGCCAGACGCCGCGGACCCCGAGGGGAAAACCTTCTGATAAGTGCCTTTACCTTTCACCTCCACAGCCCCACACACACTCGAGTCTAATCTCATTTAGCCCAGGAAGACATGCTCTGGCATGGGGAGCGGTGATTAGCATCCACAGAGCTCACACACACACACACACACACACACACACACACACACACATTCACACACTCTTTCTGGTTACCTTTATCACACACACTTACACAAAACAGACATGGTCCTCCTCACACCAGACAACAGCTAGACCAGTGCTCATCACCTGGGCAAGAATCTTACACATGCACTCAGGTAGACACATGTGTGTGTGTGTGTGTGTGTGTGTGTGTGTGTGTGTGTGTGTGTGTGTGTGTGTGTGTGTGTGTGTTTGTTTGCTAACAAATTATGGAAATGTATCTCAGCTAAAATGTTACATAAATACATGAACAAATTTTCATATACTTATACAGCATATACGATACAATCTCATACATATTAAGCCGCTGGCCTATAGTTTCCTTTTTAAAGTATACTCATGAAACATGGTGTCAAAGGCTTCAAATAAGTGAATTGTTGTCTTCCTGTGTTCAGTATCTCTCAGATGACTGGCCTATCTTTATTTAACAAAATTCCCACCTGCCCTCAGCAAATAGCTTTCTTTTGGAAACAGATTAGTTGCACCTGTTTTTTGTCTTGCCTTTTTCCCCTTTTATTTTTCTCTTAAATGGCTTAATTAATTATTTTCTTCTTCAATTTAATTATTCATAAAATAATAATCAGTATATTTTCTACCCCAGTGATTGAACCTACCCATTCACCTGAAAGATTGGCAGTGTCATGGACCTAGTGTGTTTCCATTTGCTTGATTCACTGTCATGTACTAATAGCTAATAGCTTTCCCATTCTTGTCTTTTTGTAGAGTTGAAGAAGTGGATTCAAAATGCTTGGTATAGTGCTCCGATCCTTTGACGTTTTTGTTAATCTTGTTACATCCTCACCATCATATAGTGTGTCTTGATGTTCACTGCAGGTGACTGTATTTTTAATATTTGATTTATTACTGTTTTGGCCATGATTGACTGTGCCACTGAACAAGACACATGGCCTATTTTTTGTGTCTGGGGTATGGCAGCATTGGCAAAGTGTAACTAATCTCATCATTTTAACAACTCTATAAACTTAGAACTTGAGTGAATTGCTGAATCTTTGTCAATTTTCACTTTTGTGTGTTTCAGGGCAGGACAGCAAGCTGTTGGATGGTGGACATGATCAATGCACAAACTGTTTGTGACCTCAACATTTCTGACAAGCATTTACAAAGTATTACCATTACTGCAGCATAATGCCATTAACAATGTGCAAAGCATGCCTCTCAGGCTATGAAAATCCTGAGTTGAAATAATCTTCCTCTGGTGCTGCATGACCAAGAAAACAAAAAATGGTAGGTTCCTTCAATACACTGCAGCTGCAGAAACACAAGTGGGCAGAAGACTCCACCAATCAAACCTATGGAAAAGGAGCGAGTGCCTGTAGCACGTCGAAAGCAGAGTTGAAGAGCTGTTAGAAACAATGCCACCATGTACTGTAGTGTAAAACTTGGGAGAGCTTTACAGTATAGCCTACATCTGCCTCACACAGATACACACACTGAGATAATTTAAGTGGCTGCATCTCATTCTCTAAGTTTGAGGCCCACTTTGGGCGAGATTGCTGATAGCACTTAAGCACTGGAGCATCTGATGATCAAGGAGTAATGCCGGAGTGTGACTTAGCAGCAGTCGCAAAAATGCAGCAGGCTGATTTTAAGGCTGTTTAGCAAAACTGAAGTTGGATCATCCAGTCAACATAGGCCTAACCCAGCTTGTGGTATAGTCAGCCAAATGCATAACTGGGCTATCCAACAGTGTATCGACAGAATTAAAGAGCTTCTATGTCTCAAAAGAGCACTGAAGCTGCAATTTGAGAAACAAATATTATGTCAACAAGTTGCAGATGCAGAAGTATTAAGGTTGAGATGTATGCTTCCAATACAGAGACCAATAGTCTAAATAAAAGTACAGGATGATGAACATGTACTAAATCTGTGCGGCATGCAGCACAGGATGGATGGAGTTAAGCAGGATACAGAGCTGATCACATTGGTGCTGCTGCAGAACCCAGAACAATAAAAAAAATTATTCATGTCAGATTAGATCATGGCCACACCACCAGACATGATTCATGAAAGTGCAGAGAAAGTGCAGTGACATACATTTCTCTTTGGAATAGCATTGACAGCCAGGGTGTTCACAAAGTTGTGTGCGAGTTGCCTTAGATCCCCTGCAAAGGCTGGGTCTGTATGTACTCCATTATCTGGACAATAGGCTGCTGACTGGACGGTCCCAACAGCATGTGTTTAAGCAGGCAAATATCTTGACTGCACATATGGTTGTGCTAGAACTGAAAGGTAATCATGACAAAGAGTCACTTGACTTCTTCTCATATTGTTCAATGGCATGAGGCTGAACTCATGTACCCTGTGGGTCTTCTTGATGGTACACAGAGATGTCTCAATTATGGATCTGGCCATGAAATTGCGAGTGGCTGCACATGCAGATTTTCTATATCTGGTAGGGATGTTATTATTTGTAACTCCAGTACTGAAACTGGGCTTGTCTGCCTACCGCATACCTTTCGATGTCGGCTGAATGTTCTGCACCTGTCAGCCATATCACAATAGCAGGCGTCACTAGTAGTGTGGGTGCACCCTGAGGCGTTTAGCCAGTACAAATTATAATGACAGATATAGGCTGGTGGCGCGTGTAAAAACAAACAAACAAACAAAAAAAAAAAAAACGTGAAGGTAAAAGAAAGGTGGAGAAAGAGTCTCAACATCAGTACTGTACTTTGATGCCTAAGAAATAAAAGCTGTGTGGCTAGTTCTGCATGTTTAGGAACCCAGAAAGGGATATTGACACATATTGATGTGAACCAACAACACCATAGTGATGTTTTACATCAGCCATCAGGTTCAGGCAAGTAGGCTCTGGAAGTGGACAAATAAACACCTGCCTTAAGAGCTGCCTACTTATTGACAAATTTTGAAGTAAGTAATTCAGAAAAGTTGAATATCATAGGTGGCATTAACGGGGGGATCCTGTCCTCTCAGCATCATTTGCACAAATAGCCTATAAATTACAAAGGATATTTTCTGTATGAAACTTTCAAGGCCACAACTAAAGTAAATGTGTTAATAAACAATAAATAAACAAGATAGATTAAATAGTCTGAATCTGGCATCTGTCTCTAATGTCTTACCATGTCTCCCTTGTATTAAAACAAATAATTGAAATTAAATCTAATCAATTTCCACAAACATAGGTTATGGCAAACAAAGGGAAAGTGTAAATGCTGACAGTGGATCTACTATGTACAGAACCATTTCTGTTGCATCATCATATCAAGGAGAATCAAATCAAAACCTGTACATAATTCTGTTAAGTGCCTTTTTTAAATTTATTTATTTATTTATTTTTTATTTTAAATAATGACAGATAGGACATCAAGAAGACACAAAGAGGATTGTTTGTACATTTTTGAACAGTGAATGAATGAACCTAAACTATATAGTCACTGTTTTGTCATTTAACATTTTTTGGGCTAATTTCAGGTCTTATTACTTTAATGTGCTTTAATTTTTTACTCCTTTTAATGCCTGCAGAAACACTGTTAGGTTTGCTACAGAAAAAGAAGGAATGTGGACTAACATGCAGTCCAAAAATGACCAGGTTATTGTAATTGGCATATAACAGCAATATAGTCTCATAATTGTAAATACTTAATTTGTAATGAATGAATGAATGAATGAATATATTGATGGAATTAAACCACATTAAATTTAAAAAAAAAAGTTATGAAAGGTTATGAAATAACATATCATAAACCTGACATTGAAATCTTTTTTTTTTTTTATCAATCAATTAATTGATTTATTTTTACAATTCATTCACATGAAAACCAACAAAATCTCTCTCATTAATTAATTTACTATGAATTTTACGTGGAATGGGGTTGCAGAATAGTATGTGGATGTTCAGATTAATTCAATACATTACAATCATCACTAACTCACTTGAGAATTGCAATATAAACCATAAATTGCTGTAACCTGTGTTAGAAGCGATCCTGTAATAAATCCACTGACCACCTCATCTTGCTTGTAATCACTATAAAATATTACTCAGTTGTTTACTTGAATTACTGAAGGCAACTGATTTCTATAGCTCAGAGTTCATCAATAAAACAAGACAACCGCAGTCCTTTGACAAATTTTGAGCTTTTGCATTCCTGACAGGTGAGTGTATGTCCTAAAGTAGAAAGGCAGTGACACTCAGGTTCAGGTATATTTAGACAACAGACAGTCATGGACCAGTTACTCGCAGTACAAGACATGAAGAATCTGATTATCCAACACTCCACAAATGGTAAAATGATGGACCATGTAATTGTAATTCTGCCTGGCACTGTGATTCACAGAGCTCTTTCAACAAATGCATATCATTTAGTACTACTTTTGCAATGCAGGCAAATATGTGTTTTTTATGTGAAGCTTTCACTATTTCACAATACTGTTTGATTCTCAAATTTCATTTACTTTCTCAGAGATACAAGTTTTTACACATTATCTCATATACACCTTAATATGAGACATTGGGTTGTTCAGTCATGGTCAACTGAATCTATCTGTCATGGTGTTTTTATTTAGTCATGGTACATAAAAGAGTAGTGTCTCAAATCACACATTTATGTTCTATTTACTTTGAATATAAACAAATAGAGGAGTAAAAAGACCCAGGTGATGGACTATTTACCTAACACTAATGTCCATACAGTTGACATGGTTTGCACTAACCTGACCCATCATGCAGCAGAGAAAGCAGGATTTTTGATGTTAAATCAATAGAATGAAGTTTTAAGAAACATATGTTGCCTTAAGGAGTGTATCTCATGCATGATTTAAAATAAACTTCCTGAAACAGTTACTGTATATCAATAATTTATATGCAAGAGTTAAACTGTGCAAGAGCTCACAAAATTCTGCCACTATAATCTGATGGAGACGTAAATAATTTACTTATTTGATGTGATAAATCACACTAACAGACAACCTCTAGACACGCTAGCTACACTAATACCCCGAGCCTATCCATTATCCAAGTATGTTTTCAAAGCTTCTTGTTATTTCACAGTATTTGCTACAACTTGCTACATAAATAAGTTAACAATACTTCAAAATTTTTATGTCACCTATACTATTGCCATTGTTTTTGTTTTTCCTGCTATAACATTATTTAAAGATTTTCAAACATTATTGCATAGGTAGCCAGCCAGTTACTAAGCTATCTAATTTGGATAGCTAGGTGAAACTGTCACCATTGACTTGCTGACTAACTCAAACAAGTCATCATATATGTGAACCATTTTTTATTAACTCCCAAATACCATATATCGATATCTGATATACTGTATGTTTTAATCATACTTTAATCACAGTGATAACATTATACATAAGAAGTCCATATAACATATTGAGTAATAGTTGCACATTGTTGCCACTAATAAAAAAAAAATTTAGAGCTCCCCTACCTGCTAACTGCATAATTGCAATTGATCCATTCATAACTTCATCTTCATCTAACAGCTGTATCCTGGTCAGGGTGATGGAAGTCTACCCTGGGAACACAAAGGAAACCCATACAGGGGAGAACATGCAGAGAAACTCCACACAGACAGTAACCCAAGCTCAGGATTGAATCTCGGACCCTGGAGCTGTGAGGCGGCACCACTAACCACTGCCATAAATAGAATTAGAATTAAACTATAGTTGTCAATAATTGTTGATAAACTGTTCATTAAAATGACGAGTAAAAATACAAGTAGCAAAGCAAACATGAAAGCAGCCCAGCAAAGCTGTTCACATCATACCTGCATTTAAAAGAAAAAATAATAATTTATTATTTAATGAAGCTCTCATGTGTGAACCCATTTAAAGGTACAGTTGGACTAGTATATAGTAAATGATTTTAAGTATCAAGTATTAAGCATTAGGTCATAGTATGTGAAAAAAGACACAGTTTGAATCGTCCTCTAGAACCAGAAAGGAAGAAGGAATAAATGAGAGTGGCATTTGTACAGAGTGCACAGTGTGTGTTTGTAGTTTAACACCATGAGAAACAGATATAATACAGATTTCCTGGTCTACTGTCAGATCGCTGTGCTGATTTTGTTAAAAAAAAAAATAAAATAAATCAATTAGAGGTCTGGGAATGCACAAGCTCTGTTGATTCTTTCCAATTAATTTAATTTGATTTCCTTTTAAATTTATTTGAATTAGAGGTCTAGGAATCCACTGTTTTACCTGACATTAACTGAATATTATATAAAAGGAAATGTTTGGTAAATGAAAGTTCATGCAGTTTAGATCCTCTAAGAATTTCAGCAATGCATGAGATGTCCTTGCAGATCTGATGACCACCAAATTAATTGCGTTCCAGACAAAACAGCAATCCAACATATCATTTCTTGTGAGTTTTTAAGTCATTTTAAGTTTTAAGTTCAAACAGCCCAGAAAATCTGAAACAAGTAACCAAGCAATGCATGCACATATTTGTCCTTTTCTGAGTATAATATTTTATTATGTCATTGTCATCTCCATGTTCTGGTAAGCACCCATGAATACACCCTCGAAGCATTATCAGACTCTCTTTTCAAACAAACACAAAGCCATATTTGTTCTGGTCTTATTCACAGGAAGTCATCATCATATAACCAAAGACCTTGCCTTGAAAACATGTTCTGCCCAGCATTTCATAAAGAAGAAATGCACAAATCCAATTTCATTCCAAGTGGGTTTGAGTTCATATTTAACAACAAAACATGGTAACCTCCACACAAAAAAGACTGCATGACCTCTGATCCTGTCCATGTCTCCCACATAGTTTGGCTAGACGATGTTCTAACCTGCTACTTAGTAGTTAGATATACTTTATACTGGATTCCTGCAGTTTATTGACAGCTAAAAGTTCATGAACCAGTGCCATACAGGACCCCATGTCACTACCTTGTCAACGTCACTGCTGTACTTAGAATAATCCACCACCTACATAATGTCTGATTGGCAGGGGTCCTGTGGTAGTCACTTTCCATTGAAGGACAGAGTAGAGGGGGGCTGACAAATTGTGCTATAGGCAGTAATTATACACCTACAAAGGTGCACCTATATGGAGCTAATAGGTGTATAAATGCTGTATTGTACATACTCATTATATATTTTAGCTTATAATGGGTGGACATTTAATTAATTAATTCTATGAGGACTTGAGTCTATATATGGACTATGAGGACTAGAGGCTTTAACCACTATACCAGCAGCAACAGTTCTGCATGTGATGAGAGGGTTATAAGTTTGAATCTTGGGACTGCTGGAGAGACACTGTAAAGTCCATGAGCAAAGCCCTTACCTCTGAAATGCTCCGGGATCAGGTGGTCAAGGTTGCAGTGAATACGGAGATTATCCCAGGAACACTAAACATGAGGCAGGAATATACCCCGGATGGGACACCACTCCATCACAGGGCACCATGCACACATATTCACACCTAGGGGCAATTAAGAGTAGCCAGTCTACCTACCTGTATGTTTTTGGAAAGTGAGAGGAGACCCTGGGAACCTATAGGAAATCCATGTGTACACTTGGAGAATATGAGAAAAACTCCACGCGGACAGTAACCCGATAATAAAACCCAGGACCTGTGAAACAGCAATGCTACCCACTATTATTGTTTTAATAAAAATCATTATCATCACCATCACAATCATCATCATCATTAGTAACAATAACATATGTAATATATATATAATAACAATGTCAGCAACAACAACAATAATAATCACCATCATCATCATTATCATCATCATTTAAATACGGCTCATTTAAATCAATAAAAGGACATGTAAGTTGTACAAAAAATTATAATTATACACACACTTTTAGAACACAGTGGTGTTGTAAATGTATTGCACATGTATATGTGTATTCAAATATGCAAATAAGAAGGCACACATTAAAGATATACTATATTAACATAAAAAGGGCTGTACAAATTGGTGCCTGAGAAACAGGCGTGTGTTTGTGTTCTTGCTAGCAAAACTGGTGTGGAACACTGTGTTTAAAAATCAATAAGGAAAACCAACTATAAAACCTACGTGTGAGGTAAGTTTTTGATTAGTGTTTTTAAAAATTTCAAATGTGTAAGTAATCTGTGTTTCTTACCATAACAAAGAAAAGTGTAAAAGGGTGACAAGTTGAAAGCAAAACTGGTGGCTTTTTTATACGGTAGGGGACATTTGTCCTCTTAAAGGGAAGCGTCACTGCAAATCAACATAATACTCTTCAGACAGATCACCTTTATCCTTTAATGAAACCTTTCTATCCTGATGGGAATGGATGGACTCTTACTGGATGACCCTGCCCACATCCAGAGGGCATTAGGGCTCACTGAATGGTTTGATGAGGATGAAAATGATGTAAATCATATGCTTTTGGTCTGTGCAGTCATCAGATATCAACCCAACCGAAGATCTATGGGAGTTTTTGGACCGATGTGTTAGACAGCACTTTCCACCACCATGATTTGGAAGAATGATAGTAATAATAATAAATAATATGTTTATTTTATATAGCGCCTTTCTCAGACCCAAGGTCGCTTTACACAGTATATACACACATATACACGTTTATGCCCATAAAGACACGCATCCATGCGAGTAAACGTATAGACACAGATTACCCATAAATGTACATACCATATATATATATATACACACACACATGCATACACAAGTACATACATAAACACATAAATACATACACATACATACATATACATATAACAGAGTAGAACAGGGAACTACTGAGAGCTGGCAGTGTGATAATGTAGTGTGAATAGGTGCATCTTAAGTTTTAACAATGAAAGAGTTGAACATTCATGGAAGTATTGAGGCAAGGAGTTCCAGAGCTTGGGAGTAGCAGCACTATAAGAACGGTCACCCATGGAAGACATGGATGTGCGAGGAACAGAGAGAAGACCAGTATCAGAGGAACAGAGAAAGTGAGGCGGGAGGTAGGGATGGAGAAGTTCAGAAAGATAGACAGGAGCAAGGCCGTATAGTGCTTTATATGTTAAAATGAGGAGTTTAAACTGAATGCGGGCAGATATGGGAAGCCAGTGCAAGTGTCATAGAACTGGGGTTATGTGAGCAGATTTTTTAGTGTGGGTCAGTAACCGGGCTGCTGAGTTTTGCACGTACTGTAGCTTATTTAGGGAAAGTGATGGAAGAGAATTGCAGTAATCTAAACGTGAGGTAATGAAAGCATGGACCAGGGTTTCAGCAGCACAAAAGCTAAGGGAAGAACGGAGCCTAGCTGTATTACAGAGGTGAAAATAGGCAGCTTTGGTTATAGATGAAATATGAGAACTAAAGTTCAGATGAGTTCAGATGAGTCCATAATAATCCCAAGGTTGTGAACAGTGTCAGATGGAAATAAGTCAGTGCCATCAGTGGTCAGACAGAGGTCATTTACCTTACGCAGAGCAGCCTTTGGTATTGAATGGTATTTATATTATATTATTATATTAAGACTCTTTATGTTGGTTTTTCCTTTAATTTATCACCTGCCTATATCAGTCACAATGAAAACTGAAAGATGGCAGACAGTATGTATGCATGTATCTTTGATGGGCCTTCTTTGTTATTGATATGATTCTACATGCAGTGATTTACAGCTGCTGAATAAGAGGAAGTGGGGATGATGTATAAAGCATCTGTTACACCCTCTGTTGATGTGCAAATCTGTTAAAGGGGTTATACATCAATGTGTGTGTAGTGAATAAGATACATTCATGCCTGTCTGTGAATGTATGTTTGCATTATAATATGTGTGTATACATGTGGAGATATTACCATTTATCATAAACCCATGTACTACACTATTATTGTTATTAGTGGGTATTATCAGTATCATGATTAAATTGTTTTTTGTTTTTTTTTTTGCTCTGTGAACATCATTGTTGCTGCTCCCTCTGTTTTTGTGGCTATCACATAATCACTTGTATTTCTGTTCAGTTGAAAAGCTAGATCTTGTGTCCTGCTGCACTTGAAAGTCATTTTGGATAAAAGAATGTGATAAAGGAATACATGTGATGTAGCCTAAATGCAAAATTTCTGTATGTGCACATACATATGTGTATATGTATGTGTACATGTGTGTGCATATATGAGTACATATGTGGTTGTGTATGTCTATGTGATTGTGTGTGAGTATGTGCGGATGTGTGTGTATGAGTCAGACAGAGAGACTTTATCCATATTGTCCCCTTCACTGAGTCACAGGGGGTAAAGTCTCAGTGTAAATCACTTTCCCTTCTAGAAGGCGCATGTTTAACCAGCCGTGCCGTGATTCCTTTTCTCTCAGTGCAGGCCTCTCCGCATTTCCTTATCAGCTCCTTCACCAGTTCATTTCTTTCCAATGAGAATCCGGGGACCCCCAAATTCAAACGGCGGCGCCTCGCTGCTTTCCTTCAGTCTTCAGTTCGAATGGAACCCCAGATCCAATTTCAGATAGACTGCAGGCTTTAGCACTGATGCTTTTGAGACTCTCCCACACAGAGACAATAGTTAGGAGCTTAAAATGAGATCAGCCCGACGCTAAACCAACCAATAATATTCCTATTTAAATGTAATATATTACACATCGAACTGCATCAGGTCTGAGATAACCATATGCCTGGCTGAGCATAATAAAATAGTTATTAATAATAATATTATTATTATTATTATTATTATTATTATTATTATTATTATTATTATTATTATTATTATTATTATTATTATTATAGTGCATTTCATTTTGCTATATGCTTCACTGTTTGTTTTATTGCACGAGAAAATGATTACACTGAGACGCAAAGGAAGGTATTTTTCTGAGCAACAATATCATATTCAATTCATGCTCATTGATTTCAGGATGACTTTACAAGAGACAATTAAGTAAATGACCCATGAGATTCAATTAAAAGTGTCATGCCCCCCTTTTACTTTTGTTTCACATGTTTGATATTTTGGTCTCAATGTGTTTGAAGAAAGAAAAGGCTCTACGTGACCTCCTCCTCCTCCTCAATGATTTTATCATTAAATTAAGCCTATAAATGACCTGAAAGCACTAGCTGTGGCATGAAATTAAATAAAAATAAAGAACAATTATGCTCTTTTTCCTCTGATCACCAGCTAAAAAGGAGTCCAATGTAGATAAGGTGCAGCTTACAATAAAAATGTCAAGTTTAAAATGAAAGAGAGAAAAGATTTTTAGGGCCATCTGTAGTGTCAAAGAATAATTTCCCCGCTATTATTTTTCCTCTAAATGTGAATAATGCAGAAAACAGACTGTGTCAGTTCAACATGGCCTGAATGATCACAGCCATAAATTAACATCCAATTATACACACATGCTCAATTGTAGCACTATCAACTTCACTACACACAACCAGGACATAATCATAAAAAAGATTTTGTATTGTGACTGAGGATTTTGGATGATCCTTTAAATCATTTATATTAAAAAAAAAAAAAACCTTTATTTTTAAATATGATATTTCATGATCTGTTACTAATTATTTATCCTACTTTTTTTTTTTTTTTACATGTATTTTATCATGATGCAGAGGTTTACTGGCATCTATATACAGTATTGTATACAGAGGTTTGAAGTTGATCAGCTGAGACTGAGATGACTGAGTGTACCTGATTGAGCTACATATATATTTATGGAAGTTAGCCTTCATTTATGAAAGTGATCCTTGAATTAGGTCTATCATTGGCACGTTTCAAAGTTGCTTTGGGGAGCTGATGTAAAACTTGGGTTCAGTGAAGTATCACCCTCATTTACAGGGGCAGATAAGAGGGAAAGCTGTCACAGAAAATCCCCCCCCCCTCCTCCTTTCTCCCCTTATATTGAATTGCACCTTGGGCAATAGTGCAGAATGGTGAATCTTAACTTCGCCCAGCATGTGTTCTTGGCAGATAAGTAAACAATCTGGATGTGAAATGATTTTTTTCGTGTTTAATTAATGCAGTAATGCTATTACACCTCGCTGTGCAAATCCCATTGCCTAAGACCTGAGACAATAGACAAAAAGTGAATCGCAATCCTATTCCTGTTTTTGCAGCCAAAATCCCCAAACTGTTGTGCGAGTGTGTTTTCTTTTACACCATGGATATAGCTTCAGAGGCTCATGTTAGTTTTACGAAATAAAATATAGGGGAGAAAAATCTATACGAATTGTGGTGATTATGCGAATCATTTGTCATTTGATACGCCGATGTCAGTCTCACAGTGAGTTGTGACATGTTTGGCTGCTGCAACGTGATGCAACGTTTGTCCGCAGTCACGAGATTTACCTGTGTGTTTAACAGAATATGACAATGTTGAGAATTATGGATTGTGAATACGGATTAAAAATTAAACATATAACGGGCCTCACGTATAGGCGCGGACCGCGCTCACGTGCACGCGCACGCATGTATAAGCTAACCTACATGTGATTTTAGATTAATTTAAAAAGTGTTTTTTTTTTTTTTTTTTTTTTTTTAAAGAAGAAGAAGAAGAAGAAGTTTAACAAAACAGTGAAATAATGAAATAAACGATTATTAACCATTTATTTTCAATTACATTTACAGCTATAACACACAATGCTTTAATAAAGACCTACACTTATTTATAATCACCTCATGCAGGTTTAAATTGATCCTTTACATGCTGAATTAATGCTTTTACTCCTAGAGGAAAGGGGTTATTCACTGGTTCATTTATGATTCTTATCTTCCATGAAGGATTCTACTTGGAACCATTTCTAATAGAGAAACACTCCGGTGAAGGCTTCTCCATAGAACTATTAAGGATTCCCCCAGAATGTCAATCGAAGAACCATTAGGGGTCCAAATCAGTGTTCACTTAAGTCCAGTTGGCCTAACATAAACACTACATTGCTTTGTGTTTGTTTAAAAAAAAAAAAAAAAAAAAATACCGGCTTGTCAATGTTTGTCTCTAAATAGAGAGTTGTTCAAGACGTACGATCAGTTTGTATATGCTGAGCTGAGGTGTGTTCATGTGCTGCTGCAGGTGTTGATGTAGAAGAGCCGAGCAGGCCGAGCAGGTTAGACTGGCGTGAAACCCTTTGGGCGACGCGCGCGCGCACACACACACACACACACACTTCCAAACACCGCAGCACATAACCGGTCCGCTTAATTATCTCTTTCTCTCACGCACACACACACACACACACACACACACACACAGGAGTGAAGAGGCGTATAGCCGGGTTAGAAACAAGATAGCCTTTAAACCAAAGATTACACTGTCAGTATTATAGACAGAAAATTAACTGTAATAATAAAAGGTATTCCTTGATGCCGCTGCTACTGGCCAAATCTGTAACTGATCCCTTACGAGAATCCCTGCAGGGTGAAATGAAACCCGACAGAGTTCATATAAATTATAATATAAATAAAAGCTTGACACAAATGAACACTGTAAGAGTTCATTCAACACTGTAGGTTAATTCTGCACTGCATGTGTTCATATTAAATTAGTTCATTCTATACTGCAGGGAGTTTAAATTCAACACTGTGTGAATTTGACATTATGAGAGTTATATAGCAGTGTAAGTGTTAATTCAGCAGCACACAACCCAAATTAATATTGCTGTAAAGGCTGACAACACTGTGATAATCAAGTTATTAATTAACTACATTACAGGTTTTTTTTTTTTTTTTTTATTTTTTTTATTTTTTTTTTTTTACATATGAAATAAACTGTTCATTATTAGGTGAAAATATTAGACTTTAGCATAAATCCTGCAGGTGTTAATACAACATTGCAGGTGTTCATTCATTTAACTCGTTTATATAATGTGCCACAGGTTTTTCCCGTGTAAATGGCGGTCAGTCAGATGCACAACATCAGAAATATTATAATAATCTTCGGTAGCGTCAAAGCTTTATTACTCTTGTGCACAAAACGGAACAGATGCTAAACGGCGTGAGTCATTTGGATGCTGTTGTTAGTGTCAGGATAAATTGTAATTCGTGTCTTTTGTTCAGGGCGCTGGGTTTGTCTGAAAGGCCTTAATTGTGTTGCCGTCTAATTTGGATCGAAGGTCCCTAAAGAGTCCAATGAGAAAGCCGCAGGTTTGACAGCGGTGTTATCTCGGTGTCATCTGTCCCCTCTCACACACTGTGCTGTGTACACACTCCTGCTGCATATAACCTCTGTATATATATATATATATATATCATGCTGCAAATGCAGGCTTAATTAATTTTCACATACTATGAGCAATTATCACTGCTATAAATTCAAACCCATTAGGATGCTTTAAATGCAATCATTTTTAGCTGAATATTTGGTAATACTGGCTAAGTATTTAATAAGCTTAATTTATTATTATTATTATTATTATTATTATTATTATTATTATTATTATTATTATTATTATTATTATTGCTGTTGTTGTTGTTGTTGTTTAAAAATAATGCTTTGTATAACAAGATGTCCCGGTAAGATAAATATAACCTGTTTGAGGTGTTAGTTAACTTATAGGCTACCCTATACAGAATATATAGAGAATACCCTATATCTTAAACACAGAATTATTTCGTCGAAATATGCGGAAAATATTGACCATAACCACGTTTGTATAATTTTGAAGACAGATTGTCTTTATTCAAAATGTCTTTGCTCAGGCAAATGAACAAAGAATCGAGGTATCACCCATTTGGATACATCTTCCTTTCCATAACATTAGTACAGCTTTTAAATTACCATCGCAGTTTAAAAATAATAATCATAATAAAACCACAACATCATTAACTGCTTCGTTTCAAATTCCAGCTCCTTCTTCGTCAGATGAATTGAACGCGTGACTAGCACTGAACCACAATTTGAAAAAAAAAGAAAAAAAAAAGGAAAAATGTTCAAAAGATATTAGTTTTTTTTTCCATTTGATGTTTTAAATAGTTGTCTAATTTTATGTACCAGTTTGATAAATAGCCTGTGAACAATATAACCCGTATGTTCATCCAACTCAAAAAAGTTCTAAGCGTGATCCAAACCATTTTATCTGAGTGCTAAAATATAAGTACAATATACAAGAGATATGAAGGGTGAATGTCACTTGTGCAAACCAAATGGGCATTTAAAATGAGATAACAATAATAATAATATCATGAAACAAAATTATTATTAGTATAGCATCAAAAATGTACATAATAAATAAAGTTAAAGGCATCCTTAATCGGATAGCCGATAATAAATGTTATAACATTTACATTTCTTACAGTTCAGGGCTCCGTGATCTCTCACATCTACTTCCAGGTTCCCATGCAGAGGTCCGGAGGGAAAAACGGGCATGATGAAAAATCGAAAGTTTTTCTCCAGTTCTCAAAGTCCTCACGGCCTCTACAAAAATGAGCTTTGCGCTTCTGTCTGGTCGCATCATGCAGCACAGAGATCAAGCTTGCCAAGAGCGACACTTGGGTCAGTTTACGCGGTTCAAGTTTCGCAAGAGCAACAGCGTCTTTTGGCTGTTTTATAACTGTTTTTATGACCTGTTTTTTTTTTTTTCTTTAACATTATTCAAGTTTCCACAAAAAAAGAAAGAAAATTGTCCTTTCCCTCTTTTTATGGAGGGTAACATAACTGAAGTTTCCGTGGAGCTGTGCGTTTTCTTCTGAGCTGAACACCCTCTATTTGTGTGGCTATTAATTAATTTATCTATTTTACATCGTTAAAGTTTCCAGAGAGAAACGTCTTTAGGCTCAAAGAGCAAAATTGCCTTTTGTTTTAACATGGTAGAAGTTTTCGGAGAGCCCGACTGTCTGTTTGCTCTTGTAACTTCGATCCTCTTTATGTGAGTGTGTGAGAGTGTGTTTTACGTGGTTCAAGTTTCCAAAGCAAAAATTGTCCCTCTGCTCAACTTTTCGGAAGGTTATTTTACATGGCCGTGGCGTGCGCCGTCGGATACGGGTCGATGCCGCTCTTACCCATGCCCGGGAACAGGATGTAGGCTACGGGCGGCTGCAGGCTGGACGCCGCCGACCACGCTGTGCAGTTGCAGGGCACTACATAGCCCGGGTTGGTGGGTGACGGGTGGGTGTGTGTGTGCTGCCCCGGACACGCCAGGCCGCCAAACGCGCCGTTCTGGTAGCCGAGTGAGGAGGCGTAAGGCAGCGAGCCGGCGGCGGCAGCGGCAAGGGCGTGTGGCATATCGGCCATCTTCTGCGCAGCGCTGGAGCCGAACTGAGTTGGGTCAAGGAACGAGTAGGGCGCAGAGGCCGCCGGCGGCAAGAACGCGCGTGCTTTTTCCGGCCCGGAAGCCAGCAACGAGTCGGCACCGGAAACCGGAAGTGCTTTCAAGTGTTCAGCGTCGCCCAAGTAGGGCAGCGGGAACACGTATCGGTCCTTCTTGAGCAGGTTCTTGGGCTTGCGCCGCGGCCGGTACTTGTAGTCCGGGTGCTCTTTCATGTGCTGCGCGCGCAGCCGCTTGGCCTCGTCAATGTAGGGCCGCTTCTCAGACTCGGAGAGAAGCTTCCACTCAGCACCGAGCCTCTTGCTGATCTCAGAGTTGTGCATCTTGGGATTCTCTTGGGCCATTTTCCTCCTCTGGCCGCGGGACCATACCATGAAGGCGTTCATGGGTCTCTTGATGTGATCGGCCGGCTTGGACATGGCTTTTTTTAAGCGACACGCACACCGTTAAGTCCTTGTAAAATAACTTCAAAATGCTTTATGCCACCAAACCCGAGGGGAGAAAATAATTCACCTGTCTTGTTGACGGACGCCGATCATGCCAGTTCTGGAGAGTCGGAGAAGAACTGCAAAAAAGGCATCGGTGAAAAAATCCAACCGCGCAACTCTTTCGAGTTTCGGCAAATCGCTATAAATGTTTCTTCCCTCTTCAACACAGAGTGCAGCAGCCAAAAATCCGCCGAGGTGAGGCAAAAAAAAAGTCCCGTGGTCGACGAGTGAACTCCGGGTGTTTGTGTGTGTCTGTCTGCGTGTGTGTGTGTGTGTATGTGTGTATGTGTGTGTTTTCTCTTCCCTCTCGGAGGTTTGTCGTCTTTTTCGAGGCACCTGGCTTAGGAAATGAGTAGAAAAAGCTCGTGAATGGAAGCCAAAAGGCGGTGGAGTTGAAAGGCTGGGCTGCACATAAACGGCAGGGCGTTCACTGTCCAACCTGAGCGCCCAATCAGCACTAAGACACACACACACACACACACACACACACACACACACACACACACACACACACACACACACTAAGCGCAACACCTACGGACAAAGCGCACACGCGCGCGCACCACACACACACACACACACACACACACACGTTGCGCGGACCATATCACAACGCCAATAAAGATTTGAGGAGGCATGAATAAAAGGAGGGCCAGCTACTCCACTCTTCATCTCCTAAATCCTTTTAGTTTAAGCTGTACAAACACACACACACACGCACACACACACACACACACACACACACACACACACACACACACACACACACACACACACAAACACCCCTCTGGTTAAATATTAACAATCATTAACACGCGCGCAAGCTGTTTTTAAAGGGGCAAAAAAATAATCATAAATATAAGCGGTGATATTCGGGGTCACGAGCTTAAAATATATATATTATTATTATAAATGTTGCACACATCAACAATATAAGAACAATATAAAATTGATTGTTACTTTTTTATTAAGTAGATGTAATATGTATTAATTTGATTAAGACATATAGGTAGATATTTAAATATATTAAAACGATATTTAATTTTAAAGCATTTATATGTTAATTTCCTTTAGGTTTGGTTACATTGGGTGCGACTTGTATTTATTTATTACAATACAAATACACTTTAGTCGGCGAGTGGTAAAGCTGTGTCCTTTGTGGGGGGGACGGGGGGGGGGGATAAACACAATTAAAAGATTAAAAGTTCTCCAGCAGCAGCTTGTACAAACATATACAATACATCCTAAATATAATATATAATAAAGCGGCTATTGAAATAAAAGTGCTGTGCGTCTGAGCAGTGTCCCCTTGGGCCAATATTTATTAAACGAGAACAATTGTCCAGAAGTCTCCTGGGACAGGCGCGCGCGCGCGCGCGCGCGCGTGTGTGTGTGTGTGTGTGTGTGTGTGTGTGTGTGTGTGTGTGTGTGTCTGCACCTGTTTCGCAGCTCTGATCTCCCAGCAAAGCGCGCTGGTGTAAAACATGCCCACATAGACCTCATACTGAATGGAGGTCAGCACACACTGATGTCCACACTCCAAAATCTGACATTATGAACACTTTAGAGCCTTGCCTGTTGTCAGTGTATGCGAAGTGATCAAAGTGATGGCACTGGGGTTGTCGCCCAAAACAACTAGACGTATTGTTTCTGTCATTATTATGAATCTTTTGGCTTAACATGACAAAATCCTTATAGTGTCGGATTACTGGCCCCAATAACGATTAAATGAACTGACTCACGCGGTGTGAATTAACACGCAAAATGAAAGTTCGTTTATTTTTGCATTTTCCCCCAGTTAATTCTGTATTTCAGAATTTGCTTAGTCAAATAATTAACTAACCATTTTCGTGTAATTAATATAAATTGTTCATTTAAAAAAAATGGTTTTGCTCGTGCCCTTTTGTCAAAGTAAATTCGGGATTAAAAACAAATGCATGTTTGAACGCGTCCTGGTCACGCCGGAATGTGTCTTTCTTTCTGTGATTTTTTTTTTTTTTCTCCCAGAGGAAGATGTTTAAGGCAGTCTGTACTGAAGGACATTAACATGTAAATGTGACTGTTTAAAAAAAGATCAGTGTAGTAAAATCAGCCCGAGGCGAGACAAGCTGAGAAAGCTGATCTATCAGAGGCTGGCTCTGATTTGAATCCTCACTGAAATACAGTTTTGGTCCAATGCGCTCTTTAGCACAGAGAGATGGCCCTGAAGATGTGCCTGCAATTTAGCATTTTTCTGCTTTCTTAATATAGCTGCATGGTATATTCATCTACATTATAAATTGTGCATTTCATATTTCCACAATCTAGGCTACAAGCGAGAAGTCTGGATTAAAAACATCAGCGCCCATATTTCACCAAGACAGTACAAATTACTGGGCGACTTCTTATCTAAGCTATAGAGGAATGTAGAGGTTTTATGAGTTAATAAGTTTTTTTTTTCTTTTCTGTTTCGCACTCACTTGCAGTTATTGTGTTTATTGAACAAGTTTTTTAGTAATGCACATGCCATAGGTTTTAGAATGCGGATATTTAAAAATAATAAATAACAATATGAATTATTTTTTCAAAAACTAATAATAAATTAAAAACGTTTGTTTTGTACCCGGTATAATTTGAACTGAGATTTAAACTGAATTTAAATAAAGGGGGTTTCTTATATGCTGATATCTATATCAAGCTTTGCCTCTTAGCCTCCCACGCCATTTCACCAGTGTGTTGCAGAAGCATAAATTACAGCGGGAATTAATGTAAATTATTGGGGGGAAGTGGGGGGGGAGGGGGTTATAATTTTCGTGAACAACGTCCATTTTAGACAGAGAGGGGAAAATCTGCTCAGAACAACAAAAAAAGGATTTTTTTTGTGTGTGTGTGAAATAAAGCATACTGAAAACAATTATTATGAGTTAATCACAAAACACCGTACAGAAATTGCACAGCGTTTCTGTGTAATTTGAATTAAAAGAAGTGTCCAAAGTGTTGTTTTTATGATGAAAATTCCAGCGCAGACAAACTGCCTTCATCTGAGACGTAGGATTCAAAGGCAGGTTGCAATTAGTGAGCAAGAATAATTAGTACTGAAACCAATATGTTCATCAAATTTCAGAAAATGTTTTAAAATGGCTATGAAACAAATTAATGCACAGAAATCATCCAACTGGAAGTGAGAACGCGAAATTGTTTTAGAAAGCTAAATCTTACGTGCTGAAATATTACAGGGCTTCGCTTTTTTGTTGTTGTTCTTCTTCTTCTTCTTAGAGTGAACCTTTTAACTTTGAGGCAGTATAAGAAGAGGAAAAAAAAGGTGGACTGAAATGAATAAAGAAAAGCATGTATCCTGAATTGAATAGGCTACATCTTAAATCTCAGTGGAAATATCTCCCCCTCACTGACACTCTGACCGCAGATTCACACGCGTTTCAATTAATTAGGCTATTTTACAAACTATACCTGAACCTGTAGCCTGCATGCCACTGTCCCCGCTTTTCCTGCCGCGCGCCGACACTGACGCTATATGAGGTCACGTGAGCCAGAGCGGCGCTCCAATCTGCGTGCTTGTGATCTAAAGACTGAACGCACGCGGCAGGCGAGCGCCGCTGGTCGCTTGGTAACCCACACTGCGCGCGAGCCGTATCGGTTTGTATTGGAATGAATGAACGTATACAGTATACAGTAAGTCAATTAGCGGCTTTTCACACTAAAGGAACCTGCACGAATCTGCGCGTTAATAAACTGCAGTTAAACTTCAGATTCAGTAGAGAGTATCCCTTGCATTTAGAACATATTAGGCCTATAATTTCAATCACACCTGGAAAATATAAGCTACATTTTTTTTTTTTTTTAGCAAATATAGAAAGACTATATTGTAGCCAATGTTTGCAAACCCTTTGTAGGCCTATGCAAGCATCACATAAGCTATATTTACATTTATAACATTTTAGCTGCCACCCTTATCCAAGGCGACCTACAGAAGTGCTTTGGTGTCTCCATTAAAACACATCCTCATGCGAGTACAGGTTATGGTAAGAATACCATCTTTAGTTAGTACAGCATGAAAAAGGTAGAAGTCAAGTATTTTAAAAAATTAAATTAATGCTCACTATATGACAATATGACTATATTTCCCAAATCTAACAGATCCACATGAAATGATATTCCTGTAATTGTAGCCTACTCAGCGAGATCAGTGAGTATTCATCAAACAGTATGCAACATCACTGGATAATATCCAGTCAAAAATACAGAGTACAAATTCTGGACAATATCTAAGGCGTATGCTTTGAGAAGACTGATAACCTTTGGTTTTAATATAATTGTAAATTTGAACGGATCGGGGACCTGTACAGTATTATTTATGTTTTTATTTTTGCTTGACGACATATAGCATTGATGTGTGTCCAAAACCTTACTCCTAAATTCCTATATCAAGTCAAATAAAACAATGTAAATTTTATTTACCGTTGTAAATAATCCAGACGCAGAAAAATTCCAGTGTGTAGCAACGAGGCGCCATGTTATAAACACAATCACACTCACCTAACCCTATGAAATTTGAGTGTTCAGTTATGAGTTAACTTAGCGTCGACTGTATTAGAATTGCACTAGTTGTACGGACGTTTTTATTATTTATTTTATTTTATTTCACTTTATGTTTTATTATCTAGCTAATGGCAACCAACAAGCCAACCAACACTAGCCGCATCAGTGTCGGTGAAAGGGAAAAAGGGATTATAGTGTATAGGGTTTTAAAGGCACCGAGTGAGCGCGTGCTGATAAATTACAACATTAGCCAGTGTCCTAGAAATTACCAACCAATGTAACAGAAAGCCATACTGACTGCAACACATCAGTCTAAATACAGGCGTGATGTGTTCTCTTCCATCGCCTTAAGTTGTATATATTCTGTCCTAACACCACGTGTATTGGGTCTGAAAACCTCAAACCTAGAGCACGGGGTTTATTGTGTTGTAACACAGAGTGTTTTCGGCTCTAATTCTGTCCTGACGCGTCATAAACGGTTCTAATAAAGAGTTGTGGGAGTGCGCGCGCAGTTGGCAAGACGCTCGCTGTCGCTCTCCATGGTGCTGATGCGCTAAAGTGGCTTTATACACCAGTAACTTGCGCTCCCACTCAGGACTCCCCTCAAACCCATGACGGCATTTTCAATGCCTTTTTTCTCTTATTTCCATCCTGTTTGCTGCCGTGATTTGGCTCGCATGATACTGGCAGACTTTCTCTGCTGAGGTTTTGCAACAGTGTCCTGCAGGAAGCATAGAAGAAGTGGTATTTGCAACTTTAAGTGTTATGTTCTTTCCTGTTCCCACATGCCCCCTCCATGGGGTTAGTCAATTAAAGTTTATTTCAGGGTATTACAGCAACAGGAAGGTGTTTATGTAAAATGAGGAGGTTGCAAAATGTTCTAAAAAGGAGCCAATATTATTTGCGCGCAAAAGTTTTCTAAGTAGTAAGCTACAGGCGGATGAAAAAACAAGCACGTAATAAAAGTTAATAAATAAACAAACAAGTAAATAAATAAATAAATAAATGTAAAAGTGGGGCATTTTTAATTTCTAATAAAGTAATAACAGACCTAATGCACATACAGAACACCCAAAGAGAGAACAAAATTGCTTCCAGCATCTTGGCATGTGAACACTTAATAATGCATATTGAGGTAAGCTGACTGTAATGCCAGGTTGGTTGCAAATTTGGAATCCTGCTCTAAATGTACATGCTGCCTTTCTGCAACTTCCAGCATCTGCTCATTCTGATTACCAGACTTCAGGGAAGGTCCAGGATATTGCACCCATTCTGAAGTCAGTTTGACGAGAAGGGTTGACTTTTCTGCCCTCCCCCATCTTCTTCCTCTCCACACGCTTGCATTATTTCACATATTCAAATTGGCAGTGTTTGTTCTGGCCACAGCTTTTAGCTTCCATTGCTCTCCAGTGTGGAAATTGATTTTAGTTAGCTGTCACAGCCAGCAGTTTTCTGGCACCTCTGCAAAAAATATATTTACAAAAAAATTGCTGTTTGGTTTGGAGAAATTTCATTAACCCACACACTATTCCAGGCTATTTTTGAGGAGCCACAGGGATGAGGATCATGATACTATTTTGGGAAAGCAGTGAAAAAAACTGCCCATGACCCAGGATTGGGCTTCATGTGTAGGAAAGGTCCAGTCCATCTTCATTTGTTTACATATCTGATTTCATTCTCACAACTCTTATCCTTCCACATCAATCTATGATTATCAATAGCAGGGGCAGAGTCAAAATCAAAACCAAAATGAATGCGGCCGATGGGAGACATCAAAAAAATAATCGACAATTCTCATGGCCAAATCGTTTTACAATATGATATTTCATTGGGGAAGGCCAAGCTGAATGAGGGCCTCTCATTGCTGCGTGCCTCATGGAGGGAGCAGAGTTAATGGAAAAGCAAAGGCAGATCCAGTGATTGAATGAAATAAAACAGAATGGAAATTAAAGGAGGTTCAAGGCATCGGTTGATAATGAAAGAAGAAGGGCAATTCTTCAGAGACAGAGCAGAAAGCATTGCATCACTGTACAATACAATTAGGATTAAAGGGGCCAGTCACAGATAACAGCAGATAGGGATAAATTATCACCCAAAGAGAAAAATGGGGCCTCTTCTCTGACCTTCATTAAGAGGAAGAAAAGCTTTCAGAGGGCTGGGACAGCTTGTAGGGGAATCTCAGCCTTCTCATCTCTTCCCTGAGGGGTCAGCTGAAATTTAAACCAAACAAACACTATAAATGGATTTTAAATGGTTACGTGCTCCTGAAATACCAACTGACACCAATATTAATAATACTTAATAAAGCCAGCTGGACCAGAAATTCAAGAAAATTTATGTTTTTTAATATTTAGTGGCACTAAATGAATTAGAAAATCAGGTGAATTACAGAAAAAAATTATACAATGGAAATTTCTATTGCTATTACCTTGCCACGGGCATATTAGGAGTGAGTAAAAAAAATATTTACAAATGAAATTAAAGCCTATAGCATTCTGAATTTCTTTTAGCATTTGACTCCACCAGCTATATAAACAGAAGCTCTAAAAGAAGAAAGCCTAGAAGAAAGCATTTTACAGACCCAGCCAAGAAATGAGGTGCACAGAAGGAAAAAACAAAAGGTCAAGCATGAAAGTGAAGCAATTAAAAGATCTGAACACTTTTGAAAGCAGATAAATTGATTTAGATGTCAAGCTCAAATAATAAACATTGGTATCGGGGTCTGTTTTTTTTCCACACTGCAATCTTTTAAAGTATTATGAGTAATCAGTTCTCCTTTTCATTTACGTTTTGTGATTATCAATAGACCAGCCGTTCAAAAGACAATTCTATTTGGCTTCCCACTGGAACTGTTCTCTAAAGCGCCTTTCAGTGTTTTGGTCTTTTGAGTCGGTGCTCTAGTATGTTGATCAGAAATGAAAAACACACTATTATTTCCTTTCTTTACAGATTTTTCCCCTTTCACTGATTTGAAGCTGTTAAAACTACTGGTTTTCACCAATAACCATAGACTTGCCCTTATTCTATTCAAAACATACTGGATCTTCCTGTGTATATTAATCCATGCTTTTTATGAATTACTGTGCAGGCAAGTTAGCAATTTTATTTTGTACAAATCATTTTTCTGAAGTAGTTTATATTCTGTCGGATATGTTTATTCAACAACAAACAAAAAAGTTTTGAATGCAACAAATTACTGCGTCCAAAACTGATGCTCAGGGAGGTACAGCTTTTCAGTGTCCAGAACTATTAGAAATCAATGCACATCTCTCTCTCTCTCTCTTTCTGCCACTCTCTCCCTTTCTCTCTCTCTCTCTTTTGATTCTAGAAGCTATTGTAGGCTGTCAAACAAAAGGGTTTTCATCAGAGCCTCTTAATGTAGCCCCACTACCCCTCCCATCTCTCACTCTCTCTCGGCCACCAACTCCTTCTATCCCTTCCCTTTCTCATTCATTTATTCCACTGTGTGTGGAAATAGGACGGGCAACAATTAATTTCTGAGTGAATTCAGCCCGGATCTATTACCCACTCTGTGGCTCCTTTTGCTCTAATGGAAATCTATTTCACTTCTCTTTTGTGTCCAATATAATTTAATGCCCATTTTATTAATGGCCTGAAATAATTATGGAAGCCTTTTGTGATTTTTGAGTATGTTTCATTTAATTGTGCAATAAATGTCTAATCAGGGCTCCCATCTGAAGCCATTATGGCATTAAAATTAACAATTATGCCACAAATGTCTTGGTGAATGCGTCCGGGTCTATAGAAATCGCTGCAGATAACAAGACGCACATACATCATTCATGAGATTTTTTTTTTTTTTTTTCGCCAACTAGAAAAGGACAGTGAGAGATAGGGAGACCAGACTGAGAGAGAGAAAGAGAGAGAAAAGTATGTGTGTGTGTGGGAGGGAGAGAAAGTTTCTTTATTCCTTTCAAAAGAAGGGATGCCCAAAAGATAGGGTATTCTAAAACTGTGTCACCCACTCCACTTCCTTTCTTCACTGGTTTCTCTCTATCTCCCTATAATTTGCCTCCCTCTTTATTTTTTCAAGTGACAGATTTCACTTGGGGAATGGAAATGTATTAAGCGTTAACTTCAGCGATAAAATATCTATCAGCCCTTTGCGCCTCTTGCCTGGTCTTCCATTCTAAGCTGCGTGGCACCCATTTCGCCAGTGTGGGTGACCGAAGGCAATTAAGGAGACTTTCTTCTCTCTCTTTTCTCCTGCTCCTCCTCTCTCTCTCTCTCTCTCTCTCTCTCTCTCTCTCTCTCTCTCTCTCTCTCTCTCTCTCTCTCTCTCTCTCTCACCCTGTCTCTCAACTCATGGTTCGGCTGCTCAGCACACCAACAAGAATTGTTTCCTTAGTTGCCAAGTATCCAAATTTCACGGTTTGACGGAACTCCATCTGCCAGGAATAAAAAGCCTCGTCAGTTCCTCCTTTTCACTTCCCAGCTAATATTCCACAATTGGTTTTGGTGCATCTGTTTGAACTGTGCCTGTGCTCTGTCTCTTGATCTGCAAATGGCCTCTAAGGGTTGTGGATTGTTTTAAACTCTTCACCTTATGTTGATATGTATTTTGAGAGGTACGAGTTTCTCTGTTCTTGCTATTAGCAAGACAACCATCCGACACATTAAGTGACCCTAAAAATTATTTATGATCTATTTATGATTTATGATTATTTATGATGATTTATGATTTTATTTGTAAGTAAGCAGACTAAGACAGTTTGATTAATGCTTACATTTGATTTAGATCAAACCACTGAATAATAAAAATATGGGGTAGAGGTCTCTACTGCAAAGAAAGTTTTTCAAACAAATGATAAAACAGGCACAACCTTTTCTTTTTATTTATTCAGTTAAAGTTGTTATTGGTACAAAATATTAATGTTAAATACCTAAGCAGATTTTTTTTTTTTAAATTATTTTCCCCAGTCATGTTATTTGGTTTCACTTTACACAATAGGTCAAGACTGGAAACTGATGATACCACTGATGATATTTTTGTACCTATTTTAGCCAAGAGAAATCTACACTACTGTTCCTATCTGTCAAGCCAGCTCACATATAAAGACTGTTTTAGCTTTATTCTAAAAAGTATTTGCTGTGAGAAGCATTTCCTTTGAAATTGCATTCAACAGAAAATGCAGAGCATTCATCCCACTAAATGATACATACAAATCTATTAAAGTTCCTTTCCTTTAAACTGATTCTCTCACATTTAATAATCTATTTAAATGATGTTCAAATTAACCTTGGCATTTGCACAAACCCACTTTTATAAGTCACACCTTACACCTTTTCCCCTCTTTTTCATCTCTCCTTCCACCCAATTAAATTCCAGGCGAAGGATTTCATGGTCAATTTTATTTTGCTCACTCTCAAAGAGTCCATCATCAATTCTTCAGAACTTTTCATGTCCTCTTTTCTCTCCAGATTCGCTGAGAAATTGCCTATTCAGGTCGCTAAATAAGTGTGACCGCCATAAATTTGCTACAACGCCCCATGCTTTTCAATAGGCATTTGGAGTGCTGACCTCCAGCAGTAATTAGTTTAACTTCTTTGTTTATTCTTTACACAAATCACACAGCTTACATTCTCACTCCATTCTATCCCTATCCCTCCCCTTCTCCGCCCACTCGTGCTGCACCTAAAAACCTTGGGTTTCAGTTCTGCTGAACCACACTGCTGAAGTCCAAAACACACCTCTCTTTATGGCTTCTTACTATATACTGTCAATAAATAAGCAGGAGTTTTTTTACCTTTTGGCATCTCTCCAGGTCTTTAAACATCTTCTTGCATGCCTACCATTGTCAACGGTGTATGCACAAAAATATTGTTTGTATTGCAGTGACCCTCATCTGTACTGTATTGGCAACAATTGAAGAGAGATTTGATCCTGACTATTCAATAGACTGCATATACTGTAGTCAAAGGCTGAGGGGAATCAGCTCTATTAACACCAGCTTAGGCTTAAGGGCAGTTAGTGAACAGGCCATCTTTGTCACCTCCTCTTCCTCCTCATTTGCATGAAGACCAGGGAACACAATAGGCGACCAGTATACATCTCCTTTTTGGCAGAAGGAAAGGAGAAGGGATCCCATGACTCCAGGATTACCCTATTATAGCCGCAATGTTTCACTAAGCCCTAAACACTGACACACATTCCTGTTCGGCCCGTTCACTTACAAACATGTCTTGTCAGGAAGGCTTACCGAAATCTACATAATCCGCTCTCTCATCACAATTAAAGATATCAGTGAACAATGAAATTGCCTGCTCTTTGGTTTGTTTCGTCTTGCTTTAGAGAGTAGGGTTATGGGAATATGCCGGCACTCTGTTCAGAGGTCGGCCTCCACTGTGAAAGTCACAAAGAATAAGGAAAGAATAGGTGGGAAAATGGACAGCAAAATCTGACGTGACCTCTATTATTAGCAATCCATCCATTTCATTTATTTATTTATTTTCCATAAAGAAGAGACTGTACCCTGCTCGCTTGTTTTCTATTGACTTATATTACTTTCATTCACAATTTTGTCAGGGTTAAAGTTCACTCAGAAAAACCCAAGTTTGTTTATTTATTTATTGATTTTTTTTTATTTTATTAACTACAGAAAGAGAAATGTCATTTTCACATTTTAAGTTCTCTTTCAAGAGGGCAATTTTATTCTACTTAAAAGAATAAACCAGAATAGTGATATTAAATGCTGCATAAGGTGTAACACACATAGGTATGGTGGTATTCCACATGGAAATCTAAAATAGTTACTATTATGGAACAACTATAGCTTTGTGCTACACCTATAAACTGTATTTCAACGCTGTCCACTGAAGGTGAAGAAGAGCTCTTCCAATATGTCCAGTTTATTAAGAGTCCACTTTATTCCCTAAACAAATAATTGTTCCTTGCCCTGCTGCTATAGTGTTATACAGTACTGTACAAAAGTTTTAGGCACCTGCAAAGAAATGCTATAGAGCAAATATGCCTTCAAAATAATGAAATTAAATGTTTCTACATAAAAAAAAAAATACCATAAAGAGCAGTAAACGGTAGTAAATGAAACAAAGTCAATATTTGGTGTGACAAAAAAATAAAAATAAAAATAAAAATAGTAGTCTCCAGTACAATTTGTGCAGTTTTATAAAGCATGAGCTGGTAAGTTTTATTGAGCATCTTGCAGAACCAGCCACAGTTCTTCTGGAGACTTTGACTTTCGCACTTGCTTCTTATTTTTGCAGCAAAACCCAGCAGCCTTCATTGTGTCTTTTGTCTGAAAAGTGGTCTCTTACGTAATATGCTGCTTTCTTTAATGACATACAAACATTTTTCTGTAACATTTAATTTTGTGCTAGAAAACTAATGTTTGGGAATCTAAAATGTTTTTGTACTGACTTGATAATGTAGAAGTCATAAAATAAAAAATCTATAACAAAGTTTGTACTAAAAAAAAAAAAAATAGGGTGCCTAAAACTTTTGCACAGTACTGTATGTCTCTTAGAAAATGTCTACAGAAATCACAGAAAATATAGAAAACTGTAATATTGGGTTGTGTGGTTATTAGATAGTTTTGATAATTCTATCTTCTATATGTATAAAGTGCTTTAACATCATACTAAATTCATTTTCTGTCTAGCTCTTAGTATTCAGTATCAGCTACAGTAACTTAGTCTGTTTCAGCCAACCAGGAGATATCACAATATTGATCTAGTAATTTCTCATTCAAAATCTAACAATCCAAACTTCGGAGTACTCTACCGAGTGTTTTAGTTACTACTAATTATCCTGAGCTAATACATTTATACCAAGAGCATGTAAATCAGAAAGAGGATGGTCTAACTGACTGAGTGGACAACAACAAATGACACATAAAGAAGCATAATGACTGAGTCAGTATTAGATATTTAAGGAATAAAACACAACAGGACATGCTGTTAATTAAGCAATACAGCACAAGCAAGTGTGTGGTTATTCTGAATATCAGCACGGCTGTGATTTGGCTGTAGTCAGGAGGCTGCAGGCCAAGTGCTGTAGCTAATCACAGCTGTACCAATATTCAGTATAACTGTATGACTGAGAGTATGATATTGCTTTTATACAACATTTTTATAAATATGTAATTAATATAGAGTAACTGGCATTTTAGACGCAATATAGCCAAATGTTTTGTTTATTTTTGCTCCGCTAGCGGAAATAGATCCCAGAGAATCCACAGTCACTTTATAGCATGTCAGCTAGCACGCAATGATTTGTACATTTCCATCAAAGGTGCTTCTGGTGTAATTGGCTTTTTTTCCATCTTCATCTGATGAGAGGAATGTATCATTTGCCATGTTCGCTGATGGTGTATCTAACTCTACTGTACTAATGGTTTTGAACAATCGTAGAATTGGGATTTTATGTGGCGAACACAGATAAGTGGAGTGATACAAAGTCCCAGTGTGATTATCCTAAATATAAGCACTCTTGGAACACCTCTCATCTAATCAAATAAGTGGACGAGAACTAACTGTTGTATAAAGGAAAGTAATCAATGACAGGCACAGTCTGATGCCATTACTGCCCCCAAGCTGATTGTTTTTCAATAATACCATATTCCAAAGTGTTTTATTCCTCTTATACCACAGCAATTTGCCAACAATTACGATTTTTATTTATTAATTAATTAAATACTTTTAACCATTTATCATTACATTTAATGTCCATGAAATAAGTTACTTTCTGTATTCGCTTATGTTAACACCTATAAGAAACCATACCATCACCAAACTTTCTTGTTTCTCATTCTTGAAGTTGTAAAACTCCTTAAATAAGACTGGAAGACACCTAAAATAAGACACCTTAAATAAATGCTAAATAAACGTCTCCTACAGAGAAATCTTCACCATTTCAATGATTATACATTAACATAATCCTGTCATTTGAATTATACAGCTGGCAATATTGTCAGAGCTGCTGTAATGGAAAATTAATCAAAGACCTTCTGATCAATCAGATTCAAGAATTCAACAGCGCTGTGGTATAGTAATTATTTGTAGGCATTAACAATTAACACTAACACAGAGTTTGGATTGCACATATTAAATAAATCCAGTCACAACTTTTTGAATTTGAAATGCTATAAGAAAAAAAAAAAGTAAAGTAAAGGATGTACATCCATCCATTTATCCTACACAGAGTCATGGGAAGCCTGGAGCCTATCACAGGGGACTTGAGGCACAAGGTGGGGGACACCCTGGACGGGGTGCCAACCTATCACAGGGCACAATCACACACTACAGACAATTTAGAAATGCCAATCAGCCTACAACGCATGTCTTTGGACTGGGAAGGAAACCAGAGTAGCCAGAGGAAACCCTTGAAACACAGGGAGAAAAACAGGGAGGTGGGAACTGACCCCCCAACCATGGAAGTGGGAGGCAAACGTGCTAAACACTAAGCCACTGTGCCCTCTAAACGCTGTATAATAAGAATAAATGATGATTTCCTTAAAACTAAAATGATCCAGTTTTAAACATTGTATTATTGCATAATAAGTAACAACTAGGAATAAAATACTATTAACTTGATAGTATAGATGTAGTTGACTCAGACCTTTGGACAAGTTGAATTTTATTCGCTGTTTAAGTGACGCCAGTCCCTGTTCGATACTTACGGAATTAAGTGTTAAGACAAATAGGTGAGATGACCTACCCAGTGACCCTAATCATCTGCTAGCTGACTGATTTGTGACTTGTGACCTTGATAAGGAGGCACTAAAGCCCACAGGCCTCATAAGCATGTGATTCACTGGCGTGTGTTGGCTTAACATATAATTAACAGCCAATTAATGCAAGATTGTTTGTCAACAGTCGTCCCTGTCTTCTTCTCTTGACCACAAAATCGACAGTCATACTGTGGGCAGGGCTGCCAGCGATAGTATCTTAAGCTGCTTGTTCCAGTGCTGTGACCTGGTCTAACAGACTAACAGCAGATCTCTCATTTACACACAGATGAAGGAACATGGACTTACCTACTTCTAGCTAGGGCCTTCACTAACACACACAGTGTCTCAGTCATGCGAAGCATTGTGGAGCTCAACATGAATCTGTGCATATTATTGTGCGTAACAACACCCAGGCTGCCATTAGAGAGGCCAGGATGCTGATAAATAAGAAAGGGAAAGTGATTTGTGTGTAGTGGATGCACTATGATGAATAGAATTCAAAGGGCTGTGAGGAGGCAAAAAGACAACTAAACTAGGCATGAAGGCTGGCGGTAATTACTGAGGGGGAAGAAAGAGAGAGAAATCATTAAACAAGTGAATGACTTACACAAGCTCATTAGGGCTCATGCGATCCTCTTTATTTTCCTTTTAGTTCAAGGGAGACAAAAGAGGGACAATATCCCAATAAATGTTGTTTTCTCATCCCATTCATTAAAAAAATACTAAAGTGTGGGTGGATTAAAGTTTGATAGCACTCCAATGGGAAATGATTCTTCTCTTTGAAGGCCTGCAAAATCACACAGAGACAAATGAAGAGGCAAAAAAGAGCAAGGGATAGAAAAAGAGTACACTGTTGTACACTGTTTAGTTATGTGTAAGTGTGTGTGTATGTGTGTAAGTGTGTGTATGTGTGTGTGTGTGTGTGTGTGTTCTTGTTGTGAGGTAATGTCGGGCTCTCCCCAAGCTTACCACGCAGATAGGAACCACCAGCGGTAGCAGCAGGGAGCAGGCGTTTGTGATTTATGGCTAGCAACGTGGCTGATAAGAAGACTCCCTTCATTTACAGCCTTATCAGGCGCACTAAAGAAAGGCCACAATTTGCCGTGTTCTTTAAAGCCCCAGATGCAACTAATCTCTCAGTGCGTACAGACAATCTGCCTCAGTAAAAACTATAGATCACACACACATCGAAGAGATCTTGGCCTTCACTTTCGCTTCACCAGAGAAGTTACAATTACCTAAAAGGACTAATCTAAATGGACAGTACACAGAGCTGGTTTCAGAATACAATGAGACACAAAAAAGGCTAATGCAAGAGGAAATCAAAACCAAAACAAAGTGAGAAAATAAATACATACAAAATGTATGCTTAAAAAAAAACATTGATACAGTGTCTATAGTGTTACAGGTTATATTCTGTTTTTAAAAACCTCATCACATCCATTTTACCATCTCAAGCCAAATACTTCAGCTTCTCTTCAAATAGCATAAATATTGTCGGACAACAATCATGATGACATGTAAGAGGTATGTTTATTTTTATCACTTATAGATCACCAAAGTGTGTTTTTCATCATTAGATTAGATTTTAGCATTAGATTAGTAATGTAGCTCCCTTTATTCGCCATATGGGCGCAAAAGACATTGGTATCGGATTTGAATTCCAGAATGCAGCGTTTTAGTTCCATACCTGAACCGATTTTTGCTGGCTGAGGCCCGGCTTTTTGAGGTGTAAATGCACAGAACGGACGGCGATGCTTCTAGAACCAGTGCCAGTACCTTACTTACTCACAAGTGAAAAGCACAGGTCATATTAAAAAATAAGTTTAAAAATAAAAATGTCTGATGCAGAAAAAGGAAGATGATGTGACAAAACTATAGAGTGCTGCAGGAATGAGTCCTAAAACCTGGAGTTAGCGTATTTGCACATTTGGTTCCATCATCCAGAATTCAATGGGTTTTTTGAATGGGTTTTTGGTTAAATGCCTGAAATACGGTCTGTGGTTAACCCAAGCTCAAGACATTTTCATGTTTTATTCTGTGACGTAAAATGCTTCAGTAATACCCCTCTTGTATTTTTGTTAAGCTTTTACGGGTCTTGAAAAAGATGGCTGCTAACAGGTGGCTAAATGGAAATACAGAGGGTGTCAGGAACATTAAACGTCATCACACCGAACAGGAAAACTCATCTACTACAGCCTTGTTGTGATTATACTCGCAATCTTGCAAACTATTCCAACTCAAACTTTCCAACTTGTAGATTTATCAATTTATAGTATTTTCCAATTGTAGTGTTTTTTCAAACTGTAATGCTATATCATTGCTATCGGAAGCGTAGTGGTGGCGACGTTGAAGTCATGCGACCATGGTGAAGTTCGTTTATAGCCTAACTTTAGCTCTTTACTTCTGCCGATTGTATTAGACAGATGTCACAATCAAAACAATCTGAAAAAGGACTCCAGGGAATGCATCTCTAACATGTTTATATTCAAGAATTGTTTTACCCATGATATAGAGGACAGTCCAACTCATAATCAATACTAATCACAAATGTAATTAAATGCTGAAGCTTAGGATCTTCATTGATTTTTTTTTTTTTTTTTTTTTTTTTTTTTTTACCAGACAGTTTGCATTCACGTCATATCTGATCTAAAATCATCACTGGGCTGTTCCTCTTCAAACTGGAACAACAGCAATGAAAATGTAAAAAAAATGCACGAATGTCATGGAAAGAGTCACGTGTACAGATACGCATTCAATTTCGTTTGCTCATTAAAAAAAAATAAAAAATTTAAAGACACTTTCTTCATTTGTAAAAATTCTATTACATTTTAGAATAAGATAACCTTATTAACATAAAGACAGGTGGACCCTAATTGATTTGATAATCAAGTGGGAAAATGTATACTAGCAATATATTGTCATAGCTATACATTACTGCATATGTTAATAAAAAAACAAGTCATTCAATATGTAGCTGTATTAGCATCTGAATCGTGTGTGTGTGTGTGTGTGTGTGTGTGTGTGTGTGTGTGTGTGTGTGTGTGTGTGTGTGTGTTTGTGTGTGTGTGTGTGTGTGTCTTTTTCTCCTACTGTCTCCTCAAGAGTGCATTAAGGAACATTAGTTTCTAAAATTTCACACTAGATGATGTCTTCACTAAGGGAGGAAGGGAGAGAGAGAGAGAGAGAGAGAGAGAGAGAGAGAGAGAGAGAGAGAGAGAGAGCAATTTCAGTGCAGAAAGAAGACTTTGTTCAAAACTCAGTTGTTCAGCTTTTCTCACACCTTCCACTCTTCATCAGTTTTGCATTAAACCAAGTATTCACTTCACTTTCTTGTCTCACCCTACAAAACCCTTGTGAATGTGATTTGTAATTTGACTCCAATGACATAGATGTGTGCATGTGTTACATTTATTAACATTAACTTCAATTTGGCATTTAAAATGGAAATTTTGTCAGTACCTCTGTGAACAGACTGATTTGGGGACTATTGTGTAAAATCTCAGTTTGTGATCAAATAAGCCCAACAATGGCTAACTAACTTAGCTAATCATAGTGATTAACAAAAATTCTGGTTGTTGATGTATATTGAATTTTAACAGTTTTAGCTACTGTTAAAATAATAATAATAATAATAATAATAATAATAATAATAATAATAATAATAATAATAATAATAATAATAATAATAATAACGGAGTATGTGACAATGCAAATAGTATCAGATATAGAAATCCTACTTGTGTCTACCTGACAAATGCTAGTTAGTTTAAAACTAGCTAACAGTCTAGTTGCTGGGAATAGCAGGAGGACATGAGGGCAATTTCAGTTTGCATATTCAAGTATATTAATCTTGTTTTTTGATGAGGGTAATAGTGCAGATTTTTTTTGTTCCTAGACCAGTTTAGGCTTTACTATATATATGAAACAAATTATTGTACAAGTTGAGAGTATTTCAGTCATTTAAACTGAATTTTAATAATCTTCCACCTTCCTACCAGTCTGATCAGCTGACCTGTAGCCTCACATCTTCCATGACTGGCTTGCTCACAACCATCTAAACTTTGGGCACCCTGTTTTGTCCAACACATCTTGAGACTCTTAAACTGATGTTTGATGTTTACTGAATGGTATTAAGCTACATCCTTTCTGGAACTTATCTAATTATTGTTATAGTTATTTGGGCTATAAGCACTATATTGAAGAAGAAAGAACACATGACAGACCGTGCTGTTATTTTCTTATCCAAAGTCCAAAGTGTGTTATTCCACCTATACCACAGCGATTTGCCAACCATAACAATGTTTTGGTTTATTATTGAACAACATGTTGCGCTTACTGTTACATGTAATATTGTGGAAATTGCAAGTTAGTTCCTGTTATCACATACAGTATATAGCAATAATAAATAGTCCTTCCCTCACCAACATCTCCTTTTCTCTCTCATGAAGTTAATGAGACATAAAAAAAACCCAACATAGCATGTCTTTTTACCGAAAAAACAGAAAGCATAAACTACTCTGTCCTGAAGATATTTCTGTGCTACAAAGTGCTGACACCCAGCATTCCTCATAAACAACAAAAGACTTCCCCAAATCAATGATTATACAGTAAGTACTTCCTTGTTTAAAAAAAAAATAAAAATAAAAAATAATCGGTTTATTACTCAACTTAGATTATGTGCCATGTCTACTATACAAGTTCGTATAGAAACAATGATCTGTTACTATAGAAACAATCATTTAGCACTTTAATATAAACCTATCATTTATGTTACAGCTGGAACTACTGTCTCAGCTGTGCTGTTATGTAAAATTAATACACATCTTCTGATCAATCAGATCATTCAGATCGCACTGGGGTATAATGTAGTATTATTATTATTATTATTATTATTATTATTATTATTATTAGTAGTAGTAGTAGTAGTAGTAGTAGTAGTAGTAGTAGTAGGAGGAGGAGGAGGAGGAGGAGGAGGAGTACAATGTGTTTGTTTTGTACAAAAGAAAATGAAAGACATATTTGCAAAAACTCACCAGGCTGAATGACTAGTGACACACACTTCCTTCCATTCATCAGTGAGCTTCTACCCATGGGGAAGTTTATAATCCTTCTCCTAGCGCTCCAGTGAGTATAGGAATGCTATAATGCTATAGGAAGTATGAGAGTTCATCCTGAATATTTTTACTGTATTACCGTAAGTTAATGCTTTGTGTATGAAGTTGTACAAATTCAACACCAGGAAAAAAAGAAAAACTTTCTTCATATGAAGTGTTTGTATATTCAAGTCATATATCCTCCATGTCTTTACAAGTGTAATTAGTCTATGAGAAGCAGCAGTGTATTTTTCCATTCTTTAAGTATTCATGAAAGCCAGTGATCTGACAAATGGAATTTTTCAGCTCGGCAGCGTCCTGCCTCATGCACACCTTCTCCTGCCTGATAATCCTGTTTGTGTATCAGTGTGGCTCACGCGGGTCAGGTGAAGACCCCCTGCTGCTTCTGCCTGCCTAAATGCTTTCACACACACACACACGCGCACACACACACACGCACACACACACACACACACACACACACACACACACACACACACACACACACACACACTCAATGAGAGAGACACATATTCTCAGATCTTCTATATTTCAAGTAAATACAAAGACGCAGAACAGTGAGAAACTGCAAAAGTGGGATGAAGGACAAATTTTGAATTAATTAAGTGATTGATTAATATAATGCCCCCTGACAGTGAGGATGTCCGTCCCAGTGGGAATAGCACATGAGTACAAATGAATGAAGGAATGAATATTCAATCTTACAGTATGCACTTAGAGAGAGAGGGAGAAAGAGAATACTCAGTCATTCTTATTAAATTAAAAAAAAAGAGAGAAAATGGTGTGAGACCGATAGAAAAAGTGAAATAAAGGACAAATATAAGTAAATGTTCTCCCGGTGTATGAATGGGTTTCCTCTGGGTTCTCCGGTTTCCTCCCAGCTCCCAAAAATCATGCCACTAGTGACTCAAAATTGCCCCTAGGTAAGGAAAACTGTGTGCCAACGTATGTGTGTGCATGGTGCCCTGAGATGTATTCCTGATCCATTCGCACCTTGTGCTTAGTGTTCCCAGGACAGTCTCTGGATCAACCATGACCCTGACCAGGATACAGGTCTTACTGAAGATGAAAGAACAAATCATGTGTCTGATTAGCATTGTTCTGATGCAGTGCTATAATAAGTCCAAATATCCAAACGTGCTGATGTGCAGAGACAGTCTGTAGCACTGGTTTATTAAATATTCTTTTTTAATATGTAATATCCACATGTGCTAGAAAACTAATGTTTGGGAATCTAAAATGTTTTGTACTGACCTGATAATGTAGAAGTCATAAAATAAAAAAAAATCTATAACAAAGTTTGTACTAAAAAAAAAAAATGGGGTGTCTAAAACTTTTGCACAGTACTGTATATGCACCCATATATCCACCTTTGTTCACTTTACTACATGCTCTGTTCTGACAACAAATTCACAGAACAATTACACATTTTTTTAATATATATGAAATGAAATGATGAAAATACAGAACTGTTATAAGACTAATTCTCTAATAAAATACCCAACCATCAAGAGCTCATCGGATTTAGTGGCTCTCAGCCGTAAGAAATCACTTTTGCATGAAAGCATTGTGCATTGGTTGGTCACTGGATTTATGATGAACTATGGGTAATTATATAGTATCCAGACAATATGACTGTCCACTCAGGGCAATGCTACAAAACAGCTGACACCCAAAATAATACAACTATAGATAACCGCTATAACTAGCTTGACTAGTCACAAAAAGGTCATTAGCAAAGTTCACTACTAAGTTCGGTAATGTAATGTAAATCATTTTATTATGTAGGTTGCCTTGTTTTGCTAATACTGCTAAAGTGTTCTCTTAATTAAAGTCAATTTTGCGTTACGCCATATGTCAAGTCTAAGAAGTGAAAAGAAACAGGTGTTCCTGGCTTTTGATCATTTGATAACACTGTCATTTGGCAAATCAGCCCAGAGAGAGTGCACACACACACAAACACACACACACAAACACACACACACACACACACACACACACACAGTTTTCGTGGCCTCCTCTCTGCTTTACAGTGAGGTCAAGGCTGCACTAAAATGATGTCTGCCTGCCTTAAACACTCGAGTAAGCTGCAGTTCATCCCGGCAGCTTTTGCCTTCGCCAGCTGCGTCTTATTCATCAGCTGCTTGACTCCAGTGCCACAGCCATGTTCACAATCCAGAGATGAGCTCCCTAAAGAGCCAGTTTAGAGTGGAGCAAACTGAAGAGAGAGCACAGGCCATAGCCATCACTCCCTCTCCTCTCTATTCTCCCTATTATCCTCGACCTCAGTGACTCACCTTCCCTAACCCGAACACGAGTGCCCTGTGTGCGCACTATATGCCCGACGCCTTCACTGACAGGCTCGGCTGTTGACGGCTCGCATTGTTGTGACGTTCCTCTGGGAGGATCTGTCCCAATCAGTGTTGACAGTAGGGAGGGAGGACTGAGGGAGTTCCCCTCCATCTCTCTCTCCCTCTCAGGGGACAAACACGGCCGCATGGACAGCTTCTCTCATTCACTTCCACCACACATGAGACTGCAGCTTTTTATGTTTCCTCTGCTCCAGGTCCATCCATGTCTCTATCCTCTTTTCTTTTCTATAACACACACACACGCACACGCACACACACACACACACACACACACACGCACACGCACACGCACACGCACACGCACACACACACACACACACACACACACACACACACACACACACACACACAGCACACACACACACACACACACACACACACATACACACACACACACACACACGCACACACATAAAAACACCCACCTCCTGCCTGCTGGGCTGACAGACAGACAGACTGATGTTATCAGAGGTGCATCTTCAGCTCTGGGGCCTCAATCACGGTGCACAAACAGCCCAGCGCTCCCAGCCTGCCTCCCACAGCCCGCCTCCGCCTCTCTCACTACCTCCGATAAGGCCCGATATCAGTGACGGAACATATTTTATGTATGAAAT